>VWZD01002141.1:1160059-1263221 GCA_013396695.1 Sakesphorus luctuosus
GGTGGTGGGAAGAAAGAGAAAGGTTTATCTTTCTGTTTATTAATTTTCTATTGACTTGAATAGTCTTGTGATGACTCAATTTGAGTTTAATGTGTATCATGACATCCTCACTGAAGCTCTGACCACTTTCTGAGAACTAAGTCTGAGAGAGGATTCCATGCCCTCCCAACTTTCTATGCACCCTCAGCCTACTCACTGGTGGAGTGGTGTGAGGGGCAGAAAAAGTCTTGACATTGTGTAAGTGCTGCTCATCATAACAAAAACATTCCTGTATTATCAACACTGTTTTCAATACAAATTCTGAAACCTAGCCCCATACTAGATGTGAAGAAAACTACCTCTGTGCCAGCCAAAACCAGCACGGATGTGCTTCTGAAATTTGTCTCCCTGTGAGGTCAGTTACCTCCCTTGAGCTCTAAGATGCATGTTTAAGTGAAACAGAAATTTACAGATCAGGCCTTAGCCTGATTCCAGGTGCCTTTAAGTAAAGAAAAAAAATCATTCTTTGAAAAGGAGGGGAGAGTAGAACCAATCTTATTAAATATGGATCATTATTTAAACTGGAATGAGAGGCCTGTCCTTTGCTTCCTCCACCTGAAGAATCTTGCTTTCTCCCTTTAACCCCACAGGATTGCAGCATCAACAGGGCTGGTGTCCTAGTCTGTCAAACTTATTAGTCCACTGATCATGTCTCTCTTCTGGGACCTAAGAAATACTGATGGAAAGTTTTCAGACCGAGGGAGGCCTACAGTTTTGGCAGTGAGGATCAAAATACAAAATAATCTCAACAAAATAAAGAAATAAAATAAATAGGAGGCAATTCAGTGAAGAATCTTCTTCTCTCTCTTGGAAAAGAAATAATTAACAGCACACTAGCCTCGGATCTTGAAAATCAACAAAAAATAAATAAATGTCCCACTCTTAGTGTGAGAAAAAAGAAAAATCATTGACCTGTTCTCTTCATTATTGGAAAAATGCCATCTAGAGAGGTACGCTCAGTTCTTGAGCATCATAGTTTAAGAAAGTATGGATTTGGGAAGACCGAAAGAACTGGAAAACATTTAAAAGGGCTAGCATATGTGCCCTCCAAAAGGAAGTTGAATAAGTTATTTTGGCTGAAGAAAAGTAGATTAGAGACGACTATAAGAGCATTCAAGTACACAAAAGGCTACTGCAGAAAAAAACCAACTATTTTTCTACTCTTTCTTACTCAAGATAGAACAAGGAACAATGGCTTTGAAGTGTAGCAAGGTAGATTCAGATACTAGGAAAAAAGTTCTTACAGTAAGGCTACAGAAGCACTGGAATAGATATTTTAATAGGATATGTAATCTCAGAGTGCTTATAAAAAAGATGAGCAGTCTGACTGGAGTAGGGTGGGAGAGTAACTGATCATGAATGGTACTGGACCAGGAAACCTCTGAATATCCCCTACAGTCCTATGTTATGCTCTTCTCCGCACACAAAATTTCATCAATTAGAAGTATATAATTAAAAACTGAAAAAATAAAGCAACTCATAACAAAAGTTACTTAGCATCTGCTTGTGTGCCCACTTACAAACTGCTATTCTAAATCCACATCACACTTGGGATCACAGTCCATATAAACACCATTCTGGGAGACTTAGTTTAATTTGACTAAACTAAAATCAATTTCCTCTCATCCAGTGATATAATCACAAATATGAGGGAAAGAAATTAACTGCAATGTAGTATTTTCACTAGTTTTTTTTCTGAGCATCCATAAGATATGCATTTCCATAGCACAAAGTGAAGGGCAAAAATCCAATATAATGGAATGGATAAAACTGCAAAGAAAGGACACGACTCTTCCATATACCCTTCTCTTTCCCCATCTTTTGACAAGGTTACTTCCTTTTTAAGAACACCTTTTGATGTGATATTTCAACAAGGACATGTTCATATTTACAATTTCTAGGGACTGTACTTATTCAAGACTTGCCTAGAATAACAAAGACGCACATTACTCCTTGACATGTGAATCATATTGTGCCTTGGTAGGTAAGCACACAGTTTGATAGACTAATGCAAAAATACACCAAAAAAAATATATACTGTGAAGGAGCAAACCTGCATCCTTAAGGTGAGTGAAAGACTAAATGATAGATCTTATTTATCCATCATAAGAACATTAGACTCTGAACACTGACAATTCTGGCTAATATTCTACAGTACAGACAGAGTGTTTGTGGATGCTGTCTTTGGGAAGGCTTTTGGTTCCTTGTTAACTTTCAGAATGTCTTCCATCTCTCATCCCCTACCCCTCAAGCTCATCATTGGCACACGGAAGTTTTAAAATGCACATGGTAGCTATATTTTATAGTTCAAATACTGATACCAAGATATCAGTCAGTTAGTACATTCAGTGTTCTTGAAGTGCTGTGGAACAACTGTGTCCTTCAGACACAGGACTGGTTAAATGTGTTCTGTCAAAACTTTTTATCCAAATTAACAAAGAATTAGAACTGTATTTCCAAATCTCATGAGAATTCTACATCCATAAGAAATAAAAAGTGTCTCTACTTTGTTGTAATCATCAACGATTAAACCTCTTTGTCCATATGAATCTGGGGAATTTTAATGGTGCTGCCTACATCCCCACTAAAAAATTTCCTGGGAAGACATGTTCTTGGGCCACAGAGAAGACTGAAGCCTTTTAAAAACAACTGACAAAATAATGAGGTGTCCTTGCATTGGTTGTTTCACTAGGACTATAAATGTTATAAAAGGGCAGTGAGAAGGCAATTGGACCTCAGACATCATAGGAACTCTTTCTGACCTTGTAGATTCCAGGGCAGGTACTTTGTAGACTTCAGTACCTCCTAGACTGGGACTTGTTAGTGACATATCCTCACTTCTGCACTGGCAGTAGGCAAAAGTGGCTCAGAAAAATGGAGATCTAGGGTCAGATGGGGGTTAAACCAATTTAAGGAAGACAAAACCTGGTACATCAAAGTCAATTATGCAACGGTGGACAAGAAGGTATGAGCTGTGTCATGTTACCTTCTCCACACTTCAAAATTAATTCCGTAGTGATGCAACTGCAAATTCTACTTCAATTAAAACATTACATTTAGCATATTTATGCATTGTATATGCATCTAGCATATTAAATCTGCACAATTTTTCTCTGATGTTAGAAGAAGAAGGCTCCACCTTTTCCCAGGTAAGGGTGGGCAAAAGTCTCCTGCTCTGAAAGAATTATTAAAAGAAGGGAAAGAGTTGAATCCCAGCTTGTCTCCTAACAGCAGGAAATTAGTTTGGAAACCCCTCAGATCTCTTATCTGGTCTTGGATCTGCAGGCAGAAGCACAAAAAGCTGATGCCAGAAACCAACAGGAGTCAATGGGAAGTGCTTTATTCTCATTAGACTTCTACAGGAAATGAAGGGAGGACTATGGTAGAAGTAGTTGGAAAAGGGTGTCCAAAAGTCAAACACGCTTGGAAAGGAATAGTTACATGAGGCTTTCTTGTGGCAAAGCAAGACAGTGGCATCCTAGATACATTAAGAAGACTATTGCCATTGGTTCTAGGGAGGTGGTCCTTGTCCTCTGCTCAGATCTGATGAGACACCTCTGGAGTGCTGTTTCCAGTCCTAGAATTCCTAGTGCAGGAGAGACATGGATACACAGCTGTGGGTCCAGTGAGAGACACAGATGACTAAGGGAATGGAGCACCTGTTATACAAGGAAAGGCAGAGAGAGCTGGGGTTGTTAAAGATTAAAGAAAGTTTACACACAAGTATCAATGTGTAGGTCAGGGGTAATAAAGAAGTTGAAGCCAAGCCCTTCTCAGTGGTATCAAGAGAAAGAACAGGAAGCAATAGGCAAAAAAGCAAATACAGGAAATTCCACTGAAATACAGAACTTTTGGTTTTGGTTGGTTTTGGTTTTATTTTGGTTTTGTTTTGGTTTTGGTTTGTTTGTTTGTTTTTTGGTTTTGGTTTTGGTTTTGGTTTCCCTGTGAGAGTCATCAAACACTGGATCAGGCTGGATATCACTCCAGGTATCATGCTCTCCCTGACCCTGCTTTGCCCAGAGGATGGAAATAGATCAGCTCCAGAGGGCCCTTTCAGTCCCAGCAATTATGTACCTCTGTGATCTACACTTGCCCCAAGGGTAATGGAGACATCTTATGCCTTCATTGTTGTAGAATTATCCTTGCAGTAATGCCAATGTTATAGGATGTCAGTATGAATTTAGTCAGATTTGAATGCTTAGCAATCAAAGAGCACATTTGGAATTTTAAATATTGGATTATTCAGATTGTTCACATTACTAGGAAGATTAATGAATTCAGAGACCAAAATTCAGACCCCAATTTAATACATGTGGATGTGCATGACAGCATGATTTTGCACTGTAGGAAACAAATAACACATCCTCACATATTAACAAACTTAGGAACTGCAAAATTCTGAACACTACTCTGATCTAATATAAAAATAAATGAAAAATATATAATACTCTTCAAATAGATTTTACTGGACTTTCTGCTGTGGTGTACATACAAGGGAAAAGGAAAAAAACCCCAAACTATTAAAAATTACTGATCTGAAGAAAATGAAAATGCATTTGTATTTTTCAAACATTAAATAATCTATACATCAGAAATGATGAGTAATACACACTTGCATATTTTTAGCCAAAGAAACCTTGAAAGACTGCTCTTCTAAGGGCTGAGGATCCACCTACTATTTGCAGGTAGAGTTTGCAACATCAGCAAAAATGATCTGATAGTTAATACTGGTTTAAAGGAGGCTGCACAAGTTAGAAATATCCAGTGTTATACTCTGCAAGTCTCCTTCCAGCTCATCTGACTCCTGTTTGAACAGGAGAAGTGTGTGTCATTACAGGTATCAAACCTTAGAAATTTAAACTGACTTTTAGAATCCAAAGACTTATATGCATTAAGAACATTGCTGTCTACATGAGATTTGACTTTTGGGTCTGTAGGGGTAAAATGACATTAAATTTTAGATTATTGGTGATTAAAATAAAGGATTGTGCAGCATTTATAGGTGAGACACTACAAAAAAATTATTGTATATATATCCATGCAAAGGCATAGGCATATGCATAGATAGACACAGCTGGGAGTACATTTCCTGGTGGTAAAAATTTGTGATTAAAATGAAAAGGAACACGTGTAAAGAATGAAATACTTTACTTTCTTGAATGATCATTCTTCAGGGGACAATTCTTATCTTATGAAAGTTGATTTATTCTTCTTCTTTTACAAAGTCATCCATGTTGGAAAGAATCTTTAATACTGTTGAGTCCAATCATTAACCCAGCACTGCCAAGTCCACCACTATGCCATGCCCCTAAGTGCCACACCTACATATATCTTGAACTCTTCCAGGAATGGTGACCCAATAATTTCTCTGGGCTACTTATTCAATGCTTGACAACCCTTTTCATGAAGATGTTTTTCATAATATCTAGTTTAAACTTCCTCTGGTGCAATTTGAGATAATTTCCTCTTGTTCTGTTGCTTGTCACCTGAGAGAAGAGACCAACCCCCACCTGGCTACAATCTCCTTTCAGGCAGTTGTAGAGAGTGATAAGATCACCCCTGAGCCTCCTTTTCTCCAGGCTGAAGAGCCCCAGCTCCCTCATCTGGTCCTTGAAAGACTTGTGTTCCAGACTTATCAGAAGTTCTGTTGCTCTTCTCTAGACAAGCTCGAGCACCTCATTGTCTTTCTTGTTCAAAACTAAACACAGGATTCAAGGTGTGGCATCACCAGTGGCAACTACAGGGGTATAAACACTTCACTAGTCTTGCTGGCCACACTGTTGCTGATACAGACCAGGATGTCTTTGGCCTTGGCCACCTGGGCACTCTGCTGGCTCATGTTCAGTCACCTGTTGACCAGCACCTCCAGGGCTTTTCTGTCAGGCAGCTTTCCAGCCCCTCTGCCCCAGCCTGCAATGCTGCCTGGGACTGGTGTGACTCAAGGGCAGGGTCAGCACTTGATCTTATTAAACTTCACACAGTTGGTCTTGACCCATCAATCCAACCTGTCTAGATCCTGAAGCAGAGCCCTCCTACCCTTGAGCAGGTTAACACTCATGCCCAACTTGGTGTTTGCAAACTGGCTGAGGTTGATTCCCTTGTCCAGACCATTGATAAAGATGTTAAATAGGACTGGCCTCAAAACGGAGTCCTGGGGAACACCACTTACGACTGGACACTAACTAGATTTAACTCCATCCACCACCACTCTCTGGGCATAGTCATCCAGCCAGATTTTGTCCAGGAACTGTGTCCCCAACCAAGGCAGAAGCAGCCAGTTTCTTCAGGACAATGCTTTGGGAAACAGTGTCAAAGGGTTCTGAAGGTATATTAATCCAATGTACCAGCAGATAAGAGAGGAAATAATTCATTTCAGCTGTGAGTTTTACAGATAAAATTTAGGTAACAAAACCAGAATCTAATCCAATTGCTTAAAAGGTAACTCCTCAGTTTTGACTCAAAATTGACCTATTACTACAGAATGGAAATTGACATGGAAAATTTTTGTGCTTTTGCTGTCTATATTTAATCAATATGAAATAGAAGACTGTGCTAAATTATGAATATTTAGGAACTAGACTTACTGAAGTCATCCTGTATTAACAGAATGGAATTGGGAAAATTAAAGAAATGGGCATTATGGTTATTACTTTTGGTTTAATACAACGATAAATACAGGGGAGAAGCCTCTGAACAAGAAAGCAATGAGATAACAGATGGATGAATCATTGCAGAGGCTTTGATAAAAATACATTGACCTCACTGGCATTCAATCAAACCCCCAATCTTTTCTTGTTTGAATGAACTTTTCTTCAAAATGTGACAATTAAAAATAAAACAATAGATTGAATGTCATGTGGGGTTGTTAATCTGTCAGTTCAACTCATTTGTAGTCTTACCTATTGCCATTTAACTTACAATTTACAGAAATGTTTTGCATGTATGCTACATATTTAGAAGTTATTTAGAATAACATTTAAGTGAGTCCTGTGCTACAGAGATCAACCAGGAAAACAATTCTAGAAATCTCTAACTATTTAGAAAATGGAGAAATACATTCTAAGGAGTTATGAATTGAGATCCTGGACCAATTATTTGTCCTAGACTCCTTGTTAACTTGTGCTTTTGCATCCTAAGCCTATTACATGAAACCTAAATTTGAAAGTCCCCCTACCTCTATGCTGCTGGGTAGCTGCTAAAAAACTACTATCAAATTGAGAAGATGCCTAAGTCTCTCCAGGAAGAAACTCATGGAAATGAAAGGGTCTTAAAGCTTACATCCCTTGGAATTTTGAAAATCGAGCCAGTAATTATTTTTGATCTGTCTAACTTGCAACTGGGGAATCTCTAAGACCCAGATTCAACAAGGAAAATGGTTGGTGCTGAGGATCCGACATTCACACTGTTAATGTTTTAGAAGGATTTTTTCAGGAATAGGATGGTTTATTCCCTGAGACTAAATGCTCGCTAATACTTGGAGCATATTAGCACCACACCTTCCAGTTCAGTTCCACTCAACATAAATTTAATTTTTGTATGCATGATGTGAATTAAAGCACAGTCATTGAGGAAGCTTCAGATATTGTCTTGCAAGGTGTTTTCTCAATACAAGTGAAAGCATTAATGTAGATTCGTCCTTCATCTACTGATGAAGCACAGTCTAGACTCTCTGAAGAATTGTTGAAGATCTGATGGATGGTAGTGGTGATAAAGGGCATGGTTTCTATACCTTAGATGACCTGAAGCAGTAGGCTACTTCATTATTCTCCTCTGGTTGTCTTATCTGCTCTCTGATACACTAAGATATGAATTATTTTACCTCAGTGGACCAGCTTACTGTAGAAGAGAAAAATGCTTCTCTAAAACAATATCCTGGCAAAAAGAAACTCAGTTATAAAGTTTCAGTCTGAAGGGGGCAAAAGTTCCTGATTTCTTGTTGAGTAAAAACAATTCCTCAAAAAGAAAACATCAGGAAATTTATTATTGGAGCAGCCAGATCATATGAATATGTGTTAAGGGATATTCTTTAATTGCATATGGGATCCCTCAGTAGACATAGGCTTTCATTCACAGATTTTCTGGATGGATCCTCATGGAAAGATGGCACTGAGTGTCCAAGATTGAAAAAAAAAAAAAAACACCAAAAAAACTAGCACATTCTCCAAGCCAAAAAAACTAGACACTTATATAGCCAAAGTGACAGAGGCTCCTGGTACATTCAAGCGTTGTTAGGTTTGGGTACTCAAAGCAACACTTTGGACTTTAATTTTGACTGTAGACACAGATACTTAAATGTTGATTCTGAAAAAAAGTGTGCAGTTTAAAGGTATAACAGTTACCCTTTTTAAGAATGAATGAGTAGTATGAAAAATAAAACATTAATTTGTAACAAGCAATTTTCTTTTCTTGAAATTAGAACTTTTATTGCCAAATATAGCAGAGAGGTACAATTCATTTTTTCACCAATATTTCTTAACAGCAACAGATGTAGTCAAGCATAACTTCTGTAGCTCAACCATCAGTTCATTTTAATTTGTGATTTAATCCAAGAAATATCAGCAGAGGTGAGAATTATTTAAAGACTCCAGGACTGTCGGAGAGCAGACTGCAGAATCACTGTTGATTTCCCTCCTACTGAAGACAGAGATTTCTTCTGAGATTGACTCAAGGTATGTGCAAATGGGAAAGCCTGAGATTACTCTCAAGTTGTGTCTCTGCTGATTTGAAGTGAAGCATACACCAGTGTGCTCTAATCCTGCTTCCCTTAGGAGAGAAACCATGCCATGGAGACTGACAGCTATGGAAACACCTGCTGATGAAGGCTGTAGGTTATGTGATGATGCACAACCTACAATCAGTCTGAACAGATCCTTCCAGAACCCAAATTAAGTCCCTGATACTGTTTAGTTCTTCAGTTTTGATATCTCAAATACTGGGCATCACTTCTCTTTTCATTTCATTTCCCTTCCCACAATTTTCTTCTTTCTCATCTTTTTTGTGGTGCATTGCTTTCCCCTTCCTATCCAGTCGCACAGCCCTCCACTCAGGGCATGGCATGGCAAATGTGGAATGTAATACAAATGAAGAGCATGGAGGAAGAATAAACATGGGAAGTTGAGGGTGGGTTTTGTGAGTTTTTTGTGGGTCTTTTTCTTCCCCTCTCCCTCAAAGTTGACTAACACTGGTCTGGTAGTATTGACAATATCTCTTGCAAGGTTAATCTTACAAGGCTCCTTCTCCAGAAAGAGAAAGGATTTCCTGCAGGGGAGTTAAGAGTGAGTCTGAATAGCCTTCTGAAGGCACTTTTTCATTCACTGAGGATAGGATGCCTCTAGAAAGATTAACCTCACTTCAGTGAAGTGAGCCTTTCTTCTAATTACCTCGTATCTAAATACCATAAGCTATTCAAGTCAGGGGCTTCCTTTCATGTCTGTAAACACCAAAACCACTTGCCAGTAGTAAATTAAATACATCTTTCCCTATTGTAATAAATATTATACCTTGTGGAAGAATTAAACTCTGACTCAATACTCAAAACTTCTCCCTTTTGAAGCCTGCAAAGAATAGACATATGGTCCACCCAACCCATGGAATAAACTCCAAGGATGTATGGAAGGAGAGATCATCATCTTCTCCTTTAAGGGTGTATGGTCGAGGACTTTTTCAATGCAAAAAGGGAAAATAAGAATAGAATGAAGCCATAAACAAGAACATACAGAGGCACAAACCTGACAGACACACATAAGAGACAAAGACAAGAAACAAACGTGGGCAGTCACGGTAGTTATTGGGCTACCAGGAAGCTGCAAGCAAGTCTGGACTGTGCCAACTTGAATATGAATGAAGATGGGAGGGGGTTGATGGACCTATACACACTGATGAGGGAATATGCAGGGGAAGAGGGAGCAAGGAGGAATGAAGGTGGAGGCTGACTGTTTTGGTTTAACTTGGCAAAATGCCAAACACCCAACACTGAGAGTCAGAGCCTCCCCCAACAAGGGAAAAGGAGAGAGGGAAAACATCCTGAAAAAAACCCAAAACCTGAAACAGAAAGCTTCTTATACAGAAGAGAGAAAATTAAAAACAGAATGTGATACAACACATATATATACAAATGTGGAAAATACCAACAACAACCCCTCCAAGTCGCCCACCCAGCAACACAGACCTCCATCAACTCAGTCCACAAAGACACCCCAACAGACTCCCCCCCAAAGGACACCCTGCAAGAGAGGAGAAAAAAACAATGACAAAAAAATGTTTACTTCCTGAACCAAATGGGTGTGAAGGTGGCAAGGCCTAACACTCCTGGCACATGGATAACATGTTCACTCAAAGTCGGCCATGAAGGAGACTGACACAAGTACCTCCTACACCAGTTTTTATACTTGCTGTGACATCAGATATGGTATGGAAAACCATTGGCCAGTAGAAGTCAGTGTCAGCTGACGTGACCCAGTTCGAGTCAGCTGATAATCCGAGGTCTACTTTAAAATCAAAGCCTAAATCTAGGCCTAGCTAAACCCATAACACTGACAGAAAGAGCTATAAAAAGGGCTAGTTGCACGTAAAATGGAGCCATTAATATGCTTATCTGATGCAGCCCTGCTGATGATCATTACAGTTTGTCCTGTCTTTTTATGACATACTTTAGTAACTAGCTCTCTGCATGATCTCATGCTGTCCCATGTGGGTGAAGGCAAGGTCTGAGTGGCAGTTCCTGGGGGTCTGGGATAGGTGAGGCAAGTGAGGGGCTCAGCACCGGTGGAGCAGGACCATGGCTCACAGCTCACAGGCCTGGTGCCGGGTGGGGTGGAAGGGCAAGTGTCTGTATCATCCCCAGGATGGGTGTGCATGGGCTGTGCATCTGTCATTCAACAGCAAACTCCAAGCTGGACTCACCAGCACAAAGGATGCTCTGTATTGGAGCAAGAACATCAGGGAGGTAGAGAATCCATGGGAATGGGTGGGTGTAGGGTGCTGTGCAATGAGTGCGTGAGTGTGTAGTTAATTTTGCAGCAAACACTGAGCTAGACCATTTGGCAAATTGGGTTGGATAGGAAGGTCTGGCGTCCTGGCAGGGACACCAAGTGGACAGAAGGGCCATGCTGTACTCAGGGAATCCACAGCTGTGCTTGTGAGCCTGGGAAGTGATTTGCGTGTGCCCACACACGTGGCCTTCAGTGTCTGCCACCCACAGGGCAGGGGGGCACGATGCTCTCTGTGCTTCTCTCTGGTGTGAGTTCTATGTGTCGGTGCAGCTGAAGGTGCAGCATCTTTGTGCAGCCAGACATGTCCATGTCCTGTGTGTGTCCTGTGCATCCAGAACAAGTGTTCAGCTTCCCTTCTGGATGAATCTGAAAAGGGAAAGGGGCAGCCACATCCCTCAGCCTCGGCAGCCACATCCCTCAGATCTCTGGTCACCCCTCTGGGCTCCAGTGGCCAGGCAGGAGGAAGTAATGGGACAGACCTGCTTGAGTTGGTGGCCACTGCTAACAACTCTGAACAACAACCACAGCCAATTTTGTAATGCAAATTTTTTATCTTTAAATCTGCTATTACTCTACAAGATAATTACCCTCGCTTTTGGAAGCTATTTGATAAACAAGTAGCAATATTAAGGTACTCTATAACTTACGTGTATATAAAATTACTTTTGTAAAAAAGTCCTTAATATTTCCAAGAAATGTAGTTCACACAATTTTTATAATAAGAAATAATTATTGAGTTTCACATACCTAAGTAAAAAGGAAAAGTAATTACTTCTACAATAGATCTAATTACAGAAAAGTTTTACAGAAAATGGAAATGTCAACCTTTAATTAAGATCATATTGGACTCAAATTCCAAAATGCTTGTTTAATCAAAAATAAATATTCCCTCAGTGCAGTGTATACTAAAGAGTTATAGTAAGAAATTATCACCAGAACAATATAGGAAAAGGTAAGTTCCTACAGTTATGAGATTCATTCCCTGTTGTTTCTGGTTTTATTAATATATTGCTGTAGGAAATTATACATAGATTAAATGATCATATATAAGTATAATTTTATTCTGGTTCACTTCTACTTTAATTTCAGAGAAACATTTTGTCTAGGCAAAACACACCAGAAAAAAAAATCCAGGTGTCGTAATAGCTGCTTTTCTTGGTGTTCTGAGCCTCCTCATGCTACAGTATTTTAAAAAATGAAAGAGGAAGTCCCATGTTGATCCTGCCAAACTTTGAGCATCTCGATTATGAACACTAGACTTTTTCTATAACTATCTAACCTGCAATGAAAATCCAAGTGAGAGGAAATGTACAGAATACAGCAACAACCTCCAACCTGGATTCCTTTGTGAATGCACACTACTGATTAGGGATGAACTGTGGGACCAAGCCTTCAAGAGCTGATCTTGGAAAAAATAAAATCAAATTTGGAATAAAATCTTGTCTTCTTTTTAGTAATTTGTTTCTTTATAAAATTTTATAAGTTATCAGTAGTTACAGATGAACAGGTACAGAGTGCACCTTTTAGGTATACAAAAGCTGTCACATTGTCTGTTAAACCGAGACACACATGGAAAGTAAAGCAGGGATATACGTTTGATGATTGGTGTTCTTCAGCACAGCTCTTTAGTACTTCAGAACGAGGTGTAAAACACTGGGTTCTGAAAGCACTAGAGACATTGTTTAACTGAGAGTAGGTAGGAATATTGACACTTTTGGCAAAGATTACTGAATTTTAGATGTCTATCTGCAGAGTGGAAAACTTTATTTTAAAACTTATGGAACTGCCATTTCTTAGCACTCTAGAAAATCAGGCTGTAGGCATATGAAACCGGGAGGCTGAATCTGAGCAGGACTACTGACTTTATCAATCTCTACTGGTAAGACCTGCCCTCAATTCTCCCAGGTCTTGAAGACCAGTGGGTAAATCTGGAGCAGGGAAGATTTATCCTTGGAAGACGAGGACCAGGTTAGAGAATATTTAAACAAACTGGACATACATGAGCCTATGGGGTCTCATGTGAGGTAACCATGATTACTTGGAAGCTGGACAATGTTATTATAAGACCAGCCTCAATTGCCTTTGAAAGGTCAATCAGGAGAAAATACTGGGGACTGGAAGGAAGTAAATACGGGTTCTATCTTCAAAAAGAACAAGAAGAAAGATCTGGGGAAATACAGGCTAGGCAGCTTCCCCTTAATTCATCTGAAAAGTGACAGAGCAGACATTTTCAAACATATGAAGTACAAGAAGCTGGTTCAGTCTAGTCACCATGTATTTACACAGGAGAGACTCCTGCCAATAAACCTGATAGCCTTCTGCAATGAAGTAACCAGCTCAGTAGATGAGGAAAAATCAGTGGATGTTGCTTATCTCATTTTTAAGAAGATAGCTCAAGTTTCCGTAACATTCTCCTTTAGATACTAGGTGAAGTAGTATCTAAAGGAGAATGTTAGGTGAAGTTTGGACTACATAACTGAGACAAATTGTTTGACTCAAAGTGATTTGGTCAGCAACATGATGTCCAGCTTGAGGCCAATCACCAGTGGTGTACTCCAGGGGTCAATACCAGGGCCAGTATTGGCCAACACTGCCACAAATTACCTGGAAGATGGGACAGAGTGGTCTCTCATCAAGCCAGCTCTGGTGAAGTAAAACATGAAGTATTGTGTCCAGTCCTGGGCTCTCAAGTACAAGAGAGACATGGACATATTGGAACAGGTCCAGTTCAGGACCATGAATATGGTTAAGAGACAGGAGCATTTGCTATACAAGGAGAGGCTGAGAGAGTTGGTATTGTTTAGAGAAGAGAAGGCTCATCAGTGTGGTAAGATATATAAAAAGCTGATGAGAGGGTGCAAAGAAGAGGGAGTCAGGCTTTTTTCACTGGTATTCAGTGAAAGGGCAACAAACAATAAGCCCAAATGGAAAACAGGAAATCCCACTTAAGCATAGAAAAAAAAGTTTTTTACTGTGAGGATGAAGAAACCCTAGAACATGAAGCCTAAATCAGTAATTCAGAACATCCAAAATTTTTTTCTTGAAAATACCTGCAGGGGACTGGGCCACTGAAAGAAGGCCAGGGACTGGACCACTTTTATTGTCCTTGGCAAGGAGGAAGGTGTTTTTACAGGGAAGGATGAAAACAAGTTTGATTACCTTATTTTTAAACTTATTTTATGTATTTGAGTGCCAAGTCAAAGAGTGAGCTATAACCTGAGGCTCTTACTCTACAAATTGGGTTGAGTTCCCAGAGAATGGAAAAATAAAAATAAAAAGGAAAGAAAAACAAACAAAACCCTCACAGACCTGTGATTTTCTCTGAAGGTTTGTTGAGTTCTGTGGTCAACTGAAATGCCATTTTCCTTTTATGAATAACCTTACAACATAGCACTGCCATAGCACTTAAAATTATGTTGGCCTTGTGTGGAAGCACTGGTGGCAATTCCAATTCTATTGACCAGGAATTAATCAGTGCAGAAATTGCTGTTCTTTCTTCACCAAACTAATTTAGAGAGAAATAACAACAGAACATTGTGTACTTTTTGCCATTCCTTTTCTCTGCCCATCTGACGGCATCTTCTCACAAACACAGAGAAACTGATTTTCTATTAGCTTCTGCTAAACACATCAGCTATGAAATACATTAAGATAGCCATGAAAATCCAAAAGAGAATATGAAGACAGAAAATATATGACACCAGAATATGTTTTTAATTGTATATGGGTCCTCCTTGATAAAGAGAAAAAACATTACTGCTGGAGTTGCTAATATTTGGCCAGTAGTTCAGACTGATGAAATGATTAAAGCATTGGTTTTAACAATAGACAAAATTAGAGTGTTCAGTGGAGGTAATTGTATTTGATATCACAAACACCAGTGCTACATTCAGAAGGATATTGGAAATCTACTATTAATTTTTCTATTACTTCTATCATGTCAAAAATGCATCAGCAATGAATTACATTCCTCTCAGATTACTAAGCCTTACCCTGGATATCACTTGATAGCCACCTTTGGAGAAGCGGCATGTAATGCCTCACACTGGTTGCTTTCTTGGGTGTCTGCACTAATTCCAGAAGGGCCAGAAGTGTTATTGGTTGAGGCTGCCAGGTATGCTTATAAAAACTAAATAGTTTAGACAGTTGAGTTGCCATGTCTATTCCTTTGACCATGATACTTTATTGACTAATATAGAGGTAGCAAAAGAGACTGAAAGGATGCAGCAAAGAAAATAGATCTTGGTAGGCAACATGGTAAAAGGCAGCATTAGGAAAAAAAAAGGAGGGAAAAATCTGTAGCCCAGTGCAACATCTGAAGTATAAAAGACTTCACATTTATATGTAGAAAAATAAAAAATAAGTGTTCTGGCATGATGAAACAGTTTGAAATAATGACATCATGTGACCCAAACAAATTACACCTAAAGAAAGGGGCCAGAAAAGTCTGTGTACATCATATAGTTTGATGAATTGTACATTAGGAATTAATATTTTAAAAAGGCGCAAAAAACAACCTCTGGAAGGCATCTGCTAATATATTTCTAAAATGTAGATATAATTAAAAGGGTAAAATGGAGCATCACTTTCAAACAACATAATAGCTAATTCAGGGTAAGCAACAGCAACTTAGCATGTTTCTGACCTGCATAGAGAGGCTCAATGGACAGTCTTAAAAGCGGGCAGAATTAGAAAAAAAGAAAAAAGGAAAAAAAAAAGGAGTTCCTTTTAGTTCCCAGACTAGAAAATAGAGGTATTTCAGACCTGCAGAAAAGAGTATGAGATACACAGTTGCTAGAAGTTGAAATCAGGCCACTTCCCTGAGGATGAAAATTAAACATTGGAACAGTTCATCAGAAGAGATGAAGGAATGGTAAGCTCTCACAAAGATATTGAATTTAATTATAGAAGCCAGCCATTGATCACCTCCTGGAAGCAATTCTCTTGTCAGTGTTCAGAGCAAGCCTGTGTAGATTACCACGTAGTCCCACGGCACAACTTGAGTTTCTCTGTGTTGCCCTGGTATAATTACATGACATATCAGGGTCAGAGTCCTCAGTGCATGTCCTGTCATGCCCTATGACCAAAGCTTGGATGGGAGCCCAATATGGGCTCTGGAACTACCAGAGCATGACACGTCCTGCCTTGGAGCGACACACACTGCTGGAGTTAGCCCTGCTAACTCTAGGAGGGCTAATTAGGAGGGCTAATTCTGCCCTGTTTCAAATACTCCTGGTTTGGAGTCACTATAGGCTTGCTTTGCATTTCTTCCTATCACTCTCATTCACATTAGTCTTTGGACAAAGGGACTTCTCAGACTGAGAACCTCTCCCTTATCACCCACTGCATACATAGCCAAAAGATTGTATGCTCAGGTTGCATGTTAAAAATGAGTGACCCCTCCTCTCCCACACTGTCCAAATGCTTCTGCAGAGTTTTCATGGCTGACTGTTGGGAAGCAGCTGAAAATACTCCTCCTGTGGCTGTAAGAAGGACAGTCAAAACTTTAGTGATTACCAAGATTAGACAACAATAAAAGGTGATGGTTAGCAATAATTTGAAGACTGGTTATGAAATGTAATTCTCAAATCCAGTTCTCGCTCTTCTGAATTAACTAATATTTCTAGTTTTCCATGCCTAAACCTCTCACCAGCTTCCAGTACATTGTGGCTGTGCTAGGACATTATTGACATCCTTACAATCTGTTAGTTGAGGTTTCTGGTGAAGTGGGTTTGGCAGACCTAGAGGCAAATAACATGGATTGACTGACACTGCGTGCACTGAACCAGTTGACACACATAGTTCAGTTCTTATCTCCACAAATCCAGGAGGCAGACACATCTGAACTACACTGGAATGGACCTACAGCATGGACTAACTTCTGAGCTGAGGCTGGGACACTGCTGTTATGTCCAGCCATGCCAGGGCCAATTCTGAGAAATGGTGAGGGAAATAGTGCCCAGGTCTGTGCTCTAGAATGTTTAAAGAAATAAAAGTACATATAAGTGTAGTCAGGGCATCTCAACAGCATCAGAGCATCAATCCAGGTCTACTAAATTACAGGGCTGTAAAAATATCCAGTTCATCTTTGGACTTGAATTCCATGGTTTCAAGCAGAGGGTCCAAATTTAAAATGTTCTTCTGGACAGCAACCTTATTAGGAGGGAAATATGTGCAGTGAACATAATGTTAGTGCTACCCAGCTCTCCCTTTTGCCTTAGTCTCCCAGGCTGTAAGTGCTTATATACTAATATGACATCATAAAATACATGAGAAATAGCCTAAGAACTTGATTGATAAAAGAGTATGCCAATACATCAATTTTCCATAGCAGATGAAGCCCAGAAATGAGAAGAAGAAGCAGAAGGTTAAGCAGAGATTTCAAAAGAATAGATTTCTTATGGCTATATCAAAAACATGAAGTGAAATATTATTTTACTTTAGTTACTTTATAAATAAAATAATTCTGGGATACTTGAAATCTGGGATGTGCAAATAATCACATGCCTAAATGAGCAGGAAAAGGGTAAAGAATTCAGTCAAAATAACAAGTAAGCAGACTTTGGACAAGAAGATGTGGGGCTCTTGCCAGCAGCTGGTCAGTTCTGAAGAAGTAATGCCTTTCACAGACTATACATGTGAGGAGATAAACTGCAGTCGTCCAGCATATGTGAGCAAAATATGCCCGCCTAGGAGCACAGCATCAGATACTTTGGGGTGTTTGGATGCTTGTAACAAAGTCCAGCAAGCATCTCACCAGTCAGTCCAGAAGTTTCCAAAAGAGGTGAAGACTACATCATTTCCACTCTGATAAAATGAAAGAAATCACCAAAGATGTCAAATCAAAGTCTATATTGCTTCAAGGCTATTTTTCATTTGTAAGACCCCCTACACCAAACAAATAGATTTTCCTAAAATCTCCCTACTCTCAAACTTTTAAATTTGCTTTTAATCTTTCCAAACTCATTACAAGAAACTAATTTCCTGTGGCTCAGAAATCACAAAATAAAAGCAGAACATATTAACATCTCTGCAGTTATTTCTGCCTACCATCCCCAAAGACTAATCAGTCTATGAATACTTCACATGCTCATCTCAGACAAAGATGTATCTCATCAACTGTGATAAATATGAAAATCAGCTTGAGATGGTTATCTATGCAGGAATTCAATCTAAAATGAAGATACCTACCTTAATAGGTGTCTATAGGCACATCAAGTGCCTCATTCCTCATTAGGGTCAGTGGAGGTTTAGTTGTAGAGAGCACAGCTAATCCTTCAGCAGAGATCCACAATGAAATTCAGCTGCCAAGATATTGATTTCAAGCATAATTTCAGTTGGTTTATGGTACAATATCTGGTTTCCTGCTGCCTTTCAAGAGGGACACAAGCCTCATATAATTTGTATCTCTCAGTAGGTATCTTGCACTTTCTAGTGTGTCTGAATTGGCACTAGGGCACTACATAGAGGCAACTGAATCCTGTTCATAGTGCTTATTCAGCTAACTCCATTAGCTGCAATGGAAACTTCATCACAAACAGCACACCTGGATACTTAAATGGGAGCCTTGAACAGCATCCTGTCTCCTGAAGATGTTACAGAAACTCTGTAGGTCATAAGAAGCATGTTCTGTACACCAGACTGCTATTAGCTGACATGGGTAGATGAATTACAGAATTACGTTATTTCAGTAAAACAATTAAGGCTAAGTGAGATGCAATTGTATAAATATATAGTCTTAGCTGGGATATATCCCATGTTTTATTTTTGGTGTTAGAGGCTTCAGAAGCTTTTAGATTAAATAAAATTTGTGTAGTAGAACAAAGTAGGATGACTCAGGTTAGAGTGATCTCAGGAGTCTATAGTCCCATCTTCTACATGGCTGACTGAGGTCTGAAGAGGTTGCTCATGGCCTTGTTTCAGTCAGATCTTGAAAAGCTCCATGGATGGAGATTGCAAGACCTTTTTGGACATTCTGTTCCAAACAAAATCAAACTCCAAACAGAACTCACATACTTTGTTTGCACCTTTCAAAATGTTACTTTAGCACTTAATTTTCAGGAACATGTAGGCATTGCATGCAGTTCTGAAGATCATGAGTAGGAGCATAAAAAGGATTTTAAAAAGTATCCATAGAAACTGGCAAATCATGAGCAATTTAGTAATAAGTATCATTAATAAGATAAATCTGGATGCTGTGCTCCTGTTTCAGACAAGAGACAGGAACAACCTCACAACAGGTCATGTACAGTGATCAGTACATGATGATGGATTTCATCTTCACCCCACAGTTAGGTCTGCACAGTGTCCATGCAACCACTCTCAAGAAACTAGGTTGCAGACATAGAAAAATAATGTGGGGTTAGAAGAGTGAAAGGACACTAAATCTGAAAGCTCTTACCAAAAATATTTAAAACAAACTGAGTCTTGGATTCTCCAGAGCCAAACTAAAAAAATCAATTTAGTAAAGAAGTCACTACACCATAACTGGGGAACATAAGTGGGCATATGGTGATGTCCTCTATAATGAGAATCTTTAGTCATCTGCAGGTGCATTAGATCTTTTCTATTGGTAGTAGGTTTCATTAAAGATATTTGAGATGTGTTTTCAGCAAGGACAGTGACATTTAACCACTACCAAAGAGCTTTCTGATAGAGGAACAGGTAGCTCCTGTCTCACCACATACCTGTTGTGTTTAAATTTACTTATTTATAAGGTCAAAGAATTATATGGAAAAAGAACTCTATTACCAAGAAATTATACTCAGATGCATCAAAGGAAGTAGTTTATCCAGAACTGTGGAGATGAGTTTGTGACCAAATAACCAGGAACTTTAGAAGTCGTGTAGTCAGTTTGAGATACAAATTGGTTTTGGCACTTTATGCCATTGTGTAATGGAATGTTTAATTAAAAATTAAGAAACTTGTCCAACCTCTGTATTTTCTGGCTCTGACTTAGTTAGGTCTGTTATACAACCTTTATTTTATGAAAGCAAATTACATTCTGTCTATGAACCATGGAACCTCTTCATTCCCACTTCAGCTGTACATACAGAAGCAAAGACACCATCCCCCATCCTTTTATAATGGCTGGGTGAAAGGAACGTGGAAAACATAAAAAACCTCCAGGTCATATTCCATTCCCCTCTGCTACAACACCTTAAAAAATAAAGGAAGTTTTTTTTTTTGAAAAGCTGGGGAAACTTTTGCATAGAGCATGAAAATTGTCAACATTCATAAGAAATACATTTCTTCTTAGGTCCTTAAAATCATTCACAAGACTCTCGATTCATTAAATCTGATCTTACCACTTGCAAAATAAGGTAAAATATTCAGATCCATGTGGAATCAGCAGCTATTAGTTCTTAGAGTAGTAATTAGCATTCATAGAAGAATTCCCACTAGGAAGAAGACTGTTGCTGTTTACCATTTGGGATCAGTGGATTTTAACTCAATTTTCATATGAAGTGATACAGTACTTTGCTGCAGGCAATACTGATTCTGATTCAGTACACTAAAGTTTCTTTAAAACTGCCAATCTTTGGAGGATAGAAAACACACAACTGATTGAGATACAAGCAAGCACTGATTTTGGATATTAGTACTTGATTTCATAGCTAAAGTAAATGAGGAAGAGGGAAAAGGGAGATAAGAGCTAGGGATAATGATAATATACTAAATAGCATCTTTTTAAACTAAGTTTATTGTTATTATATGAAAAGAGCAGCTGGCAAATACAATCAGCCTACAGCACAAAATAAGTGTGGAATAGGAAACTGTTCCTTCAAAGGTGCAGTGCCTGTTTTCTCATCATCCACTCTCAATTCCCAGCTGGAGTGGAGAGGTGTTGCAGCTTCCTATCACTTTAACTCCTCTGACATTATAAAGCTTTGCATACTCCTACAACTTCAGCAGTGAGTGTCTCCTTACAGATTCTGTGTTTACTTTTGTCACCCTCAGGCTGCTTTTTAGAGCATCCAGAATTGACTGTGAGGAAGGGGGATTAGGTGGAACAACCTGACTCATATGAGAGATTAAAATACAGACAAGAAAAAAAATTGTGCACAATGTCTTCCAAAAAAAGAATAAGGGCCATCAAATAAAACTAGAGTGTGGCTGGCCCCTCTCAAAAAGCAGGTAGTTCTTATCAGTGCAGGTGAAAGCTGTGAAAATCCCTGTGAAAGAGATGAAAAGATGTATATGCCAAATGACTCAAAATAAAGCTGTTAGAATGTCCAAGGAAGAAAGATGCAGTGAAAGTTCATTAAATATATATCCACCTCTTCATCAAGAAATTTTTGACCTGCAGGGTGCTGAATGTTCAAAGGGCATTCTGATGTCCTGGTTATCTGGGCATTGCTAAATGGCCCTTGGTGGTGACGTGATGCAGTCAGATAGGCTGTTGTAGTCATCCTTTCTCATTTCCCTGTCTCTATTTCTCTCATGTTAAAAATTGCTAACAAGCTTCAGATTCCTTCTTATAATGCTCAGGTAGCTGATCCATTAAGTGGCAGAAGATGAAGATGATTCCAATTTTCCACTAAAGCTGTCACAGAGGAGACAGAATATGGTCCTGCATTTCTCTCATAAAACTAAGCATAAGAAATTGAGCACTCTGACCAGATATGTTCTCCTGAAAGCAGCTCACTTCAATGCTTGCATGAATACTGGTGAACTCTGAAATGAATTTCAGCTGACTTTTCCCGGGGAAAATAATCTGGGATCTGGTATGGGAATGAAAACAAAGAGATTATGGAAATCATGGCTGCATGCAACTCAGTGAAAAAACCTGAATTTTGAAAAAGTTTAGCTATTTAAACATGTGCATAGCACTCTCAAATATCTTTGAATTCCATCTTCAAAAATTTTGCTGATTATTTTAAGTACTTATGTCAGTCATGCCATGGAGACAACTAAATCTTAGCACATTGTATCAAACAATGACTGAAACATACCTTGTAAACTCAGTCAAATCTGACAAATGCAAAAAATTCCAGATGGAAAATTGCATATTTATGTGAATATTCTAAAATAATATGATTTTGGATTAAGGTAATAGATATAACTGTGGTTTTAAAAGTACTCCACTGAGGAAATCTTTATACTTTGTAATTTGGTTCCAGTAAACTGGATCATTTTGAGCATACAGTTACATGTGAGATACCACTGCATGGATTTAAATGTTATGGTACCATTGGAAAAGTGATTTCCCAGCATACATCCTGTATCTTTGAGTTTATTATGATTTGTTCATTCTTAATATCTCTGTTTATCAGTTTGGCATCCTTGCTGGCTACATCATTCATTTTTACAGCACACATTACAAGTCAGAGGATAATTCTTTGGAAATGAAAATCTGAAAGACTGAAAGATTTACTGACTAAGGAAAAAAAACCCAACATTAAATATAAGTTAAATTGTATCTAGCTGTTACTATTTAAATGTGTCTGCACATATTTAACTGTAGGTTGAATCTGGCTAGAATATTTCATTTGGCTTCAACTAATTTTTCATAACTCTCTTCCTCATAGGAAAGCATGAGAGCTGTATTTATATAGATAGATTTAATCTTCCGAACAAACAAGTAAAATGGCAATTTTGAGAAAGAAAAAAAGTGGCTATTTACTCAAAATATAAGAGTATCTTAGACTATTGCCTACCAGTATTTTTAAGGATCCTGATATTAAAAGTGCATAATGAAACCTGTAAAAATGTCAACCTCTGTAGCATGAAAGTCAAAAACCAACAAAATTTTTTTATATTTGCACCAGTCTTAGACCAAAACGCAAATGAGGGAAGACAACAAAGCTATGTAGTCACATTTTTGATAACAAGTCCTTTTTATTCTCCAGGTACTGGTGGTCTAAAAATTTTAGACCAAGGCCCCTGTTTACTATTTTATGTGAATAAATCATATACTTGACACGTAAATCAAGAGATCTTTCCTACTCCTTTTGAAATTGTATATTTTGTAATAAAAAGTGTACCAGAGTAATACTTTTGTTATAAATTGTTGTGAAGCAATCTTATTGTTCCAACACTGAAATAAATTTTAGTGGTTACAGAGAGAAGAAATTTAATGATGTGGTTATATGGTGTTGTCTGTGATATTGTGACTGAAAACAAAACTTAATGATGCGTACTTTCATTCTGCAAAGATGTAGTGTTGTTAAAAATGATGGTAATAAAATACCTTTGTATATTTTATAATGAAGAGTTTAAACTGCAGACCACAAATAGATTAAGTTGAACTGAGACATGATCTAAACTTTATAGAATCCTTAAACCTTCATTGTCCACATAAATGTAGTAATTTGAATATTCTGAAATGTTTCTGAATTCACTCACTTTGGCTGCTGCAAAGAGCAATGTTGAGGTCTGAGGAGTTCATATGGATTTTTTTAGGCAGTGTATAGGCTCTATCAGCCATGTTCTACATGTATGGCATTTGAAGTAACCACAGACTCTAGAATATGAACTATATTTGCAATCATTGTTCTCTAGATGTATGTTGTTAAACCTTCCTTTATCTTGTGAAGTCTATACAGAACAATGATATTAAAGGTCCATTATCCAATGTACTTTTGCNATTTTTGCTGGTACTGTTATCTTACTTGTGTCACTGTAAAATCTGAAAGAACTTCAAAGAAATCTGTGTCATTACTCTAGATTAATGGGTTTTTATAATTTAGATACAAATTTTTGTTGTATTAATATAAGACATTTAACTTTCTTGCATGTTCTCCTTTCTACATAGTGGTGAAAAGAAGCCATTATCAAAATGAAGTAATGATGTGGAGCCTTGGAATGGTCATGAGACAGAGAAGAGGTCAGAACTCGAAAGACCAATTCCAGTGACCCTGCCATCTTTGCTAGTCCTAAATAACTCCTTGAAATTCAGTGAAGTAATTGGTAGCAGAGTAAAGCTATCAAGTGAGAGAACTCAGGTGTAGTGGAAGTACTCTGCAGTTGCATGATCTAACAAGCCAAAGATAAGCTAAGTTTCTTCAGTGTTTCCAAAGCACTGTGGTTTCAGGACAATGGGATGCTTAAAAAAAAGAAAAGCAAGGAGAGAGTAATGGTTCTTAGAATTAGACCAGTCCTTAAACCCCCATTTAATTTGGGAATTATATTTTGGCACCATGTGTGTGCATACAGAAGGCATGGTATAAAGGATGATGATAATTAGGTAGTCTTCACTGAACTGTTATATAAAATGCACTAGGCAGCAGGAGGCAATAGTCCTCCTTTGGCCTCTGTCTGAGTTTAGTGTCAGAAGTTATGTATTACCTTTTATGAAGACATAAGGAAACTGCAGACATACCCCTAGGCTTGGAGAAAAATGAACAATTTGGATTAGTTTACTGAAGACCTAAAGTGGAAAAAACTGGAGATGCTCAGTGATCTTAAAGCTCAGAAAATGTTGCAAAATTAAGGCCTTGCTAAGTATGAAAAAATTATAAAATATGAACACTCGGTTAGTTGTACAAGGAACAGAGAGTATTGGTAGCTAGAAAGCATGTATGAAGAAGCAAGAGAGAAGACTACCATAAAAGTGGGACATTAATTTCATGACTGACTAGATTGATAAACTGTCATGTGAAAAATGAAAACAGGATGTTGGTGGTCAGAAGACATTTATGTTCCAATGTAGCTACTACAGCAGGCAGGTAAAAACCTAGCATTCCTTTGTACTGACATTACAGTCCTGAAGTAAAATTAATAGAAATGAAAAATATAATCTCTTTCTGTGAAAGAATTTGCTTAGTTTAAACTAGATGATCTTTAAGGTCCCTTTCAACTCAAACCATTCTGTGATTCTACAATTCTTTGAAAGACTCCTATTAACTGTGAAGAAGTGGATTACCTGCTGCTTAAAGTGAGAGAAGGTGTTTCAGGAGGTGACTCCATCTCTATACTTGACTTTCTGTGTGACCTTGAATGAGGTGTTCAGAGTTAAATTTACTTCCTATGCTTTATTCACTGTTTCCATTAAAATGGGTCTTTCCCCTTCAATAAGGTAATGAGAATTGATTTTACCTTTTCCAGGCATCAATTCCTTTGGTCTAAATAATTTTTTGTTTTCTATTATCTCCATTATCTGAACTGAGCTATTTAAAATGAAAACTTGGCTGCTGCTACACTGGGAAAAATCAGGCTCTCTGCACTGCAGAATTTCATCCACAAAAGTGATGGCAGAAATGGCAGTCTGGCTTGGGGAGATACAGCAAGACTAATTCATTAGAGCCTTTAAAATGTATTTTATAAACGAGAAAACCTGTGGGATCTGGTTTTAGGTAGATACAGTAATAGTCTTTTTGCCTCCTAGATGGAGCTAAAGTACTTGTCTCCTGTGTCATGGAGGAAAGCAAGTAACATGACAAACATAATTGCCTTCTCTTGTATTTCATGATTAGTGTTACCTGCAATTTTATACATTTATGAAAAACACCTTTTACAGAATAATAACTAAAAAAAGCTTGGTCTCTATTTTGCAAGGACAATCTTTTGTGAGTATAAATCAGGATAAAGTTTACAGAGCTGGTTTTTTCCTTCTCTGCAGTCAGAGATAGTGATGATCACTAGACATATGCTTCAGCAAGCACTGCCAGGTAACCCAGCTCAGCTTCAAGGAAGATTAATGTTCGATTTTCTTTCCCCTACTACTCATGAAGGATACTTAAAGGACTTCTGGTCCCAGGACAGAGACTGAACATACAGTTTGGATGAGACTTATTCAGTGTTTATAAAGGAAGAGAAACCAGGATATTAAAAGGGAGGAATTTGAAAATAGAACCTACAAAACAAGGTACCATCATGAGCTGGGTACAGCCACAAAACCAAAGCAAACCTTGCAGCTTTATTTACATGTGAACAAACACAATTCTAACAAAAGCTAGCCAAAACCTCACAGGAGCAAATGCAACAGTGCCATTCACGTCTATATATTCTGGTTCTGGGAAGGTCATACAATGTCAGGAAAAGAATATTTCTCTTTTAGAACTCTAGTGAAACTTCAGTCAAGTCATAAGCACATATATAGGTCTGTGTCTGTCTATGCAATTCAGTACCAGTCAGTATACTGAGTCATTTAATTTTCACAGCCTTGTTTGTAGTGACAATCAGCCATTCAGTCCACTCTGTATTCCCCAAATTTTGGTTGAAGAGTTCAAATGAAGAAATGGTGGAGGCATTTCAAAACAACAACAGGATGAAAGTGGAAAGGGAAGAGCCAAAAGCACTTCACACTGTACAGAAATATGTAAGACTTGAAACAGGTGTGACCTGAGCCTAGGAACCCCACTATAAATAAAGAACATGTTTTAGGTTTTTAAAGAGGAAGGAGGTGAAGAGGTGGCTGGTGACCAGTGCACCAGCTGCAGCTCAGTGTCCAGTAGCATCTGGGAAAAAGATCCTGGCTATCTGGAAGATAAGGTAGTTAGTAAAACTGATATAGCAAGTCAGCAAAGCAGCGTCACATCAGAAGAGGTCAAACCCTTTCCTGTGGGTTACTGGGCTTCTGTCTATGCTTTTGGACTCATGAAGCAAACAGATCTGCAGTGCAGATGAACAGGTGCTGCTGGATCTTTATGTCTGGCATCTGGCTTGTCTACATTGCCTATGATTTTAATGGCATTAATTTATTGCAATATCTCATGATGGTTTTAAATTATTTAATTTGACACTTGAGAGGTTTTTAATTATTTAATTCATGTTTGTTCCCTTATTTTGCTGCATATAGTAATCTATGACACTGATCCTACAATGACATCCTTATTGGTATACCTCTTTTCTTCTGTGAACCTGCATAAAGGTTCTAGGCATGTGATATGGACTTTTCTCTCTTCTTTTAATTAAGCAATAATTATCTATGAAAACTATATTTTTATTCTGTGTCTTAATCTGGAAACCATTGAAAAACAGGTTAATTTAATATTTTTTGAGCATTAGTTATCACTAAAATATGGTCCTTGACCCTGCTCATTCAGTGCAATGTCCTCTACACAGTATGTTTGTTAATATTATCTCCTTTAAAACCAGACCTGACTGATATCTGGAAAGTGAGGCCACAAGCCATAGAATTTCCCTGTAAGAGTCTGTTACGGGTTTAGCCAGGTAGGCCTAAATTTAGGCTTTAAAACTCAGATTTGGGCCTGAAATTGTCAGCTGCCTTGAGCTGGGCCGGGCTAGCTGACAGCTGACCTCTTCTAGCCAATGATTTTGTATTCCACCCCATCTTACATCATCTCAATAGCAGTAAAGTCCAGTGTGTGAGTGTGGCTGGGGCAGTTCCACCATGGCTGAAGTTCAGAGAAGACGTGCTACTGGTATGATGCCCTGTTAGGCCTCGCTCCTGCTATTGCCACTCCTTGCCTTTTGTTTAAGTTCAAAGAAGTAGAAATATTTTGTTGTTACTCTTTCTGTTTCTTGCTGAGTGTCTTTTAGTTTTAAAGTACTTATGAATCTAGAGTAATACACTTTGTATTAATTGGAGAGTGGGAAGTTATTTCTTGTTACATATAACTTGTGTGTGTGTTATATTGTAGTTTTCTCTTAATTTTCTCTTTTCTGTATAAATATATGTAGTTAGTTTCAGAAGAAACCTGGCTTTAGAAGTTTTTTTTCCCTCTTCCTTTTCTTTCTCCCTTTAGCTGGTTGGGGAGAGGGAAGAGCCTTTTCTCTGTTCTTGGGCAGTTGGCATTTTGCCAGCTCAACCCAAGACAGAGTCATACCTCAACTTCAGATCTCCTAGTTGAATGATATTATGCCACGGAAGAGGATCATGTGAAATTCAGGTTCCCTTTCACTATTTCAATGTATTTACTCCTCTAGGAATGCTATGCCTAAGTATTGCAAATACACAATACTGGTTTGTAGCCACATTCCGTAACTCCCTAGTTTATATACTGTGGAGTCCTCTGAAAAATGACTTGTCAAAAATGAAAATATCTCATGCACTATAAAATTGTGTATTCAATATTTTGGCATGGGACAGAGTACAAACCAGACTAAAACAAGGAGCATTACATAAGCATTTAAAGAATAGTTACACAGCCCACATGTTGTCATCCTGCTCCAGCAAAATCACTACTTATCTTGGCCGAGTTCTCAAACACAGCAAATGCAGTTCATACTATCTCACAGAGCTGACAGCCCAGCTGAGAAAAACTCTTCTAAGTTTTACCCTAATGCTTACATCACTCAAAAGATCTATGCTTATGTATGCACCAATGTTTCCTCTGGTATTTTAATTTAAATTTAATTTAAGCGTGCTTTTTTTTCTGAAGCAAAAACATGTGCCTAAAGGATTAAAATAGCATTAGAGTATTGCATTCATTGGAATTCAAACAATTTACATAAAGAGATGCTTTGTCCCTGTGCTTTGACAGAGCTGCCATGGAACCAGTTTGCACTCAGGAGCGTCACAGCAGGTTGAAATCTTAGCTAAGAAACCAGGCCCATAGTCTAATATATAGCTGAGCACAGCTGAAAATGAATGTTAATTGAACTACAATTACTTCATAACAAGACTTGCATGTCAATTGATGATAGAAGGGAACAAACACAAAACTGATGTCCTGGATCACTGGACTATCCAGCCATAGTATCCCAGGACACAGAGCCAGCTGGCTTTGAGATTACTGCAGCCTCTGTGAACAGAGAAAATCCTAATGGAGGCAAAAAGTAAGAAGGTATTCAGAGGCTTTTCTTCATGACTTTACTTCAACTGAAGTTGTAGCAAATTCACATTTAAACAAAACACCTGTTTTCATAGTGAAACTAATTCCTCTTCTGCTACTAGCTAGCTGTTAGGCAGCATTCAGGTTAGCTAGACCTGCAAAAAAGAAAGTGTGATCTACGGAGAAGCTAAATAGGTATGAGAAGCAGAGAAAATAGACAGCTTGCAAGGACTGAGACCACTGGGAATACTAGTTGTGCAGATTAAAATGCTGCATGATTTTATGAGCTAGAAATCACTTTGGAACACAGATATGCCTGTGGTAGATATCAGAAAATTAAGTTTTAGAAAAGTAAATAATATGGTCTCAAGAATGTTGCTCAGAACACTGTAATAGTGCTTAAAATGTTTGATGAGAGAGACTGTAGAGAGGTAATTTGGTGGCAGTTTTTCCTTATCTTTTAAAACTAAACCCAAGAGCCACTAGAGACAGTAGATACACTGCAGAGTTGGGCAATCTGGTTTCCACATTGAAAATCACAGATAAAAACTTGATAATAAGAGTCTTGGTTATTCTATGAGGTATATTAGTCTGGATTGTAGGACTGTCTGTTAAGAGAAAGTGAACTTTGCCTCCAAATGTTAAAGAGAAATGGCAGGAAAAGATCAAAACCATGGTCAAAGTTATGATGCTGATAAAATATGGAAAAAAATTATAAGGTCAAAAGGGGAAAAATCCAGGAACAGGAGGCTATGCAGTGTTGAAGGGAAGGGAAAAGGGGTCTCTGCCTTCCAATTTTGACGGACACATTTGCTGAATACAAGGACCTGAATATGAAGTTGAATTTAATACATTATAAGACACTATGAAAGGCATTAATTAATACACTACATTATATTTGCACCTATGAGGAACAGTTCCAGGCAACACAAAAAAAGATGGGATACTACGCACAGTACAATAGTTGAAACTCTAGAGTTGACCAGAACCTAAGATATAATAAACACATGAAGTTGCTTTCTTCTACCAGGAAAGTGGGACCCTGTGGGTGGAAGAGTGTATCTTTAAGAGGATTCAGACAGTAATACTAGCAGATTTAAGAGATGCCAACATTTAACGGATGCATATTTCATGCCTAGAGATAAAATAATGCCTGCAAGGAAATAGACAACCACCTTGTCATGAACATCCATACAAGGCAAAATGCAAGGTGTGTGAAGAATATTTTGGTCACTCATAGAAGGAAACTTTTCAGGCCTAAGAAATCACAGCCTGTTTTTCAGAAAAAGTTGTGATAGACTGCAATAGTTTTAAGGTCAAGAACTACAAGTTCACAACTACCAGCCTCTGAGAGCTAAATCAAGCCAGCAAGGACTGTGATAAATAATGACAGCAGATTTTACACATTGTAGTGTGCTATTGTTAAGCTCATGAATTAATGAGTCAGAGTACATGCCAGCATATTCAAATGTATTTAGTACCAAACTAGAATCACAAAACAACTTATACCCCTGGGGGTCTCTATCAGCATCAGTGGTCCAAGCTGAAAAGAATATGATGTTTGTCGGGTCTTTCAAGTTCCCATGGTGTGACTATTTCTAGTTAAGCTTGACCTCAGGAAGTAAGAAAACAATGCAGACTGCAATCAAATAAAAGATGGGAAAGACGTAGAAGGACTGGATCCTGGAGGGTGGAACACCAAGGGCAGAAAGGAGGAAGAGGCTGGAAGTGCCACTATGACACCAGTATGTGTACATAGGGATGATGAGAACCTACCTGCATCCACACCTTAATTTGGTTTTGCAAGCACTGACTCCTCTGATGTTATTATTCCCTATGCAGCATACAAAATACGAACATGCTGCCCACAAAAGACAGAGAGAAACCACAAGGAAGTCTAAATAGGATAAAAATATCCAAGACTTGACCCTGATACTGAAAAAGAACTGGATGTGGACAAAATCTCATCTTCTCCATTGAGATGGAAGACAAGGACTTCAGAGGTACAGATATGAGATAAGCAAACAGCTTCACAATAAATACAGTGGTGATCCAGCTCAAATGGTAATATTTTCATAAATTGTTTCATAAAATAATACATAAAGAGCCCCAATTTAGCCCCAAGAGTTTGGTATTTAAATATATGCAATTAGGGCAGCACAGATGCACCAATTACAACTCAAAAATTCCTATAGCTGCATTTGCTCCTTACTGCACTCCAGCAAGTAAATATATTTCAATAAGGCTGATCTGTCATTCTTCCAGTCTCTACTGTGCTTGCACAAGCAGGCACTTAACTCAGTTTTAGGATAAACTTTGTATTTTCACAATGGTTGTCTTTTTTCTTTAAGAATTATCAGGATAGACTTTCTCATTATCTGTGCCATGTAAGAAACTGCAAAAAATTGCATCTGAGTGAAGTAGTAAATGCATTTATTTTTCACAAGAAAATGATGTTCTGTTATCATGAAATATGACACATCATTCTCCTCTGTCAATTCATTATTGTGAAAAATTCTTATTCTTATGTATTGTACAATGTAGACTTTAGATTTTGGAACACATTTAGTGGAAAATATAATAGTAGGCTACAACAATCACAATTATTAGGGTCATAGAAAAGAGTTTACAAGCTATCTCCAGTCTCTAGGCCACAAAACATTAACCTAACATGAGAATACTTGAGCAAAACCTTCAGGAGTCAACAATATCAAAAGCCCTTCCTTGCTAGGCAATTTGTAGGACAGGGCAGTGATACACTGTAGAAATAGCATACTATATGTGCACTCGAACAGCAAACCCAAATGGCATGTGTCATAGTCAAAATGCTGATTGTAAAGTAAGATACCATGACAGATAACAAGAAGCAGTCACATATTAGATGGATTGAACACCTTGATACTTTCAAAGAGAGATTATTTTGTATTCTGAACTACAGTTTTCTTCTGCCATAGCCAAAGAATTAAAATATTTTTTGAGAAATTCCACTGATGAGTATTGGCTTAAAGGACCTTTCTCCTTACTGCATTGGTGGTGAGAGAAAATAGGAAAGTAATTTAAGTAAGAGCCACTCATCACTTCAGGACATGTGTCTTTTCTGCATCAGTGAGCATCTGACTTGGCAAAATCCAGATCTTCAGACTCCTCAGTCTTTGTGAAAACTGCCACATTAATTCAAATTTCCAGATTGAAGAGAATTCACATATCTTTTGCGGCAATTAAGTTGGTGTAAGGAAAGCAGGAAATGTCCTTCAAACGAATCAGATGACTGCACTCTTGATTCTGAAAACTGATTTCCAGACTACAGTAAGCCAGCAATTGTTATTTCAATGCATCTTCTACTGTTCTGATAAAAATCAGTGTCTGCTTTCCTTCAGTCCATTCTACACACACTAGCATGCATATATATATATATATACACATATATACAGAAATATAATACAGATAAGTATTAAAAGCAACTCTTGATTTTGCCTAGAACTACCTTGAAGTTGATAGCATGCTATTTGAATGCATCTGTTAGCATCTTATGTTACAGAAATAATGTTGTTTAAGATGGTGATCAAATTAAACTGTAACTATTTTCTATTGAAAGAGCATTTTGATTCATCTAGCTATCTCTCTGGAAGAAAGGAAATATTCAAGAATGGGCAAAGAAGGAGCTTATCTAACAAGCATCATACAACAAAACAAGTAAAGGAGTTTAGGGCTTCAGTCTGCTATAAAAGATTTTGTTTAACTCGTTTGGCTGCGGTACTATCTGTAGAGCCAGAGTTAGACCATAAACAGAAAGAGACATACAGAGATAAGGAATATGTCTACATACACAGACAAGCCAGGATTAAATCATATTCCATTTATTATTTCCTGATCTCACACAGTCTTTTTGTGCATAAATTCATAAGAATGTATGGATACAGACTCAACTCCAGACGACTCTGGAAAGTAAGAAGCTGAGAACATCTGGCACCCTATCGCATGTCTAATATTTTAGTTTTTTGTAAATAGGTGGATCAAGCACAGGCAAAGTCAGCAGCTTTTCTGCCAGCATCTACCCCAAATCACCCCTTCACAGGTAGAATGATGATTGTCTAGAGACAAGAGCAGAGTCAGTGTTTGCATTCAAAGGCTTTAAGATGGATGAATAGGAAGAAGATACATGAAGCTGAAAACACATGGTCACACCCCAATAGTAAGACTATTGTTACATGATGCACAACTCTTCCCATTCCTCGCTTGTCAACCCCCATAACTTCTGCATCTGGGCGAGGTGAATTTTTTTAAAAAGAAAAAATATATGAAACTTGTTTTATTCATGTTAACTTACCCATTTTAAAAATTGTCTGACAAATGGCTTAATGAACAAGTTTTAGGTCATTTCAGTGGCACGAACACCCACAGGAATGGCAAGAAGCTGTGTCAGGGGAGGTTTAGGTTGGATATTAGGAAAAGTTACTTCATCCAGAGGATGGTTGGGCACTGGAACAGGCTCCTCAGGGAAGTGGTGACAGCACTAAATTTGGCAGAGTTCAAGGAGCATTTGGACAGTGCTCTCAGGCACATGATGTGACTCTTGGAGGTGGTCCTGTGCAGGGCCAGGAGTTAAACTCAATGCTTCTTGTGGGTCCTTTCCAACTCAGCATATTCTGTGATTCTGTGTAATGGGAAGCAGTCATCATTATCTGAGAGTATTCATCATTCAGAGATTTCACTTTAAAAGTCACCTTAATACTGTTATCAGTAAGATAAGAAGTGTTATGGCTGATCCCCTTGTGTTATCCTCATGACTCACCTTGGCTTGAGTTTCATGGGCTGGTGGGTTAATAAACAAAATGAAGAACTGTTCAGTCTGTCTCAGCGTTGTTTCAGAAGTCTTACTGTTGTATACATGCTGTCTTTCCTTTCCATTGGCAGAGCTGGAATGAGGTATCTTACTAGAGAGGACAAACCTGTCTCCCATTTGGTTACTACTTAGAGTACAGCTTTCTCTAAGTTGGGAATAATACAGTCTGCAAACAATTCAATTATAATTAAGGATGATGTTTACACATTCCTTTCTGGTGTAGAATTAAGGATGAACACAGTCAAGAAAATAGCATCTGCTAAGTTCAAGAAGACCTGTAGTAGGGACTAAAACTTTTCACATTCATGAAGTAATATGTGTTTTCCTGTGATGTCAGAAAATAAACTCCCTTCTTTAGCAGAACAGGCTCACAGGTCAGGAGAGAGATATGTATGCCAATGAATTACACTTCTTTCATCTGCAGTAATAAACATGCCTGAGCAGTATTGCAAAGAGATAACTTAGGTCAGATTTCATACCTCATGACTTAATTGAAGGCCTGCTCTTCATTCTGCCCTAATCTTACATCTATTTCCATAAAGATGCAGCTTTTGAATGCATTCATCCCTGAATGACTTCCACTCCTTTGTTATTAGGTAGATGTGCAGCATGCAAGACAATCAGCCCAGAGAAATTCTGCATGTTCATTTTGCTCCAATGAATATGAGCCTTTCCAGACATTTTATAAGATGCACTTTCAGGTGACTCAGCAGGGAGTATGCTTAAATGGACAGCCATGCCCATAATCAAGAGGCTTGACTTACAAGCTTCATAGTCCGTATTGGGTGTGCCATCTCTGAGGACATCCTAAGAAAGTTCAGCGTAGATAAATAAAAATGTCATTCTAGTGAAATTTTTCCAGTCAAACCTTTTCTGCAACTGTGTTGACATCATTTCTATGGGCATAGATTTTTCCCTTCTTAGAGATAAACATTTTGTGCTAAGGAGAGTACCAGGTCCCACTTTGAACTGTGAATATAGAAATCTACTAGGTCATTTCAGAGTAGATTCAGAGAGGAAATTTTAGAAAGCCATTGATCAGTTTCACTTTAATATAGTTCACATTGTCTTAAGAGTTTATCTTGCAGATTTCATTTATTTATTTATTTATTAGACTTTACTGATACTTGTAGTTGAGATCTGAACTATGTGTCTTTAAGAGAAATACTGTGATTCAATATAAATCAGTGCAGCACTTTATTAAAAAGATCAAAGCATGTACTGAATCTATGTTCAGAAAAATGAAGATGTTATTACAGAGTACACAAAATTTCCCAGAGATGTGATCAAATGAATTCTCCCAGCACACAGTGAGTCATATTTTATCTATGGTTGAGATATTCACAAGTGAGAAAAGAAAGAAAAAAGAGAGANAAAGAAAGAAAGAGAGAGGGTATCTAGGTTAGCTGTAATTCAGAGAGAAACACATAAACTAAAAGTTAGATCAGTGGAACTCAGGTCTCTGCTCCCTCCACAAACACCCACACTGGAAAGTGATCAAATTGAAACAGAAGCAGGTACTGCTGTGAGAGAAAGGAACACAGAAGAAAACCTGAGTTCACAATTTGTAGGCCCAACAGATGTCTAAGGCCTAAAATTTGTCCACAGACCCTATTGAGTCCTTGAAGGTATTGGAAAGACTCATCAGCTGATAGCTCTAAGGCATCTCAGCTTTCGTCCTATAAAACTACCTCATAAATACACATTTGACAGCCATATCATGAGAATATTGAGTGGGATTTTAAATGTGGATATTAAATAATTACAACTTCACACAAAATAGCAACCTTACCAGCAGTAAAAGAGTATTTATGGATTATGGCTGTGAGTAATGATTTCAGTGCAGATGATCATGTCTTACACAATGGTACAGTAAATCTTCCATAAGGGACAAACACACATGAGACTTCTGTCCAATCTCACATCATTGAAATGCAGAAAAATCACTGTGAAGGCAAGCAATTTTTTTCAGATGTAAAACTACTGGGAGAAGAAGTAGTTTTCTCCAGATCTTGTGATAATCAGCAATATGCAATATTGACAAACAATGCCTGGCAAACTTTGCACAATAGCTGTACATTTAAGTATGATAAAGCACTTTGTCTTCACTATTTGTCTTCTCTCCTGCATGCTGTTTGTAAGAGGTTCTGAAGGGTTAACCACACAGTTAGGAGGCAAGGAGATGCATGGAAGTGTAGCCAGCTGTTGGATGAAGCATCAAGAAGTGAGCAGGACCATTACTTGAGGCAGTTTTCCTGCCTAGAACAACAGGAAGCCTCATCTACTGGATATGAATTTTTAACAGCAGACCTTTGAAGTGACTTCAAAGACATCAGGTGATCAAAAAAGATAGAGGGAGCAAAGGGAGAGGCCTACTCTGTGCCACGGGAAAGGTTGGGGCACAGGGAAGAACAGGCTTGGGTTTGCAGATGAGAGCCTGTCCAGCTGACCTGCTCTCCAAATAACACATCAGCCTCCCTCAAGAACTGTACTATCAACTGCTTTCGGGGAACATGCTGGTTTGTTTCATAGAGAAAAATGGTCTCAACTGCTGATGGTCTACACCTTGTGAGAGTGGACACCCTGACTTGCCCTGCTCTGAGGCCATGGGGTGAAAGAAGGATCCCAAGGCTCTACCACCACGTTTAGGAGAGGTTGCTCGGTTACAGGAACTGTACCTGGGCTCACTGTGATTTCTCTGTGAGAGCATTTTGATAAAATGCTAGCAAAAAGCAAAAGTACTCTTTGGGATAAATGCACAACATATATCCTTCACAAACCCTAAAACTTATCCTAAGACATTATTCCACAGAATATTCTTAACATGGAGTGAAAAGGGAGCAATCATTTCCTTCTAATTCAGAAAACAAAGTTTAATGCAGCTGCAGTATCATAGTTGGCAATTACAGAAACATTAGAGATATAATTAAAGGACTTTTTTGAATGATTTATCCATTATCTCACAAACTCATGAAAAATCTTATTATTAGCATATTTGTAATTTGCAAGCCACACTTTTGAAACAAGCCTACTTAAAAATTTTAACTGTCCGAATTAGTACTTTATTGTGGCTGGAATATCAATAGGACAGAAAAAGCCTTTGAAACCATCTAAAACTAAACGTGAATTAATTTCACTTAACTGACATGTCAACTAGGCCATTTAATTAAAGGGACATCTATTATCTGGAGAGAAAAAGAAAGGAGTAATTGATACAATTACACTATAAAGCTATTATTTCCAACACAGAACAACAGTGAAACCTTTAAGTATTCATTTATTATTTGATTCCACTCATTGTGCTTCATTTTGTACCTGACTGCACAGGATGGTTTTTTGTGGGATTTTTTAGTGGAAGAGGGGGTCTGTAATCACTCTGTGGAACATTTGTGATGCTCTGTGGAGCAACAGCAATTCACAGGTCAGAAGCTGAATAATGCTTAAACTAAATAAGGAAACACAGAATCTGTCAAAATAAGACAGAGATGGGTTACATAGACATAGTTTGCAGAAGATCAAATGAAGTTATAAAATGCACAATACAGCTTGCACATTAAACCTTAAGGTTACAATAAATAAATACTGTGCATCCCTTGAGGATACTCTCACAAGGAAGACAGTCTGCCAGGTGAGAAGAATAGCAACAGCTCCATGTGCAGCAGCAGGTACAGCTTCAGGCTTCACGCAGGAGGGAGGAAACTGAGGCTTCCCTCTACCCACCCTGCATAACACTTCTGTGACTCCTGTGTCACATGCCTGGGGGGACAAGCCCAAAGTTGCTGGTTGCAGGATTGAGAATACGACACACCACTCTGTACTGATGTGCAGCTTCCAGAGCTTCAGCAGAGCCACGATGATACTGGAGGGCCATGCAACAATCAGCTGTTGGAAAGTACCCAAAATCACAGGACAACAGAAAAGGGATGGGATCACTTCAAAATGATATTTACAAAGTCATTCCAGTCAGTCATGTTTGCTGTTGTTTATGTTTACTCTTTTGTATGTGAAGCCTTATTTGTAAGCCAGTGTTCCCTTTTTGAACTAGTTGGGCTGGAATTTCCACTTCCAGAATGACTGAATGCAGTGGTCAAGCCACTTTGGAAATTTTTTCTAAATATTTTCAAGTCTAAAAATTCAAGAAATAGCTCACTCTGGAGGGGCAACATGAAAACAAGAAACAATGAGAAACAAACTCCTCCTTAAAAAAATGTGAGGTACTGGCAGAGGCTTGGGGATTAATTTTATATCTTTTATGCAGATGTCAATGAGGAGACAAGCTGTGTCTTCCAGGCCAGGAGTGTCCCCGGGCAAGGTTACCAACCCTAATCCCCATGCCATATCTCCCAGTGAAACACTTGTATCCTGGCACAGCTCAACCCTCCTCACCTCTCAGGTCTCAGCCTCTTCACCTGCTGTTAAAAAGTGTACATTGAATGCTGCTCACTGGGAAGCCATTCCACAGACAAATCTGCCTTCATCTATGGCCAGTGAGCTGATGAAGCAGTATGGTGAAACTCTTCCTGATTGCAGAAGATGTGTGTATCCTCTACCCTCTTTTCTGGGTGGTTTATCCAGTAGCTGCCATCATCCTGCTCAGTTCCATGGCAATCAGCAACAGCATGCCTCCTCCCCACTGCATGGCATTGACTTTGCCCTAAGTGCCATGAGGACAGGCAGATTCATGGATCCCTAGCATTTGTCAGACTGTTTTCTTATTTTGGCAGAAAATTATGAGAACAAAAACCCAAACCACAAAACAAAGAGTGGAGTTAATCCTACAAAAAAAAAAAACAACAATGTTACTTTAAAAAGAAATAAATTAAGAATTACCCTTTTAATGCCATGTAGATTTCTTAAAGCAAAAACAAGTAAGCTAATTTGAGGCCACCACTGAATGATTGCAGAATAAGTCATGTGCAAGCCTTCTTAGTTAAAATTTCAAAAAGCCATAGATTCTTCTTCAGAACTATTCTGCTGCAAGTGCTGTAGATTAGAATGACCAATTTACACAGCATAGTTGTTCCCATCTTTTTCACAAACCTGTAAAGTTAGACCCAACCTATTCAAATAAACCAAGTTGTAAGCTATAGAAGTAGTTCCACCAAATGACAAAGAAGAAGAAACTTAGTCATCATTCTGTTCTGAAAGTTATAATGTGTAACTCAGAAAATTTTAAAAAATGAATACATTTGAGGCAATTTAGGATCTCTTTCTGGCTAGACCAAAAGGAAATGAGAGTGCAGCAGCCAGCTGTACCATGGGCACAGGGGAAGTACTACACCTCATCCTTGGTGTGATGCAGACAGGAAGATAGAATATATTGGGGTGTTTTTATTTTCCTTTCCTTTTGCATTGTACTTACTATGTACTGAGAGAGCAAAAAAAAAAGACCAGAAACCAGACCAGCTAAAGTACATGCAGCATAACACCCATTTTATTCACTGATCAAAATTTTTAAGCCTCAAATGCCAGTCTGGTTTCTGTCTGACTAGAAAGTCACCGCAGCCATGTCAGCTGTCAGTATTACTGGGTTTTGACCACCTAAATTCTGCTGTAGTTGCCCCTAAGAGGCCCAGATCTTGCTGGCACAGACAATCATCACCTTTCTCGTATCTCTGCCTTTAAAGTTTCTGTTAAGCTTTCCTCCATTTATTGCATTCAAAGTACCTGGTTGGTCCATTGTGCCTAGTTTCTGTGTCCCTGCTTGATATAGAAAGTTTGCATGAAACTGAGGGAGAACCAGTAGGTCCTCTGGATTATCCCCATAGGACCACCACCGCTGAAGATGAGCAATCAGGTAGTAAAACAGGTAAGGACAAAAAAGAATTGTCTGTTTATTGAGAAATTAAGTCAGTGGAATAAGGAATCCTGCCTTTCAGTGTTTGTATCCAGCTTTCCTTCTTTATTTTAGCTTAGAGGACAAAAAGATAAAAAAATGGGTTTGCACCTTGTATTTAGAAATCAAGTCTTAGCTGGCTGCATAAGAAACCTGTGGAAGAGCTGCTTACTCTCCCAAGTGCTAGTCCAGTACTTCAAAAATATTGCTCATCCTGAAAATCAGGACCTAGGACTGCCCTCTCGTAGGTGTAAATCAGCATGGCAATTGCCTCAGTGTTATTTAGATGTAGCAGCTGTGGGCTCTAGTATTAGCTGGAAGTAATGAATACATTATTGACTGTGTTTTATAGCAAGAAGAGTCCATTCATTTACACTACTTTTACTTTATGATTGGTTTGTAGTTTTTCATCTATACAGGGAATATGCATCATGTGCATTAAAAAAAAACAAAAGCAAACAAACCAAACCAAAACCAAAAAGATGTTGGGAAAATTCTGTCATCAGGTTGCTGTTCTCTGTACCTTTTTTTCTGATGATTATCCTTTTATTGCCTGCATCATCCTCATTCTGAAAGCAAATTAATTACATGTTTCCTAAGTATTATTTCCTATAATTGATTACTTGCCAAAGTAAACCTCACAGAACACTCCATTCTAACTTGAAGGTCAGTAAGAAACCATCTGCAAACTCAAGTCTGTTTATTAATATGCCCTCCATTCTGAGGCTAAAGAACAGGGATATCTGAGCAGGCTGTGAACTGTGGCACTTCAGATACTTTAGCAACCTCATTATACCTGCAAAATTGTCTGTAGCTTACATATTTCTCTCGAGTATAATTATGCATTGATGCTCTTGCTATGCTGTACCCATAAATGCCTGGGTAGCAGCGTGGGAAGAGAAGAAAATTCTTTCAGGAAATGAGGGAAAAGTGAAGACCAGGACTTTTACCATGATTGCATGTGTGAAATTGTCCTCAGACAAGGAACATCATAGACCACACCTGCTTGAGACTTCTTAGAAATGCATACAGGAATAGAGCTATTAATTCACTGCACTGACAAGGTCAGATTTATGTATCTTATGGTTTTGTGTCGCTCTGTGTGCTTTCCAATGGAGAAGTGACAAATCACACCACTTGTTCCTGCTCTGGCCTCCTCAGTGTTTCTCCTTGACACAACAGTTTGCTCCTGTGTGAAAAGGGACATAAAAAAATATTGACAGGCAAGACTTTTTTGCTTTTTCCCTTTTTGTGATACTCAGGAACATGTTTCAGTTTCTCAAAGAGCCTTCCCATCAGTAACAACAATCTCACTGAAGCCTCATCAGCAACAAGAGAAAAGGTTTTGGGACTGGGTTTCCTAGCTATTTAACCTGACAGTGCATGAGCCAGGCCAGGACATGGGGCTTCTACCTCTAGATTTGAGCTCCACACTCAAAATAAACAAATAAGAACAGTTATAGGGGATCCTTACAAAGCATTTGGACAGGGGTCCAATGCAGTTGCTGAGAAGTACTGAAAATACCAGGTGAGATTCTCCCCACAGTGTGTGCTGAGCCAGGACAGCCTCTACCTCACCTCAGTGCTGCTCAGTGTGCATAAACTTGGCTCTCTGCTCACATAAATAACAGAGAGCTGTAGCTTTTGTAATTTTCTGAGATTTGTGCTTAAAGACTAAAGGCACAGGTAAGTGTGTTGCTCTGTGTCAAATGCTAGCCTGGGCTTTACAAGATTTTTAGTTGTCATCTTGTTTCATTTGTTACTTTAAAGCACTGCCAATTTAGCTTGCTGCTGGCAGGGAATTAAAATATGCCAATGTACATTTTGGCTGCCTCAAGCAACTAATATAACTTTCTCATCTATAATCCTTTTTCACATTTAATTAAGAGATTTATAGATGTGCACACAAGTATTATGATTTGAATGCTTTGACCCCACATTTCCTCTCACATAAAAAATATTTCCAAAGAGTTCAAGGGTATGATGGCTCTTGTTTCTCAGTAAAAGGAAAAAAGTATTCCATCACTTGTGAAGGAATATGCTAAAATATGCTTTATGTTATACTTCTTGAAACTTAAGGTCTGTAAAATTTGCAAAGTCATGTCTCTTGTGTTTATATAATTTTGAAACCCTAGGCAGTCATGGTAATGGAGAGAGTTATTTAAAATTTGAAGGAAGAGGATCTATTAATTAACAAAACCTTTTTGATTTTGGGAAACGAATAATTTAAATTAAAAAGAATTAAGGGTTTTCTTCACACACACACAAAAAGAATACAATAGCGCTTGTTTAGGGAAATGCAGCTGAAGTAAATGTTTGAGTTCAAATTGTCAACTATCAACTTCATTTATTTTTAATCTCTCAGTGTCATGAGATTGTTATAAATAATTGGACTGAAAAATAATCCAAACAAATTACTGGCTTTTTGACTGAGTAAAATATTACCCGTCAACGTAAAGATTAGAGAGTGCAAATTTTTACCTACTGAGAAAGTAATCTCTTTTGAATTATAGATCATTGTTGAATATACTTGTTCTCCTTAGAGCTGATCAAGCTGGAAAATAAGTGCATGTGGGAACATATGCATGTGTGTGTGTATGTATATATATATATATATGTATATATGTGTGTGCGTGTGTGTGTGTGTGTGTGTGTGTGTGTGTGTGTGTATATAACTCTCAAAAGATTAGCTCTGTAACAAGTAATACTCCTCAGGAAAAATATATACCAGTACAGATTATGCTTTTCACAGTGGGGTAAGGTTTTTCAGTGGGGAGTTCCTGTTAGAAAAAAAAGTTTGAGCAAGCATGAAACACAAAGGAGGCTTTTCACTCATTTTCATTGGTATTTTTCTCTATGGCCACATTGGTGGTGTGGGTAGGGAACAAAAAAGGACAGAAGGGCTTCAGGTAAAATTGTGCATGAAAAAAGCCATAAGGGAGTTTAGTTCAAAAAAAGCTGATTTCTGAAACATCCATTCTAGAAACCTGTAGAGTGAGACACACCTCCTTTTGCAGCTGATGTCTTCCCAGCAAGTGAGGACACTATTCTAGATCCGTGATTTGTGGTCCTGTCTCTGCCCAATCCATTTGCAGCATCAAAGGACAATGGCATGATCCCTTGGACCGGAACAGAGAGACTCCACTGTGAGTTCCTTGGCTGAAAAGAGGTTGTATACAGTGACGTTTCTCTAGAATATTCCTCCCACCACTAAGAATTGGCAGTGCAGGGACTATATGAGCCTGACATGGGTGTCAATGAAGTAACTATAACCTAGGCAGGTTACTTATTTAAGTGTCAAGTAACCAGTGAAAAGATGTCCTCCTAAGGGCTTTTTATGTGAGGCATGAGAATAAAATCTGCTGTCAAACAGGCTTCTGATCTTTCCAGATCTCTTTTCCTCCAGTTCTTGTGTAATTTTTCCCAAACCCTTGCCCTGGCCAGGGAAGGAGGAAGAGAGGATATGAATCCTGATATATGCACATCACCCTTACAGCACTTTTCTGACAGGCGTATTAGTGTGAGAGTAAGTATATGGCAACCACCTACTTCCCTATATTCTGTATTGATTTCTGTAATGCTTCTAATTAGGGAAACAACCATGAGGAGTTTCTGAGAGTATCCTGACTCCAAGGCCTGGTTGCCTCATTGATTTATTCCACTTACAGGCTGAGTTCTCTGCATCACTTTGACGTAGGCATACACAGACTTGAACAGACTTAAGAGCCACCTGCCTGTCCCACTTTAGAAAGCACTGAGATACTATTCTGATGAACACGTTGAACAGAACAATTGCGAAAATCATGTCTAATAGGTTCAAAACTGGCCATTGTACACACACAGAGTAATGTTGTTGTTTAAGTGTTGTCTGCTTACTGACATTACAATATAATGTCCCAAGTACCACTAGCCACTACTTCAAGATGAAAAACAGCTGGATGTCACAAATACATTGTAAAAGTTTGTAAACTTTGAGACAGATAGGGAAAAGCCACTTAATATATACAAAGATCTCCAATTTTACAGTCACTGAAAAGAATCACAGAATAAGTTAGGTTGGAAAAGACCTCTGAGATCGAGTCCAACCTATGGATGCAAACCTTAGCACGATATTAGTTTGTAATGTGCTTGTATTGAACATGACCAAATTTGCATACCTAGAAATGGACTCTCCAAAACACCACATTATTGGTAAACTCAAGACAGCGGAACTGAATGGAGGCAAAATGAGGAGACACCCATTTCTGTAACCATAGCTATTACCCACATGCAAGGGCAGTGAAGCCCTGGGCTTTCCATCTGCCAAAAGGGGATGACAGCTCTAACTCAACTGTGAGGAACTCTTGGAGAATCAAGTAATTCTGTCATAACTCTAATTATTATAATTTTCAACAAAGTTTCATCAAAAAGTGGCACATTTTAACTTTCAGTAATGAAGGGCATGCAAGTACTTTCCTGCCAGAAATCCCCTACTCATACATTCATCAGTCTTGTCCTCTTTAGGGTATAGGCATAGTTTCCTTCTAAATTTAATTGACATGTCCCAAAAATGAAAAGGTTTTGGGTTATTTTTAATATTTACCTGGCAATGATGAAATGGTGCAGAGTTGCTGGCAGGGCAAGTTTAGGTTTGTCCTAAGTGAGGAAAACATGAAGGAAAGGAGACGAGGTAGTAATTATTATAATGACTTTTGTGTGTGGGAACTGAGAAAGAACTTGAGCTCAATTAACCAAGATGAGTTTTACTTGAATTACTATGTAAGTAGAAGTTCCTGTACAAGAAGGAGCCTTGGTATTACATGTCCAGGTGTGCGCATGGGCGCCTGCAGACACCACACCACAGCACCGACCATCGAAGTTTTCATATGTGGGAAATGAGTAACCACCTCGATGTTTTATAACCTTTACCTTTTGCACTTAAAAGTATGAACTTCCTCTCATCCTTTTCATTTCCTTCCTTCATTAAGTCTAAATATAGACTATGTTCAGAAAGGCCACTATGTTTTCTACGTTATTCAAAGGCACCGAGAAAATATTCAGGACTCAGATTTACTTCTCATGAGCTATTCTGCAGTAGCTTCATGCACTCATGCATGGAGTTGACTGAAACTAATTTTTGAAACCCATGCGATGTAAATTAAATTTTTCAATAGCAAATACAATGCAAAAGGTGGGCAAACAGATTTCTGAAGGATGTTTCATGTAAATAGGGAAGAGGAAATTCAGGTGGAGATAGGAGGAAACAGAAAAGACTATTGAACCTGACACCACCACCAAGGTAGAATTAATAGGAAGGCAAGCAAATCCAAAATACCACAGAAAGGAAGTGATACAAGGCTCTAAAAGTAAACATGGTTTACTAATGCTGCACACCCTGTCCTGTTTCATTTTTGATCCAATTTACCATCATTATGTTATACCAATATTTTATTCCAGAAATTTTAAATTAGCAATATTGGCTTAACTCCTTTCTCTGTGGTTTGTGTAGACTCTTGGTCCCACAGAAGGTGCAGCAGTTCTGCAAACAGTGGTGCTGTCACAACACAGCTTTGAGACCACAGCTCACAACATTTCACTCAACATTTCTGATGTCAGCATTTTTTAAAAGATGTTTTAAATTTTGAAATTAGCAATGTAATAACAGCATGAGACAGTGAAAAAAACAAACACAGAAATGAGCTGAGCTTTAAAAGAAACATTTTATTTGGTAAAAAATAAACACAATAAATTATTTAAAGACAATTTTTGGTTTTTATCTGTACATACAGAATATATCTGTAACATAGCTGCTATGAAATCCAAGAATTCCAGCTTAGGAAAAAAAGGATTAACATATCAAGTAGTTTTAAATTAAATCAGCAGCCTTTTGCATTTGTCAGTATTGAAATCAACTTGATGGAATTCCCTTCCCATATTCCCTATCCCCCACAGTTACCCAGGAATATCCATTCTGGGTCTTGTGTGCTTGTAGTATCCCTCATGCTTGCTTTGTATCATCTAGATCAATATGTCTCAGCTTTTTTTAATCAAAGACCATCTGATTATTATTTTTTCCTGCAGTGTTGGTGCACCAGCTTTCACTTTCAACTGGTAAAATGTAAATTATGAATATTCACTTGTGACTTCATCTTCTGATTTTATTTGTTTGCTGTCTGTGGAAATATTTGCAAATGCATTTTAGTTTTGTCTGGTTGGGCTTTTTTTTAGTAATTTGAACTCATATCCATGTCCCTTTTGAAATTTTATGGATCATCAGGGATCCACAAACCCTGCTCTAAAGAAGATTATATAAACTCTGTAATCAGAATAATGATATTTTGACATCAGCATATGTGACATTTGAAAGAAATATATCAGACATGATGTCTAAATGTGGTGTCACAATAGATCAAAAGAAGACATGACCCAAATGAAACAACAAACTATGCAAGTCTACGGTTTCCCAACATACATCAGCTAGGGTTACACTGAGATTTTTATACCAAAATCTAACAAAATACATATGCCTGGTATGCTTTATCCTGGGACTGCCTAGTTTAAAAAGCTAAGCTGCTTTTTGTTGTTGTTGTTTCCTTGGAGCAGTTCTTCAGAGTAACATCCAAGAGCTTTGGAAGCTGTAGACAATCGGTCTGAATTTTGAATATGGTGATTGCTAAATGAGGCAAGAACAGGCAATATACAACAGACATTTAAGAGCCCTGTGTTTGAATGCTAATTAATTAGTTGCAGTCATTTCTCAAACACAGTAAAATATTGCCACTGGTGCTTAGTCTTTCAAATATTTCTACTTCAGCTGTTATAAATTTTGTGTACTCTGGAGAGAAAAGAAGCATTTTTTTCCCAGCTGTATTTACATATGGAAGCAACACTAATAAAATAAACATGTATCATGGCGCCTTCATCAGAAATTTTTATTTTTCCCTTCAACTATCTTTTGCACTTGCCAATTAATTTTTAGATAATCTAACATATACAGTGGAAGAAAGATGCACAGCCTTCACCGAAGCTTTTTCTGAAGGGATGTCAAGTTATTTTTTGTAAATCAGATTCTCCTCCAGAGATACACAAAGATATTTTGAAAACTTCTGCAATGATACACATGTAGGAAAAAAAGCATTTATGTATTTTGAAAGAAGGGGCAGGCAACTCAGGACGGGCACAAGGATATTGTGAGGCTATGCAGGGAGAAAATTAAAGGGCCAAAGCCCATCTGAACTTAACCTAGCCACTGTCATACAACAATAAAGAAGCTTTCTATGAATACATCAGCATTCTGAGGAGAATCTCTATCCTCTCTTGGATGCTGGGGGAAACAAACTGACAAAGGATGACGAAAAGGCTGATGTACTTAATACCTTCTTTGTCTCAGTCTTTACTAGTAAAACCAGTTTCCTCCAGGTACCCAGCCCCTGATCTGAAAGACAGGGATGAGAAGCAGAACGAAGCCTTCACAATCCAAGGGGAAATGGTGAGCTACCTGCTTTAGAAACATACAAGCCCATGGGGCTGGATGGTATCTACCCAACGGTACTGAGAGACTATTCTTGGTAAGAGTGCTCACCAAGCCCCTTTCAATCATTTACCAGCAGTCCTGGCTAACTGGAGAGGTCCCACATGACTGGAAGTTGGCAAATATGATTTCCATCTACAAGAAGGACTAGAAAGAGGATCCAGGAAACTACACACTGGTCAGTCCGACCTCTGTGCTGCGGAAGGTTATGGAACAGATCATCTTGAGTACCATCACACAGCATGCACAGGACAGACAGATCAGGTCCACTCAGCATGGTTTTAGGAAAGGCAGGTCCTGCTTGACTAACCTGGTTTCCTTCTGAGAAGGTGGCCTGCTTAGTAGATGAGAGAAAAGGTATATATGTTTTCTACCTGGACTTCAGTAAAGATTTTGACACCATTTCCTGTGGCATGATCCTGGAGAAATTGTCTGCTTGTGGTTTGGATGGGTGCACTGTTCGCTGGGTTAAAAAAATGTCTGGATGGTCTGGCGGTGAATGGAATTTGTATTGGTGGTCAGTCACAATGGTGTTCCTCAAGGTTCAGTGTTTGGGCCAGTCCTGTTTCGTATCTTTATTGATGATCTGAATGACGGATCAAGTGCACTCTCAGTCAGTTTGCAGATGACACCAAGTTGGCCAGGAGTGCTATACTGCTGGAGGGTAGGAAGCCTCTGCAGAGGAATCTGGACAGCAATATTGTGGCCAGCAGAACCAGGGCAGTGATCATCCTCCTGTGCTCAGCACTGGTGAGGCCATACTTCAAGCACTGTGTTCAGTTTTGGGCCTCTCACAAGAAAGACAAGGAGGTGCTGGAGAGTGTCCAGAGAAGGGCAAAGGAGCTGGCAAAGGGTCTAGAGCACAAGTTTTATGACTTCACTAGTCAACATCACTAAAACAAAAATCAGAACTATTTCTAAATAGCAAAGCAGCTCTGTTCTGAGCTCTCCAAGAGCAAATGTTTTCTTCCATCCTGTTTCTCACTACAGAAAAGCATTCTCAGACTATGCAACATCTTCAGCATCACATCAAAATGTGAAAAGTGTAGACCTAACTGTAATTCTTAGAGTTGAAATTTGTGTAAAATTTCAGGCCCTGAAGAAAGATACCCAGACATCTATCTGTAGGCACCTCTCTGAGACGAGTGAAATGGCAAGACAGTCTTCTGAGCATTGCAGTCTCCTCTCTTGTCACTTGGGATGCTAATAGTATATGTACTTATGCAATTGAAAACAAAATTGCTGCACCTTTATGTTGCTCTAACTCTCCCAACTTATGTGAAAACAAACTCAAAAACCCCCAAATACTGTACCATGCTGTACAACATTGGCAGGGGGACTAATTTACAATAAGTACCACAGTAACCTCACTGATCTCTCTACACAGTTACAAAGTTGCAAAGATAAATGTTGGTTCTATAATTTACCAATAAATGAAAAAAATGTATTTATCATACCACTTAGTAGAGCCAATTTAAATTTTATTTTTACATAGTTTTGCAAAAGATTTTAGTATTATTTTTCTTATAATGTCTTATAAACCATATTTGCTAATACATTTCAGAGAGCTGAAAAATGATCAAACGGTTGTTTTCTCTGAATAATAATTTTTCACCTAGGTACAAATACCTATTGCCTGATAAGTTTTTTGTTTATCTCAAGGTTTGTAACAAATACTACTACCCTTATTTATTAGTGGAAACTTACTTTTTCTTAATTTATCAACTTTCTTCCCATCAAGTTCATGTTTGTTAGCTTGAATAAAAAGTGCTGTGCAAGGCAATTAATAAGAGAACAACCAATAATTTTGCAATCTGAGAGGCAGTAAAAGCTGTTTATTTATGAAGCTGAAGAAATGAAGCAATTTATTCACTGGGTATTATGACTGTATGTAAGGGTGGTTTATTGGTGATGCAAACTGAAGGGGCACTGTATGAAGAGCCTGTACTGCCCTCTACTACTGATGGTGCTCCCAAGGGCCAGCTCAGCATTGTATAACTCTGACCACCTTTCACACAGCCACCTTCACACACCTATTACAATACTACTGGAATTTTATTTAATGTGGAAATGACATGACATTTTTTATGGGTTTCACAACTCCCAAGCCATGTGGCCAAATGACTGCCATGCATGGCAAGTTATTACCTCACAGCCTTACAAAACTGGGAGTGTATTGGGTGTGTGCAGGGTGTGAAACTTGTAACGTGCAAAGCACATTTAGGACACCTTGAATTAAATGAATCTCCTTGGAAAAGCAGAAACATCAAGACAAGCTTTGGGAAAAAGAAGTTAAAAAATATAAACTTTACTTTTCTCCCTAGAAATCTGTACATCTTTTTTCTTTGCTGATGCAAGTACCTTTTATCCCCTATATTTTCACTTTTAATTTGTGGACAACTGGGTTCCCATGGAGACATGAGGCAAATCAGACAGTACTGGGTGAGCACTTTCCCACCTTTAATATATATTCTGGAGGGAACAAATGAACACTTGGTCCTCTCTGGTGTTCTTCCCAACCTTCAAAGCTGTAGCTGCAGGCAGGGCTGTTCTTTCCGTGGTGTCAGATAGAGCCTTGTGCTCTCCAAGCAGCACTGGGTCTTGTAACATTTGTAAAATAGTGATGTCAGTACACAAAGTGTCTGATCGTACTTCCCCTGAGGTCCATGGAATTCCTTTCAATTAACCCTGGATCAAGACTTATTCCTATGTGGGATCTCTGAAGAGATCTGAAAATGAAAAAAAACCCGCTACCTCTACTGAGATTTATTTTTGCATTATCAAGACTACCAGCAGGCTCTTCACTGAAGGGAACTAATCTTCTGTGTAAGTACAAAATAGCAATATGTATCTATAAACATAGATGACTTGGTAAATTAAAACATCTGTCTTCTCAGGATTCTCTAATTAGCAATCTATTTTGAAAAATACAGTAAAATATTTCCAAATTGTACCAGTATAGATTTCCCAAAGTTTACTACAAAATGGAAAGCACTGTCACTTTGAAACTTGCTCCAGGACCCACATTCTCCCTCTCTCCTTTCCTCCCCAAATATGGTTCTGCCTGCAATTATATGTCAGAGGTTGTAAGAGCATGAGTGAAAACTAAAGATCCTCCTAAAACATCCCCTCACCATTTTTAACACTACCTGTACTGTCAGTTCAGGTACTATCCTGGGTAACTGTCTGCCCAGGTAAAAAAAAATATTAAGAGTTTTTAAAAGTACAGTAGGGCATTGCTGTGGGCTGTGTAGCTGTGGAAGTACATTGTGCCTAGGTTGGAAACATGCCTGGAGTACTAAGACACTCCGTGTCTTGAGGCTGAAAATGTTACCTCTGTGGTGACACCATATGTAAGTACAAAAAGTACTAACTATGGTATTTCATCAAGGAGTGAACAAAGTCACGAGTGTTCATCAAGAAATTCATAAAATCTTTTCTGTGATCACAGGTACAGGGGCGACCTAAATTTCCAGCAGGACTGTCAGTCTCAAAAATAAATACCATCCTCACACTAGAACAGTTAGCACTATGATGCATCAACCTAATAAAATTGCCCAAGAAACAGTTTGAGTAAAAAGATAACACTGCTTCATTTAAATCACTGACAGTAACTACAGTGACTTCATAGGAACCAGAGCAGTTTCTCAGTGAGAAGTAGATTTTCATACAAAATTTCTTCCCAGGGCCACAGCTGATGCATAAAATGCCTTTTTGGTATTTCTTTCTAAAGACTGAAGCCAAGACCTCTTCCACAGAGCTGTGAACATAGATCTGTGGAACCTTTCAGATCTAAGAGTGAAGTTGTCTCCTAAAACATGCTCCTGAAACACAAAGACCTTGTATAAGAATACTAAGCTTTCAGCAGTGAAATTTCCCAAAATTCTGAATTTGGAATAAAACTATCATTGAATACCTGGCAGCTAAATGGTTATAGAGTCCTTCTAAGACACAAATTCCACATCCAGGAGGGCCTAAGCCACTTGGATGTTCTGGATGCACACTGCAGACAAGAAGTGGATGCCATGCTGCTGCCAAAACACACCCTCATGCCTGTGTTTTTTGTAAGCACTAACTTGTAGTCATCTCTTATTGAGAAATTTTTTATGCTAAAGAGACTCAGATAAACAAAATGTGCCACTTAGACTCCAGTTAGATGTCTAGATACCTTTACTGAAGTTAAAATTTGCTACTATCACCCTTCACTGATACTTTCTTTGGCTTAGGAGAAGTGCCTTATTGTTTGATGTGGTAACTTTTAAAAATCTCAGTTTTAGCTGCCTAATTGCTCATGGCCTGTAATATTCATCTTGATATAAAGCTGCATTGCAGGGTTGTGTTTGCAATCTCTCTTGTACACCTAGTCTTAAGAATTTTAAAATTATTTAAAATATAAGGTATAAAATATGTAGTTGCAAATATATCTGTCAACACTTAAAAGACTGTTGCATGTGAAACTCAAAAACTTACCTGAGAAATGGAAATCCACAATTCTTTTTTTTTTTTAACAAATGTAACAAAAAAATTTTTTTTTTAGAATATATTACAGAATACTGGCATGTTATACAAATGTAATTAACCCACTGAAATTTAAACTAGCTGCAAGTTATGTTCAAGGCATCTTTTTTATAAATAGTTTTTTTAATGTTCATTCTACATTCACACTACTTTAACCATGTAAACAAGTCTGTGAAAGCTCAGATTAAGGTCACTTTCAGATTTGTACGCCAAATACTTCAGAAAAATATCATATTACATGGAAAATTCAATAAAGAAAGATAGATCCATTTGTTGCCCAAACAGTTCAATAGATGCTATGGGGTAAATTATTAACAAGATGAAACCTAAAAGAGGTATTCAAAAATTAAAGGTAAGTATCATGCAATGCATTAACATTCCTGTTTATAATTTGAAAGTCTATATATATGCTGAAAAAATATAATTTGCTATTCCTAATGCTATCCTAATTTTAAAGGGCAAGTCTTTGTAAACAGTATTACCTGAAGTTTAAAAACATAATCTTTTTTGCCCCATGCTTAATCTTACAATATGCTAGAACATATTTTCTTCACAAGGAGAATGTATAAAATTAATCTTACAATATAAACACTATAAACAACTTCCTTGAGACATCTTCTGGCCACAGAATTTCTGTAAAGATTAAAGTATAACAATTCTAAGATAATTTTTTTTAAAAATATGTACATTCATTCTGATGCCCTAGACCCATGAAGAAACCCAGGTAATCTCCACAAAAGTTGGCCATTAGTCTTTGTCCAATTATGTCCACCTTTGCTAGTCTTGCTATGTTTCAATATAATCAACAAGTTTTACTTGCTTTTGTGTAGGAAGTTCCCAAACTTTTGCATAAATCCTCTCAGCTTGTTCTCATTAGGCTGCAATGGATGGTAAGCAGTTGAGTTGTAGCTGACCATGTGATTACTCCTGCCATAATTATTCCCTAAAGTCTTGCTTTTGATATCTGATAGATGTGAACTGCTGTTGGCTGCATTTCCTGCAGGTTGGCTAGCATTTTCCATCTTGCAGAATGGCTCAAAGCGACTATAAACACGTCTTTCACTCAAACGAGATCTCAGCTCCTCTTGCTGTTTTGGGCTTCCCTGCTGGGGAGTCACTGAACTTGCTCTTTGAAGAGCAGAAACAGGAGCACTTTCAGAAGTAGTATTTGTGGAGACTTCCTTCACATCTTGATACTGAATCTGTTCAGTGTTAAATCTTGGGGTAGATGCATCTCCTGCAGTTTCAATGAAATTAGTTTCCAGGGGGCACAAGAGAGGACACTTTTTATTGCTTTCATCAGATGGAGGTTTTTGAGATTTTGGTGACTTTGGAGACTTTGGAGACTTTGTTGGGCTTCCAGTGACATCTTCTTTACTTCTGTTCAAGCTCCCTTGAGAATTTGATGATGTGTTTCTTTTTCTCCTTGGGGAACAATCTGTCTTATTTTCAGAAATCTTTGGTTTTTGATTCTCATCTTCAGAAACTAGTGTGTCAGAACTACTACACATTCTGTAAAAGGCAGGACCTTTGTTTTTTGATAAGTTTTCCTTTTTGTCTGGTGTGAGATTAAGAAGTGAGCGCAATTTCTGGGATCCTTTCTTTAGAAAACTTGGGGAACTCTTACTTTCTTTCTTTGATGTGCAATCCTTACTAGACTCCTCCTTGGTAGCTTCAGTGAGAGCCGCCATAGAGATTGCCTTGCTAGTAGTTGGGCTCTTTAGATCTCCTTTCAGGTTCTTTTCCTCCTCTGGCAAGGGATTGGTCACACTGTGCAAACTTTTAGCACTCTTCAGCATGTCTTCTGGAAGTTTTGGACTAACTGGCTGCTTAAGTCTATGCCTAGTCAATGTGCTGTAAACGTAATTGGATGCATGTTTGTTGGCACCAGGGTCCAATATGGACTTTGAATTAAACATGGGAAAACTTCTCCTTTTGAGCATATTTTCATTTTGAAGGTTCTTCAGATTTTCTGAATGTTTGTCTGTACAGAGTGTTGTGTACAAATAAAGTGATGAGTCGCCAGCTGCATTTGAATTTACAGTAGGTTTTGTGTTGTCTGCAGTATGAATTCTGTGGTTTTTGGGTGCATCTGATTTAAGTGGGAAGTTTGTGCTAAGATTTTCTAGAATATTATCTGTTCCATTTTCCACGCTTGGAGCATGATTAGATGTCCCTTTAGGTGTTGCACTTCCCTCTGACCCAATTATAGTTGAGTTTGAAGAACTTGCACAGCTGCTTACTTCCTGCTGTTCAGGTAGAGTTGGCTGAAACACCAATGATGATCGCAAGCGAGAATGAGAATACAGCGCATGAGCTTTAATATTTTCAGCTGTGTCATAGCTATCATATCTGTCACCCAAGGCCGACCCATTAGACTCTACCGGATAATCTGATTGATCATTCAAGTAGGACTTTATTCGCCAGTTACGCAGGAATGATTTTGTTGTGTGTTCTAGAGTTGGCATCCTTTGCTGCAGATGGCGGATATGATTGTCTGTCCCATTAAAAGATCTCCGTACAATTGAATTTCTTTCTGCAAGATTTACCTTTGGTCGTGAAAAGTGATCAGCAAAACTTTGCTGGGGTATGTTGTAGTTATTTGCATATCCTCCTCGGAGTGAAGAAACAATACTAAGGCTATCAGATGGCATTTTCCAAGTATTTGATGGATGGTTGGCTCTGTTAGTAGCTCTATTGAGCAACAGGTAAGGTGTCCTTTCTGGCTTCTCCCCAGCATAACTGTGTCTCTTCCAGTGCTCATTTTTTTCACTAGGTTGATACTGCTGGACTGGATTTTGCACATTAAAACCTGGATGAAATGGTTGCTTACTATACGCTTGATTTCTCAAGCCATATTTATCTATTTCATTTACTGCATATCTTCCACGAGTTTTCCAGCAAACAGGATCTATCTTGTGAACCTTGTCTTGCCTACCAAAAAGGTTTATTTGGCTAGAAACTGAAGCCAAAGAAGCCACTGAGTTTTGGTAGATATCATTATCCCAGAGTGTCCTGCGACTGTTTACCCGCACTAGTTCTGGAGCAAAGGAGCTAGGAACAGAAGAACGGGCATACAGCGTCCTGAACTCTTCATCAAATGATTCAACGAGCTGTCCTGTGATAACTTGAACCATACTGAGGTTGGTTTTTTCAAATGACCACATAAAGCTGAAAGAAGAACAAATGACCATTAGATATAGTTTTTTGAGATAAAGTATTACACTAGTCCTTCTTGACAACAAAGCCTTTGCACAAACCTGGGGTTTGTAAAAAAATATTTTCTAAATAAATAAATAAAATTTGGGAATGAGTCATGTAATTTAGTCTCAGAAGGTCTAATCTAACGCCAATCAAACTCAGCTGGAGTCTTTCCATTGCTTTCAGTGGGAGCAGGAATGAATCTATAACATTCTGTGACTGAAGAGTGAATACAGGGGGTATAGTTAATCCTGCCTTAGTCTTTGTAGAGGTGATTTTGTTCCATTAGATATTTTACTTCACTGTTCTACATTTGTGAATACTTTTTAAAAATACTTTTTCTAAAGGCAGTTAAAAGGGTAGTTATAGACTCATTCCTGCTCCCACTGAAAGCAATGGAAAGACTCCAGCTGAGTTTGATTTCTGGATGTTAGAAAAGAGGTTTGTTGTATTAACAAAAATAACTTGTTGATTTAAATTTTTTTTTGCTATTTTTGTATTTTTCAGGAAGTAATAGTGTGTTCAGTTTAAATCAAACCATGCTGCATAAGTTGTTTTCTACTGATTTTTACAATTAAGAATCATACGTAATAGTTGAAAAAACCCCTAAACTTTAAATTGACTTCAGAGTGACAGAGTTCAGAAAGACTCATCTTTCCTGTTCTAATTCACTACATTCTCTTATAAAGCAAGCTTAATTTTTATAAAAAATCATTATTCCAGACCCTGTGGTGCAAGGCCATAAAGCAGTGCTGCTTTTCAAAATTAAATGAGAAAAACTATCACATTCTCAGAGACCCTAGCACTGTGTATAGACGTCAAAGCATGCAGACTCTCCCTGTACACTCTTACAACGATTAATTTATGAACTTGGCACTTACCTCACTATCATTTATACATATCAGTCTGAATTTGGGGCTGTCCGAGTCTTGGAGCAAATGAAAGGTCAGATTTTCAAAAGCTTATAGTGGTGGAAATCTATGAAAGGCAGTGGCTGTGGATGTGGTACCCAAGCATTATGCTGGCAGAAACTAATTCAGTAGGCCAAAGGAGAAAAGTGTAGCATGAAAAGAAGGAAAATATTTAATAATGGGTGAGTTAAAACTGTCCTTGCTTTAACTTAGGTTTTTTTCCAGCTCTGCAAAGCTGTAAATTCTTCCAGCCTATGCTTTGCAAACATACACGGGAAATCAAATGGAAAGCAGAATAAAGAAACTCAGTCAAACAGAAAGAGAGACTTAACTTGGGCAATTCTGAATTTGACCATTATTGAATATCAGAGAGTCAGACTATAATGTTAGCTTTAGAAGATTATTACATGGAGGAACTATCCAAGACAGCTTCTGAAATAAATTTTGGCAGCCTCTTCTGGAGTGAATAAGAACAGTTCAGGCAATATAAGACAAAACAGGATTTTCCTACTTTTTAGCAACTGTCCACGTTTCTTATTTGTGAAAAATGAACAGAAGGTCTTAGGCTAGTTAGCAATAAGTATCTTTGATACCCTGTTAAATTATGGAAAAGAAAATGTGCATTCCTGGAAGAATTTTCACAAATAGAAAAAATCCAAATTCACTATAGCAGCAGCACTGAGATGATGTGTTTGCTAGGGACACTTCAGGGATTGATCTTACCTGTAAGAACCATATATGACCTTCTTACAGTCAACAAGAATAAATTTTTGTTCCAGTTTTCCATGGAATTTTGCTCCTGTTTTAGAATAGTAATCTTGTCCTTTCACTGTTCGCACCCTCATGTTCTGAAAAAGACAATCAAAACACTTGACTTGGTCTACTATAGTCCTAATTAGCATCTAGGGGGTTAAAATTCAGAGGAACAGTAGAAGAAAAGTTACATTATTACCTATTCATAAACTCTGCAGGGAAGTAAACTCTGATCAAACTTGCTGCCTTGGGACTCAAAATGGCAATTTAATGCTTTGTCTACAAGACTGATGAGACTCCCTAGGCCATAGAAAAGTAAATTCCACTTTTCCATACCCACCACTTCCAGAAATGAGGTTCTGGCACAAATAGTATTCAAGGGAAAGAGGTTTTGTACTGTAAAAAAAAGTTCTTTCCATCATCTGATGCCCATATTTATAGGATTTCCAAGTATCTGAGATTAAATCATAAACAAGACCTAAAGTGCCAGGATTACTTTTAGTTTAATTGAACAAGGCTGCTGTATCAATGAACACACACACCTCACTCTGAGATGATCCACTGAATGATACCACCTGGTGCCAGAATCCCTTGACATTTCACCAATGGAAAGATTTTCTAGTAGCTTTGCGTCATGAGATCAGTCACATTTTTAAATTGAGAGATGCTGATACAACATGCATAGGTACTACAGACCATATGCAACAGTTAATTTTGAATTCTATTAATCTTTATGTTTTGCTCATGTGAACCCAAAATGGGCCTCAAAAATGAAGTAAATTTTTATCTCAGACTACTGATGAAACTGATTCAGCTAAGAGAATGTCTCTTCCCCCCCCACCCCGCCCCGTCACTTGTTTCTTTAAGACCATAGAAAAAAAAATGAAAAAAGTGTTGCTACACCTTATGGATGGCACCAATAATAATTTCCAAAAAGTTCTTATGGGGATGTACAAAAAAAGCTTTAGCAGAAATTGTTACACAAAGGTGCTTACTTATAGAAAAAATAAAATTTATATACAATGCAAAGCAACCTACACCATCTACATCTTGTGGCTGGCTGTGAGACACAAAATGATTCATGAGACATAAAAATAGCTTGAAATAAAGCTGTGAATGATCACAATATTTATGGTAGTTTCTAGGTTTGCAATATTTTTTTCTAGCAATGCTAATTTGTAATTTACAAGTATTCCAGTGGGAGTGAAATCTGTAGTTTAGCATTGGCAGTAAGAAAACAGAATCTATATGATTATTACATAGCTTGTACATATGGAAATGGTGGAATGTAAGACTTGTGAATAAAGGGGAATGTCTTGCTTCACAGGACTGCTATGAAGATAGGTTGCAAATCACAGTGGACACGCTCTGTAATGGTCAGGTATAGGTGGGCAGGGCTGTTAATGAAGCAAATGGAAAAGACTGAGTCCATGGTAAATTCAGCAAAATCAGGAGGATGAAATCAATAGGATAGCACAGGATAGGATAGGACTATTTCAGATGGAAAGGACCTACAATGATCATCTAGTCCAGCTGCCTGACAAATTCCAGGCTGACCAAAAGTTAAAGCATACTATTAAGGGCATTGTTCAAATGTCTATTAAACACTGACAGGCTTGGGGCTCCAGGAAGCCTATTCCAGTGTCCTTAAAGAAATGCTTCCTGATGCCCAGTCTAAACCTACAGTGCAGCTTTGAACCATTCCCATATGTTCTGTCACTAGGTGCCAGGAGAACGAGACCAGCATCAACTTCTCCATTTCCCATCCTCAAGAACCTGTAGAGATGATTAGACTTACAAGGGCAGTAAGTCTGCTTTATGGATTCCAGTTATATAAGCCTTCAGTGTCTATGGGAGCACTTACACATTTACCAAAAACGTGAAGTTTTAGTTGCTAGAGGCTATTGAAATCTTAAGAATGATGTTTACTACAATGCAATGAACTATATCTTTCCACACAGAGAATTCAAAAAGTTAGGAGAAAACATCCATGAAATGAGAGCACATTTCCAGATAACATATACTTTCTAAATCAGTATATATTTCAGTTCTTGGATCTTATGGTTTAACTCAAGCTATCCAAGCTCTTTACATTTTATTCGCCATTCAGTGAGCTGTTACTTAGCATTTTTGTCAAGCTGTGTTTGAACTCAACTGCAACTCACTTAAATGTACAAAGAGAGCATTTAAGAATTACTTTTGTTTGTGAACTGTCTTGCAAATTTGCTAAAACATAAAGTTCATCTCTTAACTAGATAAATAAAAGAGGTATTATCTAGAAGTGCTGTAAAATTTGAAAAGGTAGAGATTTTAAAAGTGAAAATACAGGTGTATGCTTAGGTCTATTTTCATAAACAGCTACAAAAGAATTAGTAACAACCTAATTTGCATTACTGAATGGGAGGTTAACATACTGCTAATCACTATTGACAATCTAGCATTGTTTTTCAAGTCTTTGGCATTTCAATGAGAAGTTTTCTTATCAATGAAAGTCAGTCTTCCTGCTTTTCCAAAGTGATTTTGTTGAACTTTGAACAAGACAAGCCCACTGAAGAAAATATTTTTTCTCCAGCAGCTATTGAAGCTTCAAGTAATTAAATGAAATCTTGTATTTGAAAGATAAATACCATTGAAAAAGTAATTCCTCAAAAAGAAGAAAATAAAATACTGGATTTTACCCATCCTAAATATAACCATAATAGTAAGCCCTTATTTACTACAGTTTCATTAATTAGTAATGAAATTTGCATTTCCTTTGATGACTTGTTTACCCAATTCTATATGCCACATAACTGTATGTGTATGTCAGATATATATTTAATTATATTTTATCATATTTATGACATTTTAATTTGAAAAAGGTATCTTGAGAGTCAGCTTATACGTTTTCAAATAAACATAACAAGTAATGTTGGCCTAAAGACATGCCAGTTGCACACATCAAATGTTATTGAAATAAGGTCTGATCGATACTGGACAGGATATCACTCGGGAATCTGGAATGCTAGAGGTACAACTGAGGCTAATGGCTTGCAAATTACCATACTATGACAAAAAAGTGCTTTCTCTTAGGTGCTCATAAACCAAAATATAATGTCAAGGAGGTATATCTAAAAATGGAGTAAAATTTACATTAAATTGCTGGTTTGTTTTGGTTTTTTGTTTGTTGGTTTTTTTTTAAAATTGTAGTCACTGTTTCCTCCTTTCTCTTTTTTCTTTTCCTTCTCTTTAGTATTTTTCGTCCTGCAACTTTTCTAGCCTGATTCCTTGATCCTGCACTCTTTCCCTTTCTTGGTAGGTACCAGATGAGAACATGACAAGTGCCAGAGATCATGCTCACCTTTCTCACATAATGCTTCCTTTTCCTCCACAGTTCATCTTGCATTCTTCACCAGCTTCAAACTTTCTCATTAGGTGTCAGGAATGCATACTTTGAATTATCACACAAAATACAGACCATATTTGAGGATATATCTTAACAAAGCCTTCCACTTAGGATCAGAAGTAGTAAATATATACATACTGAATTACAAGCCCCATTTGGTATGAAATCATAGAATAGGATCACAGAACCAACTAGGTTGGAAAAGACCTCTGAGATCCTCGAGTCCACCCTCTGACCTAACACCACCCTACCTACTAGACCATGGCACTAAGTGCCACATCCAGTCTCTCCTTAAACAGCTCCAGGGACGACCTCCCTGGGCAGCCCATTCCAATGCCTTATCACTCTTTCTGTAAAGAACTTCTTTCTAATGCCCAAACCTCCCCTGGCACACCTTAAAACTATGCCCGCTTGTTCTACTGCTGGTTGCCTGGGAGGAGAGACCCACCCCCACCTGGCTACAACCTCCTTTCAGGCAGTCATAGAGAGTGAAGAGGTCTGCCCTGAGCCTCCTCTCCTCCAGGCCAAACAACCCCAGCTCCCTCAGCTGTTCCTCATAGAATTTGTGCTCCAGTCCCTTCACCAGCCTCGTTGTCCTTCTCTGGACACACTCCAGCACCTCAATATCTGTCCTAAATTGAGGGGCCCAGAACTGGATACAATACCACTGCCAAGTACAGAAGAATTACTCCTCTGGTCCTGTTGGTCACACTGGGATTCACCTTTCTAATTTGGTTTCATTCTCAGGCTATAGGACTCTCCTGCTTACTGTAGTGTGTCACTCACCATTGCATCATTGTGGGTAAAGCAGTAATTAATTTATGAATGAAGGTTTTTGAAGCCAAACAGAGGATCTTCTCTCTTGTCCAAAAAGGAGGTTGTAGGACACTAAGAAATATTTAAAACATCCATTGGCTGCAGTTTCAGGACAACCATCAGGTCTATCCAGTTAAATGATACCCAAATGATGAACGGGAAGCAAATTCTAACCTCCTTTTATGTTCAACTGTACTCTATCATCCCACAGAGAGCCACATAACCCCCATGATATATTTATTTTCATCAGTAAAAACTCTCCAATATGATAAATAAAAAATTACAGTGAATATAGCCGTCCTTTCAATACTGGAACATGATGATAAGGTCTCCCTTTCTCAAGGCTGAAAAACTAAATTCTCTCAGCCTTTCCTCATATGGCAGCTTCCAAGTCTTTGGATCATCTTTGTGGCTCTTCTATGGACCCTCTCCAGCCTGTCTACATCTTTTTTAAGTAGTGGGGACCAAAACTTAATACAATATTCCAAGTGTGGTTAAACAAGTGTTGGACAGAGTGAGATAACAGACTTCTTTATCTCTGGTGATGCCATTGCTGATGCAGCCCAGCATCCTCTTGGCTTTATTCTTGGCTTTCTTTGCTGGAGCAGCACACTGCTTGCTCACACTGAGTTTCCTGTCCATGGAACCTCAGGCCCTTTTCCACAGCACTACTACTCAGCTGGGTCTGTGCCAGCCTGTGCATCATTCCTGGATTGTTTTCCCAGGTGCAAGACCTTACCCTCATCCTTGTCAAATTTCATAAGGTTCCTGTTAGCCCACCCTTACAGCTAATCCAGGTTCTCCTGCAGGGTGGGTCTCCCTTCTGAAGTGTCCACTTATCCACTCAGTTTGGTACCACCAGCAAATTTTGTTGGGGTTTCCTAAATTCCACCTTCCAGATCACTGATGAAGATATTAAACAGCATTGGGCCCAGTATTGATAGCTGAGGGATTCCACTTGTGACAGATTGCCAGTTTGAAAAAGAGCTACTGACCATACACGTGCTGTGCAAATGCTAAGTAGTTTTCAAGTTTATTTCTATTCTGACTTTGAATCTGATTCAATGATCACTCAAGACTTGACTGGAGTCTGGCCCTTACCACAGAAATTTGCTCACAGACACAATAACATGCTGTGCATGACTACTCAGTAACCAAATCTGACTTATGTGGAAGTACTGGAAAACTTTTGATGATTTTGATAACACTGGTGAGAATAAACAGGCTGCAAGCAGGACTCAAGAACAGCTCCAGCTATGCATTTAAACATTCATATCTGGGAGTAGACTTCACAAAAGGAAAGTAAAACAATTCGTCAGTGGTTCTATTTTCTCTTTCCTGCAATTCATTAAAAATCCTGAGAGGAGTATCAGGAGATAAAGAGTTCCTGCCAAATTGCTTTTGATATTCTCCTGTAGTAAAATGATTCTTCATTATTGACAGAGACATAAAAATAGGTTTCTGCAGGGCACAGAAGCCTCTGCCACATGTCTCACTTCATGTCAAATAAAACACAAAGATCTGTGTTGGATCTTTGTCAGAAGCTAGGCTGACTTCTTGTAGGCAACAACATTGCCTAAAACACCACTTTATCATTTCTAATCCAAAATGCATTGATCATTCTGGTGGCTCTGGGGATTGCTGTCTTGCTGCTGCATTCTGCAGCACAAATCTGTTTCACAGTTTGTTACAGGACCTGCCACTAACAGAGAAAAAAAATCTCAAAAAAATTAGTAATCAGTTTTTGAAAAATCACCTGAAAGAAAGTTTGAATCTGTTAAAACTCTTCACCTTCGATGCAAAGGAATTGCTGAATGAACAAGTCAGACCAATGACAAAGTTAATCAAAAGAAGCTGAGGTAGAGAAAAAAGAAAAACAGAGAAATGGAATTATTACTAAGGACAAATATAGTACAACCAGGAAACAAAAGAAACCAGGGGAAGAGAAATGGGAAAGTATAGGAATGAAATTATTTCTCTGAATTGAGTTCCACTGGTGATGTTAAGGTGAACATTAAGTAAACAACCCTCAAGAAAACATGTTGTAGGAAAGACTAAAAAACTTCTAAGTTTATATTCTCCTACATGGAATTCACAATATAGTGACAGAATATACAGTCTATCCATTTCCTCAATTATAATAATAACGGCCAATCTTCGCGAATGAAGATTTGGGAAGGGCTCAGCCCACGTGTGCCCTCCAAGCCTGCGCAGTGGATGTTTTAGGTGAGGCACAGTGTGCGCAGAACTGGCCCCACCGTTTAAGTCCTAAGGTTCATTTGCCACGGCCGAGCAAGCTTGGACAGTGACAGTGAAGTCTCCTTAGGACTATCTACAGAAGCCGGTACTAACCGGGGCTGACCCTGCTTCGCATCCGAGATCTGACGGGATCGGGGATGGGATGGCAGGGAGGCATTGAACTGCCGGGGCCGCCCGTACTGAGACTTGAACTCGCAACCTTGGGAGTTGGAGACCGGAGTGATCTCCACTACGCCACGGGACTGCCCTTCCTCAATTATATCTTTCAATAAAAAGGGAAACATGCCCTGATATGAAGACAGACTACAGATGAGAAAAAGTGGCTGTGCAGACATTCAGTGCGGACTTGTGAATAAAATCTCTTTTTTTTTTCCATAGAGAAGACTACTTAATTGTAAATCGGAATTAAAAATACAGTTTTGGCCATAATTTAATCTCATTTTTTACTAATTCAAAGGGAGACAAAAAGAGACAGAGAATGTGTAGAGTCCAAAAAGGTTTACAGAAACTCATCATAAGTGTATGGCCTAAGAAGCATCAGCCACACTCTGACAAGACTGAACCAAATCATGCTAGAGAATAACAAGACCAATGTTGTTGGTCCAACATCTCCAGGAAAACAAACAGATCTATACAACTTTGTCCTGCTCGTGCCTTCATTGAACAGAAGGGGAAGACTGAAATGCCAAGATTAAAAAAATAGTTGATGTTCATTTTTTTTTCTGATCTGTGAGGTGACGGGAAAAAGGGAAAGGGAGAAAATATCTTCAAAGTACTGACTGTTCTTTATATTCAACTGCACTTTATCCTCTAGAAAGGCAGAGGAGTTACTGCAGGAGTAGTAAGCTGCTATTCTCAGAGCAACAGTCACTGGGAGTAGCACTTGGATGAGAAGACCATTAATTTGAACAGCTTTATTACAAGCTAAACTGGAATGCCAGCACACAACAAGATTACTGCTTAGCTCTTTGGCATATATTTTTTACTTTCTGATAAAACTGAAAGTACCTAAGTAAACTTTGCAAAGTGAAGATGTATTTTATTTCTTCCACTGTTACAAAACAGAAACGTATAAAACACAACATCACTGAAGAGGCCAAGTCCAAACCTCTCCAATCCACACTAATCCATACAAAAGACACTCCAAATATGCATATTAACTCTTTCAGCTATGGGTCTATAAAACTGTATTAAAAAGACAATATTGAATCCACTCAAAAAGAAGCTAAACTTTTGAAACAGCTGTAGATACACATTGCATTGAATTTAATTTGAAAATGCATACTATGGCATTTTTGAGATACCACTTGAAAGGCATGGTTATAATTTCTTTTGTTTTGGAAGGACAAAACTAATTCCATGTATAGACATAGACCATTTTTGGCAACCTCTATGGCATAATTAACCCAAGTAATCAGCAGATGGTGGTATCTCAAGTTCCAGACACTTTGCCAAATACTGACTTCTTAAAAGCAATCACGACCAGCATTTATAGTAGGACGACATGGTTTTGGTGTTTCTTTCCAGAAGTTCCCACAGTTTTGTATATTAGGCCACCAGAGAACAATCCCACACACTCATACACAAGATAAAAAGCATGGAAAGGGGAGTGGGAATACTTTTAAGGACTTAAGTCAACACTCCATACTAAAAATGGGTACAAAATACAGGCTTGCTCTAAATGCCTACTAAAAATTCCTCCTTAACCTTACAAATACACTCAACTCTATCTGATTTTTGGACTGGGTTCTTAATATAGATGCTGCTGCTTTATAATATTTTTGCCTGGCATGAACATGGCTTGAATAATTACAGCAGCAAGGAAATGCAAATGGAACTATACAGAAGTTCAGCCAAGGCAGTGCTCAGAGCTTTGCAGAGACTGACAACATACTTGGAACTTCTTCAGTACTATCAGTAGTAGAGCAAATCTATGAGTAGTTATGAAGCATTTATGCCAATTCAGTGCAGTCCACAGCTTATATTCTAATCCCTGTTAAACATCAGGGCAGTGCAGGACATCTTGTGAAAAATGTAAATGTTAGTCATCTTGTTATGGCTCTTAGAGGAGAAAATGACGTATTTCATGTTTAAAAGCAATACTCTTTAAGACATGATGCATGGACATGACAATGTGGATTTTTGGGAAAACACTAATAAAATACAATCTTGGGCCTCTTAAAGAATTTTATTGCATAATCTTAAAAAAAAATCATACATAATTCATTAATTTTTATAAGTTTTATGACTTTATTTGCAGGCAACTTTAAGAGAAAGGAAAAAAAAGGCTTAGGTTTTCAAACATGCAGTATTTCTAAATACGCAATAATGGAAAATTATTTTATAAATAATATATTAAAATGATGTGTTTCTATCAAATACTCTTGCTTTGACACTTGAAAAAGATGCTTTCTAAAGAAAAAATATCTGTAGAGAAAGTTCTGCTGAGAGCTTACCTTTTTATAATTGATTGTTGATTTGAAAATTCAGTATTTGCAACCATTTTTTCAAAATAGTAACTTTTCTGTGGGCTGTGGAGAAATAAAGTGAATGTTCATGCACAGGAAGACAGGAAGACTTACCCTGAGTCTCTGAACCTGACAGCCTTGTTTCTCTGTCATCTTCAGAAAGTGACTGAAGTTTGACTCATCAAGCAGGAGATACACAGCGATCCCTCTAGCAGATGCCTCCACAATCTCTCTAAAAATATCCACATCTGTAAACATATCCATAACAATGGCAATGACCTGAATAAAACAGAAAAGACACAAATTATTGTATTGTATAAATACATATATAGAGCTTTGCATGGAAGCTTGCACTGAGAAGCTAACACATTAATATTTTTTTTACACATTGAAAAAATCTATTTTCCATGTGGTGCCACTTAATACAGAAGGCTTTTCAAAATCATTGAATCTTCTTTATGAGAAGTCAAGTGATTGCTTGTGTGACATTTCCTACAAGTATCAAAGTCTGGAAAAACATTGTGTTGTGGTTGTCTTGGGTTTGGCTGGAACTGAGTTTATTTTGTTCCTAGTAGCTGGCATAGTGTTGTGTCATGGATTTAGCATGAGAATATTTTTAATAACAAACTGATATTTTGGCTGTGGCTAAGCTGTGCTTACCTAAGTGAAGGACTTCTCAGTTTCCCATGCTCTGCCAGCGAGCAGGTGCACAAGAAGCCAGGAGGGAGCACAGCCAGCACAGGCGCCCCAACCTGGCTGCAGGGATATTCCATATCAGAGTGAGTCATGGTCAGTATATAAACCAGGGGCAGTTGGTTGTGAGGGGCCAATTGCCACTCAAGGACTGGCTGGGCACTAAGTCAGTGAGTGGTGAGCAATTGTAATGTGCATCACTTGTTTTCTTAGGTTTTATTTCTCTCTCTCTCCCCTTTTAATTACAATTACTGCTTTCATTATCAATAGCATCCTTATATTATTATTATACTTTACTTTGCTTCAGTATTATTAAACTGTTATTATCTCAACACCCAAGGTTTTGTTTCTTTCCAATTCTCTCTCCCATCCCACTGAGGGGGTGAGTGAGCAAGTGGGTGAGAGAAATTTAGCTGGCTGGGGCTAAATCACGACATGGGTGTGTGCAGCAGTCGGTTATATGAGGAAAAGGAAATCCACTGAAAGACTAAGAAAGAAAAAACTGCAACACAAATACAGAAGGAAAAATCTAAACCATTAAATATAATTGCACTGTGCATAAAAAAAATCAGACACAGGTTTTGTATGAGGGACAATCTTTCATAATTTTCAAATCTTTCATAATTTTCTCTAAAGCTAATGGCTCAAGACCCTGAAGTAGCCAGTAAGAAGACCCTGGAAAGCTGGCGGAATTGAGAACTTCAGGACTGGAACTGATTCAGCACTCTTATTGGAAAAAAAGTTCTGGTGAGAGCTTGGTTCAAGAAGGTTAGAGTGCTGAATACCAGCTACTGATGCCGTTCAATCCATAGGGATAAAGTAAGCATCTCTGATTGGAAAAAGTAATGTCCTTCTAATGGTATTTTGGAGATATATATGGAGATGTTGTACTGCTGACATATCATTAGCAATTTGGAAAGAACTAGTGTTGAAATGTTAAAGGAAACAACAAAGAAAGAACAGCTGTCTGTACAACTTTTAAAGATAATACTTTGATCTACTAGAGTCTTCATGAAAAGTTCTAATGAGATGTCTCAAGTGCAAATTCAAATGAAATAAAGCCCTTCACAGGTATCAAAGAAGGTTTCACCATTTTCATTAATCTTTCAACCACTTGTACCTCAACCTCATCCTATTTATTCATCTGTCTTGTTTCACTTGTATCTGAGAAGAAAACTGCCAAGATAGATCAGTGTGGTAGGTAAAAAGAACAAAAAAGGAAGTATTTTCTCAAATAGTCTGTTTCATTACCTGTGTCACCCTTCCTTTGAACTCTCTAATTTCTTCCTAACCTTTTCTTCAGATCTTCAAGAAATGGGTGCTCATTACATTCTGGATCAATTTAAATGTAAGACAAAAATCCTGCATGGATTCATTAGTGTACACTGATATGAATACATGAAATATTCAAAATCCACAGTATAGCCCCCAAAAAATCATTCTAACACTTTCCTATGGCAGATATGTAAGAAACTCCTATCTTTGTAGCATGTGTGGTTGCAAAGACTGACAAATTGGAGTTATGCAGGAAAAAACCCCACAAGAATTAGTAAAATAAAAACTAAAACCCAACACTGACAAGAATGGCCATATCTATCTTTGTGAAGAGGAAAGAAATAATACATAAGTAAGCAGGTTAGTAAATTGGTGGCATGAGAGGGATATATGTGCATTACTGTGCAAATATTTCATAACTAGGGAATGAACAGGGGAACCCTTTTTATCTTCACTAGAAAAAATTAAACCATTTAGCTTATTAAATCTGGAGTTTTTCTGAAAAGCATCAAGTAGACTTACAAGAAAACGTAGGTTTCACTTCCAGAGTTGGAATAGAGATTTTATTTTGAATCCTGAAGTTTGTGCTGGCTGAACAGTCCTTACCAGAATTTAAGTACGTACATGCAAAACTACAGTCATGATCAACTGAGCATCCACTTGTGCATTCCCTGCAAACCAGAGATGACTGTTGAATGTCCTCATTAGCCTGCCCATTTACTCTTGGTAACACTCAATGAATCTATTCAACACAAACATAATTAGGCTCAATTGCTCAAGAAGAGTGCCAAAGTTGAACAATACATACAACATACATATGATACATATCATATGTAAAAAGTAATTTACAGTGATAAGGTCATTTTTGTTTACTTATTTCTATAAATCAAACTAGCTGTTTGACCATAAACTATAGATTTTGATTTAGAAAGAGGAAATTCCACAAATGTCATAAAATATTCTGACCTTTAAATGTATTAAGCCTCCTTTTTTTTGTTTCCTTTTTAATACTGGAGGAGGGGGTGTACATTTCCCCATACACTTTCCTACTTTGCAGCAGAAGGGAGTATTGCACTTTGGAAAAGAAAAAGGCCAACATGGTATTCAGGGTTCCAAGTTTTGATTAATTAAGGAGACCAAGATTAGGATGTTACTTCAAAAGAGGTATTCTACCATGTGAACCTACCTTTAACTAAAGCTGTAACAACAGCTGCAGGACTATTTACTTGCTGTATCACTTTGGAAGAAAAGATCTTGTTACTGTGCTTTTGCATTTGTTTTTGCAATTTCAGAGCTAATTTCCACCCTAGTACTTCTAAAAGAAGCCACCTAACAGTGAATTCCAGCAATGAAGAAAACCAGATAGCATTCGAGTTGCAGAAAATAGGTCAGAAAATTGACTATTCCATAAATTCTGTTTCTCTTGGGCATATCAACACTACCCTGAGTCAAGAAAATCTCCTCAAGGCAGAGTGCTCCAGTGTCATACAATAGGCTTTCTTGTAAACTGCCATCTTCCATCCAAAGCATATTTGTTTCCCAAAAGGCAGAGGTCTTTTCAAAGATGCTTTTGCGGTAAATACAGTGGGCATCTAACCATTCCAGTAGCACTGGATGGGGACAGCAGTCTTCTGATGAAAGCACCGGAATTCTCGGAGAACTTTCCAAATCCTGACAAACTGATTATTACCCTGATCAAAAATGACACTCATTTGGGAATAATTAAGCATTTTACATTTTTCAGGGAGGAGAAAACAGATGGTGGAGAAGACACTTGCTGTCCATAATATTATATAACACTGAAATTATGCACAGCAAGAGGGAACTATCACCACCTGAATCAGTATTAGACAGAAGAGTATATTTCAGTGATCAAGTAAAAATGAAGACATTGCAGAAAACAGGTTTTTATACTTGTTTTCTTCCCCTAAAATGAAATTTAAATAATCTTTAATTCTCACTACTAATATTTTCACCTTATCTACCTACTCCTTTTTTTTTAAAAAAAAAAAGTGATGGATGTTTTTAAAAGTAAAGTTTGGTTTTAATAACATTCTTACAGAAGAAAAAGATCTGCTGAAGTCAGCAAGCTCAAAATTACTTCTAATAAAGCTGACAATTTGCTCAATTTAAATAAAGGCAGCAGTAGAGCCATATGCTATTCTTACTACTATCTTGACACTAAGACTATAGTTTGCAATAGAAAAGTAAAGCCTCACACACTACTTTAGCATTTTAAAAACATTTATGTGTAGGCAGGAAATTATAATTTTGTTGAATAGTATTATTTTTATGCAACTATTCTAAAACATGTATTTTTATAAACTGATTTATTTAATTTTCACCTTAGTGAGGAAAGTACAATTTTAAAACTCATCATCCCTAACACACCAGATCATTTTAATACAAATTTCTTTTCACTCTTTAATTTTTTTTTTAATAATCTTCAAGTGGGGAAAATGACTCACTCCTACACAGAATACTATTGACAAGGTTCACAAAAGACACATAAACAGTTGTTTTGAAGGTTGAACCAAAGAGTTACAGCTCAAATATCCTGCAAAATTATGCACATTCTTGCAAAACAGGAGATTAAATACATGGTAACATGGCAACATTCTGGATATTGTGACACTATAAATGGAGGCTGACATTCAGTTCTGTTGCGTCTATCACATCACAGGGTCAGCTATTGCTAGTTTGGGCCCATTCATGTGCATTATATTTGCTTAAATGGTTCTCACCTTCAGAAACTAACTCTATGCAAAAGCTTACCTAGAAAGAAGCTGCCAATCCTAACAGTTATACCTGTAACTAAACCTCTCCTGAGCATGTCCAGGGGAGGCCCACCAAGATGCTCAGGGCTGGAGCATTTGCCCTGTGAAGAGTAAATGAAGGAGCTAGGTTTGTTCAATCTGGAGCAAAGGTGGCTTCAAGGAACCTTACAGAGGTTCCCAGCGCTTTTACTTTAGGGAAGTTCTCAAGGAAGTCAGGTTCTTCAAGTGGTGGCAGGACAAAAGACAACTGGCAAACCTTAACAAAAACAGTTCTGGTTTGATATAGGGAAACCCCTTATTCCCACAAAGACAGCCCAGCAGTAGAGCAGGTTGCCCAGAAAGGTTGTCCAGTTTCCATCCTTGGAGGTTTTCAAGAGTCAACTGGATAAAGCCCTAGGCAACTCAGTCAGATACTACCACTAGCCATGCTATAAACAGGAGGTTGGACCGGATACCTCCTGAGGTCCCTTCCAACTGACTAAGTCTGCAAATCAGTGATTTAGAGATCTTCACTCCCATCACATTCACAATGCAAGCAAATTTTGCCATGTTTAGTAGTAATCATAAACTTTACTGTGAGGCTTAAAGAAAACAAACAGAAACTATAAATAAAAAACACTGAGAAATAAAGGAGTTTTTTTGCTTTACTTCTCCCATTTTTGTTAAATAAAAATCAATAGGACATAAAAATCCACCTTTTAATGGGTGTGTACTGAAGTTCAGGCATAGATGTAATGAAAGGCCTTTACTGCTAGTGCTCAGTAAGTCTATTTTGTGAACTACTGACAGTTTCATCATGTCAATATTACCACTCCTTTCACAAGCATTAATTATGATTCTTTAAGGTATACACTGCAGCATGTGTCATTTAACAACTCCTTTGCTATAAACAGTAAAAATACAGGAATTCTCTAATGCAACAGCTCCCTCAGGTCAGGATTTACTAGAGACACCAACATCAATAACTTAGTAAGGAATAAAGCTAAAGATCTACCCTACACTGTAAGAGTATTGATTTCTTTTAACCTACATGAGGCTTACTTAGGGCATGATATGACGAAAATCCATATTGCTGTGCAGTGCTTCTGAATGTCATCACTCTTTCTCACCCCAAGGCCAAAGAAGCACAACTCAGACAGAAATTTAATACTGTTTTCATTGACCTTTTCTCTGGTACTCCAGGCAAATCCTTTTTCACAGATCTCTGTTTTAGGAAGAATCTCCTTGTGGCACACGCTCAGTGCTATCCAAATCTGGCCTTTCTCAGAGAGCAGGCAATTGCTGGTGCTTGCAACAGTGCAGAAAGAAGACATGGTACTGTGTACCTTGCTATTAGAAACAGGAGGCAGGCAGCAAATTGACTAGGTGGCTTTCAGGCACCATAAAAGAGAGAAAAATTTCGTGATCAGTGCAGACAACCTGCCCGCTAGTAAGCTATATCATATGTCCCACAAGTTATTGTGTGTTCATTTAATTATGTTATGCTGTTTTTTATGGTTGAGGGTCTATGCTTGCCACAGTTTGTATTAGAAGCATCCTAATAAATCATCTGTTATCCTTACTTTCTGGCACGTTGCTCACACCAGAGTGCTTCTAGGAGGAAAGTTCTTTAATTTCATACAAAGTTTCAAAATTGAAGACAGCCCTGAAATGCTTTGCACAACACATTCTTCCTTGCAATATATACTTCAAAACGACTGTGAGTTGCACTGGCGTAACCCAGGTCACCTTTGTGCTGGATGAATTGCTGAGGTCTCCCATAGCAAATGTAACAGATCGGAAGTCTTGCAAAAGTGCCAAAGAGCAGTATAATGAGGGGAGCCCTCCTCTGCAAATACAGCCCAATGCAATAATATAAATAGTAATCAAGCATCTGAGTATGATCCATTCTCCTAAAATTTCCATAGAAATGTAATGGAACAAATACTGAGATGAATTATACCTATGCAACTTCATAGAATTAATGTCACTACTTATTGTATTGTCACTACCTGTACTATCATAATTGACTCCCTGCAATCTTGCTTAATTTATTTAATTTGGCTCTACGGTCACAAAGCAATAGAGAATAACCATGCAGTGCACTTTGAAATGTTCTTCCATTATTGCATTCTTTAAAAGCAATTTAATTAACTACAGGGTGAAGCCTGGGACTACTACAGGCAGCTACACTACCTCAGAATCAGCTCTCCTACCACTCACTATCCTCTCTTCCTTCTTGTGCTCCAAAACATTTCCACCATTAATTCAGAAGATAGAAAATCAAGGCTGCTCAGACTGAGTATACCTTCTGTTCTGATCACCAAGCCTTATTTTATGTCACATACTACCACACAACCTAAGATTTTAAAGTGAAAACTAAGTTTAAATGGAATAAAAATTAATTTTAACATGTACATTAAAAGTAAACTAAAATTCTAGAAATCTCTTGCAATACAATAAGGAAAACCAATGTAAACTATTCTTAGAAAACTAAAAATGCAGATAAACACATAAGGCACTACATAAATAGTTTAACTGTATTTAACTGTGTAGTCCACATGGTAAAGCCTCATCTGTTCTGTCCCAGAAACACATACAAAAGATGTGTGACAGGGGAACAGTCCAGCTACCAGGATGGGGGTGGGGGGGAAATGCTCTGATTCTGGCAGCAAAGAATAAAATGGCAGCAAAGAATAAAATGACAGCAAAAACATGAGCTCTGAAGAAGGATGCAATTTTACTTTGAAATACACTGGGAAGATCAATTTTTTACAATGAACAATCTTTTAACAACTACACAAGAATTCCGCCTTTTGTTCAACTTAGCAATTTTTTTACAGCTTGCCATGTCTGAAAACGCAGATCAGAAGATCAGGGTTAGCTCTTCAAATCTAAAGCTAAAATCAACACAAAAGTAAAGTTCTCTGAAATGCAGGTAAGACTGTTTCCTCCAAAAAGTAATGTACAGTAACTTTCTGCATTACCTTTCAGAAAGCAGCTGCGGGCCTCACTAGGAAGTCATACATGTACCATCCTATAATGATGCCTTCTGGGTTACCTCTTCAAATTCACACAAGTGGGAATTTTATCTTGCAAAACATATGGGGGTGAGCTACATTAATTCTGTAAATGTGATCTGTATCTGTGGGTTTGGTAGTTGCTATTCTGGCTGGAGGATTAGTAAGAATTCAATTTAAGGTGACCAAATTACAGGAGACACCACCTCCCTCCAGTCAGCAGCAGAGGAGATAATTCTGAAGCTTTACTTCCACACATGCAGACTTGAGTTTCAGCAACTCATGGCAAAGAGAAGATGGAATGGGATATTCTGGAAATTCTTCATGGGGAAGCACTTATAAATCTAATCCTTGAAAGAAAGGCTCTGCAAAGAAACAGCTGCTGCCCAGCAACTGGCACACCGTGGAAAAAAATATTTACCTAAATCTGCAAAGAACTATCCAGCATGATTAAAACAATAAGCATTCACAATGCTCAATTCTATCACTTTCCTTCCTGCCTGTAGTGCTCCCATCAGTAACTAAACCGCTTTTGGTATTAAACAAGCAAGCTGTGTTCTGTCACTGAGAACAAAAGTGGGTGGAGGTCCTACAGAGAAGTACATAAGGCAGCGCAGAAAATCCTTGGCATGATGGAGGGAACACATTAGGGACCTTACTCTGCATGCCCAGTGCCATGTGGGCTGCAGCTGGTTGGGTAGCAAGATTTTAATATTTGTATTTAGCTCTTCAGAATGTTCATATTCAGTTGTTATTTTGAGAAGCTGCCAAGCTGTTCCTGAGGAAAGCAAACAGAAAGGAAATGCCAGGATTTCTGACAGCCTAATACTCAGCTACACTACAATGGAAATTCATGATAAAACTAAAAGGTACTTCTCTAGCCTCCAGCTTTTTCTGTAGTGATTTTCAAAAACTTGTTGCTACACAAATATTTTTTTAAAAGAATAGTAACAGCTTTAATATGTGGGTTCTCACGGGATCCCTTACTATTTAGGGAATGTTTAGGCTACTTGAATTAATATTGTAAAGTTATACTTTTTAGTTTAAATTCGTTTGTAAGTAGAAGCACTCACTTATTCATATGTGCAGTATTTAATGACTGCCCAGAACCAAACAATGCACAGGAATGTGATAAGAGTTAATTATTTTATTTAAAAGTGTCAGTAGAAATTAGAACTAAAGTCTTAATGAATTTTAAGTTTTGATATCCCATGCAGGCTCTTTCTGTGGTTTCCTTCAAGAAATCTTAAAATAATTGGCTGCTTATCAGAAAGTCAAAGTAAATGGCTGAGATTTCAGCTAATCTAGGTAACAACTCTTGAGAATATTTTGGGGGTTTACCACCTTTAAGAGTACATTTTGGTGAGGTTTCTCAGATGGGGAACTGACTGAAGGTCTGAGTGAGTCTGACTTCCACTGCTCCACTTGGTTACCTCAAGGTCCTGTATAAACATATTTTCAACACTGAACCCTGTTTCCTGAGAGTTTACATGTTGAAAAACACTAGACAATGTATAGAAAATCACAATATTAATGAACATTTTAGGCTGTAGACTTTAAACTATACAAAAAAGCAACATTTCTTAAAGTATACAACTTTGCTGGCATTTGCTAATTAGACACTTGGAAATAATAAAATATTCTTTCAGCCAAATGCAAATTTACAGGAAGAAGAGATGATTCAGACTGACTTTTCTAGACTGGGAAGGATAATTTTGCTTTTAAGTTTGCTTATGCAAGAACTGTGCACTGTTTTTCATCTTTGAGACCTTAATAGTAAACATGTTTCTAAACCCAAATAAAATGAGAAGAGCTTATAAATAAGCTACATATTTAACATATCCTGCACAGGTTTCAATGCTTCTACTAGAATANGTGTCCCAAATCCCCTGTTCTTACTTACAAGAGTAAATATGTATTACAGGTACACAGAGCACAGGAGAACAAAACCAGAAAGGCAGGCAACTTAAGATGTGGTGGAAATAGTACTTCCATAGTAGATGCTGAAAAGGAAATAATTGTCTCAAAAGCAAGAAACACTTATTTTTATGTTTCTAAGCATATCAAAATTTTGGTGGCTCCAAGTCAGCAAACAAATCTGATGTGTTTCAGAATGGCTTATGATTCAGAAAGATGGATTTTGGAATGCCTATATGCAGTATGTTAACCCCAGTCCACAAGGATGTGGGAAAAATAAAAACATACAGTTGCAGATGACTTGTAAGCCCTGTATTGTTAAGTCCATGAGTCTCTTATACCTGGGTGACCTTGCATCAAGTAAACACAAATTCATAAGACTAATATTTTGTAACATGGAGAGAAAACAAATCTATTATGATAGGCAGTGCCCAACTGGAAACAAAAAATTGCCAGATTTCAAGTCCATGGAAGCCTACAGACAAATGAGCATGACCTGATTATATACCTGACTTAATGACCTTAATACTGAGAAACAAGTCCTAATTATATCATTAATTGTTGAAGGTCAGTCCTCTATAGACACTCGAAACTTCCTCTTCCAAAAAGCAATTTCATAATCCTAAGAAACACTGCCAGTGAAAGTGTATAATTTAGAAGAAAAAGAGGAATAAAAAATTGGAAGTCCTTGCAGAAGACATAGTTAGCTGTCCACAGAACCCCAACTGAGACCAGAACCAATTTTGGTTAAAAACCTCCTCCAGTTCATGGTATAGAGAAGGTAATATCAAAGTGAAGAAAGCAGTCCTCAAAAGAGGCTCTAGTCAGTCTTCAGACAGAAGTGGCATAATTTGTCTTTAGGTTAAGAAGGAACACTACAGTCTACTGCAATAAAGTAATATTTGTTGCAACTGCAATTAGCAGACCTGTATAGTTTACACCTAAGACAGCAAAATAATTCTGCTGTTGGTCAAACTTTTGAGTATCGGGGACATAACACTTATGCCCAATATTCAAAAAATAGCATCATGACCAATTTGGTTGCTCAGCCTGACTTCTGAAAGGAAAACCAACACAAGAGTCAATGAATACAGAAATAAAGGCAAATCTTATATTTAGGGAAAGGTAAGTAGGAAAACACCTTTCAAAACATTGCTTATTTCATTAATTTTCAAAATTATGCTTTTGTATTCAGCTTCATAAACATGATTAAGAGTCAGTAACAAACACAAAGTATCCACACTGAAGGACTGGTTAATGGCTAGATGTTTAAAGCAGCTATCCAGTGAAAACATTTTGATGGCATACATTTCTAGCAGCGTGTAGGTCTCAATGATATTAAAGATTTTCAAAATGGTGTGACAAAAGTGCAAGCAAAACTACTATAATTTACAGATTATTAAGGCCTATTTCTGTTACCGTCTTCCCTTCCTTCTCTCACTACCTTCCCCTTACTTCCCTCTGCTCTCCTTCCCTCCTTTCCCTCTGCCCCTTCACTTCCTTAACACTTAGTTTCGCCCTTCCTGTCCCTTCCTCCTTCTTTCAAGGGAGGAACTTCAAACTTATTTAAATTTGAGATTGGAAAATCACTGATAATAGATACTGAATGTGAGCTTAAAACGGGTCCCTATGCATTTTATACAAACTTCAAAATATCCCACTTTTTATGATCATACTGTTATGATATCCACAATACAGCTTTTGCTTCCTGCTACAGATGCTATTTACTTCACTGCCACCAATTTCAAACCCTATAGATGTACCTAAATCTGTTTAAGGAAGTCAACTGAAGCAGTAATACGGTTAGGGTAAACCAGAAAAACAGAAAATCCAGGCTGTTTAAAATTACTGGTCACAGATCAGGGATGGGTCAGGATGACGAAAAGCCAGCGATTCTCCAGTATAAATAAAAGAGGATGAATAATGAGAAGTTTCTACAGGGTTTAGGCCTGCCAGATTCTCTGCTCACTTTATATATAACCTTTACAATTTTTCCAGTTTAGCATTTTTAAGTAAAAACATCATGCCTGGACAAACACCTGTAGTAAGATTTATGTCACTAAAAAAAGCAACAGCAATGATGTCAGATCAGTATTATAAAACATGTATTACATACATAATATATGCTTGCATGTGTCCATATGGCACATAATTACATCTGAATGCCAGGTAAACAACCTGACCAGATGATTTAAACTATTTATTTCTTTTTTAACATGCTGCCAATTGAGCAGGAACCTACGCTGATACTTGGGAGAAGCAGATTACACCACCTGCTCATAGAGCAGCCACAGTAACTTGTGCAACATACTGCTAATGACTGTGTGCTGGCAGGCTTCATTTCAATTTCACCTATTTTAAAGACAGGTTTTGAAACTAATTAATTAATTGCTGTCTGCAAATCATGTTGAGGTCCTCAGGTGAAATCCATTACCCTGGCATGCTGGATTATTTATTATAGATTAAATGAAAAAGGAAAAAATAATAGCAGACTAGTCTGAAACCATCGGCAGAATGTCCTGAAGATAAGAAAAAATTAATCTACTAAATAAGTAATTATGTGCAGCATTTCAGGAAGAAAACAAATTCAAATTTTTATGCACATTAACATATGGAACAAGATGTCTGAAATAGTAAGGAAGCAGCTATAAAAACCCTGCTCAAATCTCCTGAGAAGCAAACAGAAATGAAGCAGATAAATAATGCTACAATTCTTGCAGCCTCAATGGTATGATTGGAACCAAACAAAATACTAAACAAAAGTTAATCCCTGAATCAAATACAGCATTAAAAGTAAAATCATTACTAGTTGAAAGAGTTATTACTTCAGTACCAATGCTATGCTTTAAAAATATTGTATTTTAAAAAAATTATTAAGATTTTTAAACACTCTAAAAGCTTTTTAAGAGAACTCTGACAGTTTTTGGTGAAAGGTGAATTTTCCAGACAGTGAGGTATTTGAGTGAGTTTCAAGCCAATGGATAAGAAAGGGAATTCACAGAAACAAGTTTTTAAAAAAAACAAACCATGTCTTTCTTATTTCTTTCTGATCTTTTTCTCTATGTGAGCTGACTTCTGAATAATCATCTTTGTCAGACAAGTCATACTGCTTAAGAACTATCTTGGTGACACTTCATTATTTGTAAATATAGTTAGCATCAGCTTTCACTGATTGGCATAGAGCTCCTCCACAAGGCCACAGAAGTATTAATTCATCATTTGCAATTTCATACTGCAATTATGCAAAATCACAGGAAAGATTATTTGATCTTTGTGATAAAGTCTGATCAGATAGTTATAATTTTCCATCTTTGATAGCTACTGTCTTTCCATTTGAATATAAAAGTTTTTTTTTAACGGTTAGAAGTTTATTCAGTGTATTTTCTTAAATCAGAGTCCTAGGCCGCTTCCAGGACACATCTGGGGAGGAGCAGAGACATGGCCAGGCTGCAAGAGTTCTGCAATCCAGACTCCAGCTGCCTCAGCCCCAGATGGGCACAGTCATCCTATGCTTATGGTCTGCTCCTCTCATTTTTCTCATTCTCACTAGGATAGGACTCCTAACAAAGCACTCATTCACAAATAAATAAAGTGAACAGTTATTCAAATAAATGACTTATCAGTGCGCAAGTAACTGAACCCTTTGTACTCAACTGAGCTAGTCACCAACATGACAAGTTAATAGCATTTTATTAATGGGTAGAAGAGAAACATGTTATCATGAGTCTTCCATTGTACAGCTTCATGTACAATGTGAGAGCATTCCCCTTCCTACATAATATTCCTCCTGATGCGCATTGCATGCCACTTCACACACACACCTAACCTCCATTTAGGTAATGATAATCAGAGAGCTAATCAGGAAGCATGCTGAACATCTGCAAGAAATGCAAAGTTCCTGCTGGGGGAAGGGGATTTCCTCCAAAGCATCACAGCCCATACCTGGATTTAAGAATGGAGAAACAAGAAAACCAATGTCAGGAGTACCTACTGCAGTTCTCCAGTGGCTTCGTTTGCGAGATTTGCTGCCTATTTATGCTAGTGAGTCTCCTGCAGCCACAAAACATTCCTGTGTTGAACAGCTGTGTAATTTAAGGGTATGTATGCTAGCAAACGTGAGGGGTAGAGAGGAAAATTCACTTGTTTTGCCATAAAAAGCAGAACCTTCTAAAAAGTTATAAAGGTTTAAAAGGTGGAAACACAACTGAACAAACAAACCCATGGATTTACATTAAGCCATGCTCTGTTGGAAAACTGGCTCTTCAAAAATGTTTGAAGCATGCTAATATCTTAATATACTGGATAACTTTAGTTGCCTGAAATAAGGATTGAAATGAGAACCTGTCATACACCTCTGTGGAGGAGAGGTGAACATTTTATTCCAAGAACACTTTGGGAAGTGTTGCGTTTTGATGCAAACCAGTGCCTTTCAAATAAACACTTGTTCTTATGAAGTACCTCTCTGATCTCAGGAAAGATCTTCCCTTGAGTAACCTGCCCACTTCAAATTCATGCCAATAAGGCTCTCTGTACCACACTGCTGTGCATTGTGTGCATGTGTGTATGCCTAGAATCCATGCTTTCTGTAGCATAGTGCGTACATGTGCATGTAGAGGACTGCACGCATGTGCACACACACTGACTGAAAAAATGTATTTTTATGTTTGCCTCCTTTGTCTAGATAAAAAGTTTCAAAACAGCATTGTATTGACAAACGTGTGGGAAAAAAGAATGGTCATTTTAGATGTAGTAACAGGACAGCTTTTATCCCTTTTTTCTTGCTCACTTAAAGAGGTATATAACTTTTCCTGTTCTTCTGAATCTGCTTTCAGATGTCAATGCAGTATGCATGCACTAGAGATATGAGGTACAGCTGCCAGGAAGGAATTTGCAGAGAGTTTATAATTTTGCTCAACTATGACTAGTAGTTGGTAATTAAAAGATACTCAAGTCTCTTTTCAATCATAAAAAATGCAGTATATTTCATTTTAATTGACACAGGAGCAGTTGCAATGAAACAAGAGCCAGGTATGAAACAGGTAAGAATTTCATGACGTTTATATTGGTGACTGAGCATTTGCTGAAATGCAACCTAAATCAGAAACACTGCTTCAAGGGAACAACAAATAAAGACATTTTCTTGTTTCTCACAGCTGCATAGAGGAACACTGTGAGAAAAAAGTCATATCAGAACATGGGCAGATAACAGGGAAGTGAACAATTCTGTTTCAAATTTGAATATTACTGAAATATTTCTGCTTGAATCTTCTAAAGTAAACTAACAACCTCATGGACAAAACAAATACACAAAAGTCTGATGCAAAATAGAAAGTTTTCAACCATTGGAAGCACCTGAGAAGGTAGATTCCAGCTTAAGCTCTTGAACTGTGTTCACTACTCCTAGTACATGAGTCTCCCAAACTATTTATGTCTGCGAAAATCACTCTGAGCTAATATTCATGCTGATAGATGAGGAGTCTGTGCTCTATAAGGAATTTGTCTTCCAAGTCCTAACTAGACCAATGTATTTAACCCCGAAACGTTTATATTCAGCAAAAATAAAAATATACAAAAAATAATGTATTTTTTAAAGGATATAAAAGATCTTTGAATGGATACAAATGCATGGAACTAGAAAAGCACGTGAATCACTCTGATTTTAGCTAGTTCTAAAAGATGTTAGCATAGAAATACATTTTTAATAGACTAATGTTATTTATGGGCTACCAAATCATCCATGGTGTAACTGAAAAAACCAGAAACTTACTGAAGTCTGCTTCTGCTACTTCTCTATCATAAAAGACTGTGGAAGAATTACCAGAAAAAAATAAGTAGCTTTTTTAGTTCCTCTTAAATGACTTACAATGACACTTAAGTGCATGACTACAATGACACAGAAAGTTTCTCATCTGTAAAGTGCAAACAATTTCATAAATGCAGGAATAATATATTGCAACTATTTTTACCTGGGAAACTGAAAATATATAGGGTGTGTATGTGTGTGTCACACTGCTGCCCTGTACAGGGACATCTTAGTCAGCCCATTACTAATTAACTTTGTTATTGGAAACAGTGTAGTCACCCTAAGGTGATGTTCTGAGGAGATGAAGATGCCCTGCTCCTTGTGAAGGTCCTCACTGCACTGAACCCTGCTACATGAACACATCCTGAGAGGCCAATGGCCTGTATTTATAAGAGAGGCCGAGCATCTCGAAGTCCCTATGAACGCAATCCCTGCGGCTATAAAGCAACCCAAGCCTCACCTCACCCTCCAGTCCTCCATTTAAAATTCTCTGCACCTTCTCTTTTGTCTGACTACCATGTTGAGTGATGAGATACACAAGCAGAAAGCTGAAGCTTGGTCTGGGCTTGCAACATGGGTTTCCTCAAGTAAATTCCACCATTTAGAGAAAAGTGATTGTAGAAAAAAAATCTGATCTCCTGAGCAATTATTAATTAGTTACCTCAAAGCATGGACTGTGAGACTGGCACTAAAGTGTTTTAAGGTCTAAGATTTATTCTTAGTTTCAGCTCTTTGAAGATGCAACACTGTCAGGCTTGTGCTCTGCAGGGAGTCAGATGTCATTACCAAAATGTTTATCTGACATCAAAACCTGTGAATCTCTCAGTTTTATGAACCTCTGCTGATTTTGCAGTCTGGAAATAGTTGCAATAGAGAGAGCCCTAAAAAGTGAATTTTTAAAGGATACAAACATTGATTAGAGGCTCATGTTTACCCAGCTGTTTTTCAAAACAACTTCCAGTAAAATCAATTAGAAAATCATATCTGAAAAGGAAAGCAATGACAGAGCTCATGAAGAGGACACATGAACACGGTACAACCAGCAGCATATAATCAAGAAGTAAAGAAGATTGATTTATGAAAAAATGCATTCATTAAAATATCAGAATAACTGCTAGTCTTGGGGGGATCATGCCTCTATGAACAAGTTCAAAACTAAAGCACTGCCACTGGATTTTGAGGGAAATGAACTTGGAGCATAAGAACTCCCACTGGATACAATGCAAAAAGTCATTAGTTTCAAATACCCAGGCACAATGCAACCAAAAGCATGCCTAAAGAAACCAAGGAAATAAAAACTGCAGATGAATGATTCTCTGAAACACCAAAGAATGTTTTACAACTTGAAAACAAATGAAACATTTAATTTGAAATTTTCTTGGTTTTGTGGTTTTGAGCAAATTTGAGAATGGAAGGAAAAAGAGTGCATAGTTTACTAACAAAATCTTTCCTGGACAACCTGCTGACCTTCAAGAGCCAATGACTTTGAAATTAATTAAAATGTCCTAAGTGAAATACCATTCTCAATTTTCATAATGAATTAATTTAGTTAAGTATGTTCATAATTACCATGAAAGATTTTTGGCATACATCATATTCACAGGTGTTCTGCATTTCAGCCTGTGTGGTGCAATATTTACTGTGGCAGCTGCTGACAGCAAGCTTTTCAATGAAATTGCAGTGTGTGTGTGCATGTGTGCCTGTGCGCGTGTGTGTGTGTGTGTGCGCGCACGCCCGTGCGTGTGTGCTTATTTATTTATTTATATAAATGTTTTGTAACCTGTTAAGGCAGATTGTTTAAAACTTATTTAATATCACTTTTTCCTTTTTTATTCTTTTTTTTTAATAGGCAAAGACATTTCCTCTTTTTGGTTTACATCAAATATATATATTTATAGCCATAAAATTGACCAAATGGGATGCTTTATATTTTTACTGTTTCAGGCTAAAATCCAATTCAGAGCCACAAATAAGCAATCTAAAAACAAAACCAGAACAGCTCAATGTTTGGTACTGACATTGTAATTGCTACAGACTGTATTCACAGCTGTTGAAAAATAAAAAATATAATTCAGTGAATTTTTACCATAACTCAGTTAGTGGCAGTCACTAATCAAGGATAAAAAAAAAGAAGAAAGTACTGCATTATTTTTACTTTGTATGTTACAAAGCTTTCTATATTTCCAAATTTCTCCTTACTGGAGAAGTAGTTTAAAGTCTGGTCAAGGTGATTTCTCTCATAATGTCAAGCAGGAGAATATTTACTGTAATTGTCAATAACATCTCCACTTTTAGAACAGCAATGCCTCCAATAGGTATCAACAAGAAGTTTTTGTACTTTTGTGTCCTATCAGAGATATTTTTTCCTAAAATTTTTGACACAGATAGAGCCAAGACTGATCAAATAATCTGCCCAATTTTGGATCTAAGTAGCAAAGAAAAATTATGGTCAAACCTATGTCTTTTTCTTTTTGCATGCATTATATATATTATGAATCCCCAAACAAGCAGCTTTGAGGAAGTTCCATTTGAGTATTTAAAGCTAGAGTATCTGTGTGAGCATCAGGGTGAACCGAAATGCAGCCAACAATGTTACTGTTACTTCTTTAAAATAAGTCAGAAAGATTTCTGTATTTGGAATTAAAACAGCTTTTTGTTTCTCATTCAGTATCATATTTCCACAACAGCTAATCCTGTATGGGTGTGCTACTGGAATGTTTCAGTCAATGTACCTTGCTGGAAACCCCCCAAAATCTTTAAACACCTAGCTTTTTGTGGTATTTTCAAACTCATTACATTCTGTGGAAAAAATGTCTGCCAAGGATCATCTTCTAATGCTGCTTTCAGAGACAGTACTCAGCTTTGTAACTTCAATGCCTGCATTAAAGTACTATTATTACATACTTCAGAAATCAGTTATTGTGCCATTTCTAATTATCTGTATTTTTTATGGACAGTCTATTACCTTAAAAATAGACAGATGGGTTATTAAGTAGACAGTAACACATTAAACTGAAATGCTTTCTTCTTTTACTTTGAATATCAAAGGACTACTTTGTATTATTAAATGTAATTAATAACCTACTGAGATAGTAAGAGCAATCTCTCTCCATAGAATTTAGCAGATTATGAAATTCTGATCCCTAGGATTTTTTGAAACACCACTAAGAAAAATCAAAATAGCTATGCCTATCTGTGTACACACCATTGTGTATCATCATCATGTCATAACTGTCCATGAAACTATTTCTCAAGGTGATTGTTTTGTTTTAATTTAAGAATATTTATTTTAAAACTAAAATGCACAAAATATTTATTTTAAAAATAAAATGCACAAAATATTTTGGACAGTTCTATCTCAACAACTAAATTTCAGATCTTCTCTATTTAATGTTTTTAATTTGATTTTTCTTACTTGCATGCCAGCATGCATGAAAAAGTGCATGTGTGCTTTTAACATCTATTTTGCAATCATTTCAAATGTCTTAACATCACAAATGGAGAAACTGTTCCATGGAATTTTCCTTGCAGAGCATAAACTCAGTAAGCACGTGTAATGTAGCAGAACATAATAAAGTCCCTATCCCCAGCATAAACTGTTAAGGTTTGCTACACGAGAACTCAATCATTTTGATTGAGGCTATTTATAGGAAATTACTGAAAAAAATGTTCTTTGATAGATATTCTACATTGGCAAAATGTGTTCTTGCTTTTTATCTATCAACATGATAAACTGGTTTCATTCTTGCATTTCTTTTGAAGGGAACAGCCTATCTTCTATACCATTCATATGTGCATCCATTCCTTTGTGTTAGGCTTTTGCAGGACATGGGCCTGACTGCAGGGATCAGTAAAGGAGGACTGAGGAATGAAATCGCATCTGGGCAAGAGAAAACCTTCCACTGGTTCCAATGCTTTGCTTGGGTTTCAAATACTCAGTTATTCAACACAGTTTTTATTTAGAATAAAAAAATGACAGTAGTCTGCTTAGACACACACTATTCTTTTTTTAGTTGCTCACAGTGGATGCAATCAACTGAAGATGAAGTTCATTTTGTACTACAAGTGTACTGTGGCACAATTTAAGAGAAAGAGATTAATTAAACATTTAAAATCATATTCTTAATGATACATGGTCATATCCCTAGGCATCAATCCTGCAAACACATATGCATGTTAAGTTAATGGAACCTCTCATGTACGCAAATTAAAGTACTTAAATCCTCTCAGGATTAGGGATCTAATTTTGCGTGAAGAAGAAAAAAAGTGCCTTCTTTGAGCAGATATTATATTTTTGTCTCCGCCCTTTACTAAATATCCCCCAACAAAATTATTTTCAAGTTTCAAGATTTGTTATTTGACAAAATGAGATGAACAATTGTGCATAGAAGTCATTGTTGTAATTAAATAGCCTATCATCATTCCTGATACACAGATCCTCGATCTCTAAATTTCATAATTGTTGCCAAAAATATCAATAAGACAGTCCTATTCAGAAAATACACTTCTCCCAATATTTAAGCTGTTAGATGTACAATTTATAACAGAAATCAGAAACCTAGCAATAAAATTAAGTGTTTTGGCTAGCAATTCAAAAGCATTGCTGTGTTTCTAACATTATGATGATGTTTCACAAGTTCTTACTGAGAGTGACAGAGGATGGGAAAAAGATACAAACACAGTGCTGCAAGCACTGGCTTCAGGTGTGCTGACTGGCACCCTCCAAGGCAGCCACGTTTCTTTATTGACCTAAGAGGGAGATCACATTCCCAGATGTCACATCTGGAACTGCATTCCAGAAAGATGCCAGAAGTGTCTGGAGCAGGCAGAAAACACACCTCTGTCTGAGGTGCACAATGAAAGGAGAAAAGACAGAGGAGACAGAGCTGGAGTGGAGGGGCAAAGAGGGAGGGGAAGGAAAAAAGAACTACAAACAAAAATGTATAGATTTCCTATTGTACTGTAAGTATGGTCACCTCCATATGCACAATTTTCATGCCTTACTTCTATCCCTTGGATACAGATTCTCATGGAGTTACTTCTGATTGATGCACACCACCACAGAGTAGAGTTCAGTTGATTTGAACATTGGTTCATCTTTGCATGTCTGAAGCTGTCCCCTTCTCCAAGAAGAAGGTCTAAGCAGGGTTTAGTCACCATCCTGATTTCTAATGGTAACCAACTGAAAAAAATAGCAGAGATCCCTGTTCCCCTGACATGACTCTTTCCCAACACCCAAGGACAGCACACCTTTTCCTTCCTTTTTATTTCTTCAAAAAGTACTTGGAGCACCTTTTCCCAAGTCTTGGTTCGCAAAGCCTAGGCATGAGGATGACTTGGAGCCGCAGCTTTGCAAGGCTCTGACATTTACACAGAAGAGCTTCCTGAGGTCTCAAGAACTCATTGCAAAGATACCATATAGCTCCTCTAACTTCAAGTCAAAGTACTGAGCCTTTGCTTGCGACAGAAATCATGTAGTGCGAGATTGTAATCTTGTAGCACAGCACTTCAGATCTGGATTGCACTTTCATCATTAAAATTATGCATAAGAAATCAAATCATCTGACTAATTACATTTCTGGTGCAAGTGGCTTACTGACAGTCAATAAGTCTAGAATTCATTAACAGAATAGATGATGATATTACTGCAATCATATTGTGCATCATAAAATCTATTATAAAATATAATGATATTACTGGTTCCCATGTGACACTAAAACATGAAATAGGTAGATAGCAAATAAATAAATAGAAGAATCAGTCAAAATTCCCAGTTTCATCTCTATGCTTAGTTTCCTCATTTCAAAACCATATCCTTTGTGCAAAATAATATAGTTTTTGTTAACATTTTAAACTTTCTGTAGACTTGTAAGAGTACATACTATTTTAAGAGGTAGATCTGTAGATGGTTATATTTTTAGGCCCATCCTTAGCAAAGTCAGCTTAGTGATCTCTATCAAACACACACGCTGCCTCATACACCTGCCTATTATTTAAAAGAAACCCACACTCTTGACAGTGACTTTTCAGGCAATTATTGCATGCCAGTGCTAATCCACTATTAGTCAGTGCCAAGAAATTATCAGAACAGAAGACAGTTTATTAATGTGCTTTGTCATGCTAGATGGAGAGCTTGTTGCTTTGACAAGTGGTATCTCCCTGGCATTTGAGGCAAATCAGATTTGCTGGCTTGACACTGTCACTTCTGTTTGCTGCCTTTGACATCTCTGATCAGAAGGCACAGCTCACTAGCAGGGAATTCTGAACAGCTAAAAGAACTTAGTCCCCTAGTGGGCATTTCCTGAGAAAGGTCCCACTGAGAATCACTTTTTTTCTGTGCTGGCTATTTCATCTCATCCTCATTATTATTTCTAGCTTATCGAGTATCAAAAGCCTAGCAGAAAAACTAACTACAATACTTTCTGTGAACTGATGCCACTCAGATTCACCTGAATTCAAAGGCGATGTCCAGTGCTTTACCTAGTACTTAAGTCATAAAGGAAGTTTACTGAGATGAAGTGCACCCTGCTTGGCAGAGTACCTGCAGCTCCAGGAAACAGCAAGAAAATAAGGCTGTTATATCTGCCATTTGAACTGAAGGCACACCTACTTGGCTACCTGAATACACAAGCCTGCACTGCTCTTTGAGCCTGAGTGCTAGTGGATGAAGCAGATATTAAAGTTTTCTTTTCATCTCTAAGAGAAACAGTGCATAACTCCTGGTATTATCCTATCGCCCGGCTTCATCTCTGACAGCAGGATGCCTGGCAGAAGTGAAAACGCCTGGGGAGATCTGGTGCTGCAGTTAGCAAAAATCCCTGGATAAGACACACCACACAAGTTCTCTGAAGGCAGCTTTATGCCCATGCGCCTTGCTGAGGAGAGCAGAGGTCACCACGGATCCTGTTTTTGTGCAATCTGTTCTGGTTCTCTCACATCTTATACCTTCTGGGCAGTCAGTGCAAACATTCCAGAACTAGAGACAGAATTGGTTAAGATAATCTGCTCCTAGATAAGGTATGAGAACACCCTGTGTCTGTCTTAAAGATACACTCTCCTTATCTTAAGATAACAAAAGAATTTATGCTTTTACAAATATTTTTGAAAGTAAGCTCTAAATAGCTACGGTTTCCAGCTGTTTCGGAGAAGTACTTATGTTCCTCAGAAACTAGAAATTAACTTTAAATGCACAACTGTGATTTTTATTATCAATCAAAACCACAGAAGTGAGAAATAACAACAGGCCCCTACTTGCTCGGAGTCCTGTTTGCTAATGTGTAATATTCTTAGGCTTTTGGTTTATAACTGTGGGTTGTTTTTTCATTTTTTTTAATTGCAATTTATATTCATTTAATACTCAGTGTGGCTCAGTATTCTCATCTGTGAAACTGCACACACTTTGGTCATGTTCTTTGCTGGCTAAGTATATAAATTCTGAATCTACTGTTTATATTGTAGTAGTTATATGGCTGTACTGGCTGGGACCAATGAGGAAGACTAAGACGCCAGTAACCTGTATGATTTACAGACATAAACTGAAACATGATGATGTTTACAGCTTCAGAAAATAAACACCCAAGATACAAGAAAAAATTGATAAACAAAGGCAAGGAAAGCAGAAATGGCTAGTTTGATTGCTTCCACTTCCATATAATGCAAATAACACTACTAAAAATTCAATTGGCTTACTGATAAGTGGACTGTATACTGAAAAATTATTAACTGTTGATCAAGCAAACCATGGCCAGATCTTGCAATTATTTATTTTGAACAGCTCTATTGAAGTGAGTCATTTCATGGATATCTGCAGATCCTACTGTAAAGTCACAAGCTCAGCACCAGTTACACCCTGTTACTGTTGTGACGGCCACTGCTTCCTCCCTTCCAAAGGTAAATTACAGCAGGATTTTAAAGAGCAAAAGTCCTCTAAGGTCTCGTGTATGCTGACAGCATTTTTAAAAATGTGGACTTTAACTTCTACTGTAATTTTATTGCATCTTCATTAGAAAATAGTTATAGACAAACTTCATCAACAGGCTAAAAGCAAAGGCGTGATTGTACTGCTGTATCTGGCAACAGCTGCACTTCTTTTAGAGAGATAAATAACAAAGTGCACTTTGCCCCCTCTGTCATCTGTATCGGAATACTTGTGGTATTCCTCAGGGAAAATAACGCATCATTAAGCAAATTGTTCTGGAATATGTATAAGTGAAGTAGATACTTGCAGTGAGATCCAATATATGAGGCAACATATTAGATGCAACTCATTGGCATTCAATCCCACTCCTTCCAAATGGAAGAATAGGAAATTTTGAACTTTTTTGTTTTGCTCCACATCCGAACTTCTCCACTTTCTATGTAGTTTCTGTCATACTGTTTTATGCAAATATTACTGCAGTATTGCAGGTGTCTGCACACCACGCTATGCTCTAAAAATTCTACCACAGAGAGTAAAATATGTTAGTATCCCAATTCTGATATCTAACAAACAAATTCAAAGGTTAAAATCATCCAAAATGTGCATCACTGGCTATGTTGGAAAGCTATCATGAGATCAAAAGCTATGCAAAACCTACAAGAGATGAAAAAAAGCTTATGGCAATATGAACCTGATGTGATTAAGCCCACAGTTCTTTAGGCAAGATTGTTTCCTGGCTGGAAAAAAAAAAAACAACAAACCAGAAATCTCTTCAAGACAGGAATTCAAACAAACAAAAGTAGCACTTCAACATTATCATCAGTTTTTTGACAAGCAAGAAAAAGAGTGGAGCAAAGCCCAAATATACTAGTCTGGGCACTGGAAGAAGCATTTTGCCAGGGCAAAATTATTTTAAATCAGTGAGTTTGTATTTAAAGCATTTTTTGATCTGTAATTGCTTCAGCATATTGTAGTACAAAGTTATTGTTGAATATGATAAAGAAAACATTAATCTATTGAATGTGCAAAAAGTCTAAATGACTTCTCAAGAGCACTTTTGTTTTGACTGACAAAGATTTATGTCAGTGAGGGAAAATGTTTTAATCAAAGGAATTGCTACAAAGCATATGTGTATGTTTACTTCATATATATGTGTGAATGAGACAAATATTGATAAAGAAATACAACTGCCTGCAATATCTGGCGTTTAATTTTCTCTATTCCATTTTTAAATTTGTGATGGATGTCTGATATTTTGGTAACACATTAGCACAGTTTTGACACAAAAAGGGTAATACCTATGAATTATTTAACGACATCTTTTAATATAAGAGTATTGAAGATGTCAAACGTTTCAAAAAGATAGAAAACTGTGAGTGAAAAAACACCACAACTGATTAAAAATTATGTCATCAAAAATTCCCTCTCCCTAGGCTAGCCCTAGTTTCTGTCTGCTTTTCAGTATTGGATCCTTCCCACATAAGAAGGGGGCTACCAGAAAAAATTGTGGGTTTCGTGTTTAGAGCAACTGCATATTAGAATTGGGTTTCCAGAAGTCCCAGGCTTGTCCCATCAAAGGTAGTCCTCTCCAGCTGCAATATAGTGCACTGTTGTGACTGCTGTGGGACTACCCTTACACAGAGCGAGCAGGATGGCAGGGAGAGAAGGGGAGAAGCAAGTAAAATAGTGTGAAAATTCCAAAGGCAAATCCAAGCAGATAAAATATCTGAAATAATTACTTGCTGTGAGCAGCATTACTTTGTCATGACAAAGAATTGATCCCAAGTCACACAATAACAGCATCAAGAGCAAGGCATGTGTCCTCTTCCAACACATGGCATGTACTCTGCAATTAGAAGAGCTTGGACATGATCTCACTTTCTCAAATAAATCTATCAAGAACTAAAAATGGTGTTTCCCCTGGCAACCATACACATGGCTGCCATGCTGGTCTTCAGCTATCAAGAAGTCATTTAACAGAAGTTGAGTGGAAGTGAATGATGAATTCACCCTTCAGCAGAGCAGCTGAACCAAAAGGCACCTGCTGAAATCCTTGTGGGGCAGAATATTTTCACAGGGAAAATGTTGCCTGTAAGTCTTTGCTGGAAACCAAGTATTTCTCTGTTACTCTCAGTTTAAAAACTGATATCCACTGATTATCAAACACTTTACAGATAATATAGAAAACATCTGAGTGGGACAACTACTGCATTTACCTATTCTCTCTCCTTGAATTCAGCAGATTGCTTTGGCTTTTATGAACAAAAATGCAGACCTTCTCTCTCTTCTGCTTGGACTGATGCCATTAAATGAGCTAAGACAAGCATTGCCACAAGCACAATTCATTATCATTGTTCCAGTCTGTGTTCCAATTATATTTAAAATAGTTGGCAAAGAGTATTTTTGAGAGAGTAATATAAGGTTGCTCAACAGACCCATATTCTACAAGTTTCTTTCTGTGCAAAAACATCACTTCTTTTATAAAGATGCAAAGAATTTGATTTTCTTTCATACTAGACTGCAGCAGATACTAGACTATTACTGTATTACACACATGACCAAATGAATTGAGTGAATTATAGTGAATTATTGTTAATAATGAATTAATAGTGAATAATAGTGAATAGTGAATATTTTTTCTGTGATACACAACCTCTCACTCTTGCCTGAAACAACATAAAACAAAATTAAAAAATCCAAAACTCTAAACTAAAAAAAATATTTTCTTTCTTATATATTTGCAAAGTGAATCTGCTATTTTTGTTTATTTAACTAGGTCCACTGCTTTAGAAAACAACACAAGCATTGCACTTTGTACATAACTCCCTCTCAGAAGAATTCAAAGGAAGTCCTTTTTGATGTACTAAGTGCCTTCCTACAGTGTGTCCAGCAAGGCTAGTAACAAGTTACACGTGTTTTCAATGTGTAACTTAAATCTTTCTGAAGGGTCCCAGTTTTGAAATCTTTTCTCACATTAAAAATCCCAATCATGAGTAAGTCAGCAAAAACAACTACCTTTTCATTTTTCCAAAATGATAATAAAATAACCATCCAAATTTTTATTTAAGCTTCTAAGCAATTATAGTTTTTTAAAAAGTCTCAAAACTATCACAGACTTTATGAACCCAGGCTTAAGACTGCTAGTCTATTTGAATAAAATAAAATCAGTGAAAAGTATTGCATATTATGGAATAGCATGCAACTTCATACAATCCATCATAAATCCCAAAAGTATGTCAGAGAAGTCTTTTAGTGTTTTCTGGCTTGTGCTGCAAAACAGCAATCATTGGGTTGTCTAAAAAACATGGTTCTTTAAAAATAGGAAGAGCAGATTCTTATTTTGATATCAGTCTGAAAGACTCAGCTATGCATTCTCTCTAAAACTGTGTAGCAAAGTCTCTGTGGTCAACAGAGCAATCCAGTTAATGGAGACAGAAACACACTGCCCAAAAGGACCCTTTGGTGCTCTGTCCTGTCTTTTCCCTGTTGTCTCACCCTGCCAATCACACCTGAGAAGATAGTACAAGATGTTTCTTGCACGTATGTAGAAGCCTCATAACTGATAGTTTTGAGGCAACTCTTAGGAAAAGTCACACAGAGGGAGGACACTTCATTATTGAAGCCTCTGTATTACTTTATAGTAAGAGAAGGAAGTATCACATTAACCTGACACTGATGAGTAATCATTGTGATATCATTTCCCAGATGAATAATCTTCTCAGGAAAAACTGCTAACATTATCAGTTGCTGTTCAGACAGCCTAGCCATGATGAATCAGGCTGTAGGAGCACCTCAAGCTTCAGAGGAGCCGGAAACCTGCCAATGATTAAAGGTAGAAGACTCCAAAACATAAGAGAAACAAGGCTACTGGCTTGTTTACAAAAGTTTGTCCATCATTAAGTTCAGGCAGACCTTGAAGTCCTTTTTCCTCACATCAACATGTGAAAAAGACTCGTGTCTCCCAAGTTGACACAGTCACACCAAACAGCCTTCTTGTATGAACACAGCTTATGTTGACAGAGGTGGGTGGTTGGCAGGCCATATAATTTGGAGATGAGGTCTAGTTACACCAATTGTAAACCCATTTTGTTGACATCTCGGTTTGACCTAAGGCACTCTGCTAACATCACATCTATCCCACAGAAGTGCTGTCATATAGGTGTCAACATAATGCCATGCTATGTACAATACAGTTTCCCTGCTCTCACGTTAAGTTCAGAAACATGTATCACAAGCATGCATCCATTTGTCTAGGATTTATCCGTATTGATCCTTTTCTGTAAGAAAAATTCCATTAGTATCACCTGTACTTTACCATGAAGTTCACGTGCATAATTTTTATGCCAATTACATGTTTAAGGAACGCGTGACAAGATTTTCTTACACCACTTTTTCATAGTTGCTGGTTTTAATCTACTGTAGCATGGCCTTACAAATGATTTTCCTCTTCAGCCAGGAAAAAATCACTGTCAGCAAGCAAGTTGCTTAATGTTGTTTACAACACCTTCTTAAGGTCAAAATTAACATATGTAATAATCATTTTAAGGAGTGACACTGTGATGCATCAAGCATGAAAGAGGTCAAGGGTAAGTCCACTAATAGTGTCATCCTTATATATCTCTCAATATTCAAACGAATCTAGGTTTTAATTGGCTCATCCTCCTTCATGAATTTTTGGTTTCTACATAAAAATACATATCAAATGGCTTCCTTCATGGCCTCAATCACTGCAGAAACATTCTCTGTCTTGCTTTTGCAGGAGCTAGTTTTCTACTGCACTGAGTGTTCAGGTAGCCCAGGGAAATCAGTGTTTCAACTTAGGCACTCAGGTTTGGTGCTTAAAGTTTAACTGGTATGATTATGCCCACCTCCAACAGCCTATTTACTTTCACACATAGGCTTGCTGAAATTGCCATAGAGCCATGTTGGTTTAACATGATTTGCTGGTTTATTCTTTACAAGTTTCTGTTTTTCATGTGTATTATTTTCCTATTTCCTTTGAATATTCTCACAGGACTACACATCTCCACTACTACATAACAACCTGTTTACTATAACTGCATTTTTATATGTGGCTTAGGAGAAGTATGCTGGCCTGTTTATGAAGTGTTTGCCTATTGTAAGCATGTTTTAAATACCTTTACTTTCCTCAGTAAATACATTACCTTACTTAGAAATCCTTTTAACTTTTTATGCATCTGCAGACAGAAGAGGCCGAACAACACTATGTCTTTTAGATTTAATTGCTGCTCCCTGAAGCAACCAACCTGTATCACTGTATTAAGTGTTATGGTTGTTGATGTTGAGGTTGTACTGATCAACTAAACAAACCTTTCAACAGTCAGATTTGACAGTGACACACACAAAACCTCCTCTTTGTAAAGCTGAAGCACCACAAGCACATCAGGCAGCCAGTAAACTATGTGTTTAACCTTTTTGCAAAGCAAAACAAGAATTACACCTAATTTTTTTCTACAGCTGCATTCAAAGGAGGCATACTCCTTAAAAAGTTACTACAAGTCAGCACCACCTTTCTTTACAGACAGATGTTTGAGGGACAGGACTGCATGCTGGTGGGCACGAAAAGCATGACAACTAATGGGAAATGGCCTTTCTTCATGGCATTTCAAGATCTTGTTTGAAAACTGAACTAATATTTGCAACAGAATTAACTGTGTTTTGTGGTTTTCCCTTACAGTGGATCCACTGGCAGGTCAGGAGCTGCCATTCAAAAGAGTATCTTGGGCAAGGCATGGCCAAGTCTCACTACATACTAAAAGAGAGAACACCAAATATCACTCTGAAATGGACAAAGAGGGAGAGAAGTAATTAATTCCTCCTTGAGCATACTGTCATTCTAAAGCATAAACTGAAGGATAAAAGGCCTAGTGCTATCTCTATTACCACAACAAATCATATGTTTTAACTAAATACAGGACAGATATTTTAAAAAGACACTGTCCCTTCCCTTCCCCGCCCTCTTCAGTCCATTTCTACTGCACACATTTACATATATATTTCAGCCACTGATGTGTTTACAGATGCATGCAAGCTAGAGCTCATCCTACAGATTTAAAGCTCATAGTCATGCAGAATACAATTTTATTTCATGAAGAAGAGGTGAGAGTGTGATGTACTTGCTAGGAATACCTCTGAAACCTTGTCATATCTGTTAGAGGTAATGTGACCCAGCGTCAAACAGATCTGCATGCTAATACCCTTTTTTGGTGGATTTTTTTCTAACTGACACAGTTTTAAATTTAAAAATTTAGAACTTAAAGGTTTCAAAATGACCCACTGAAAGCCAAAGGTGGTTAGTATATACAGCAGTATCCTGTCACTGAGTTGTAAGCCAGGTGTGCCACAGGAAACTCAAGATACAAGTGCCCCTTAAGTGGAGACAAGTACATCTGGGGAAGTGTCTGCATTTCTAGTCATTAGTCAGAAATGAAGGTAAGGTATCCAAGGAAAACTATTTCCTTGTTGCCTAAGCCTAGTTTTGGCAAGTTTTTTTTAGTTCTGAGCTCTCTTTAAGTTCTGCAGGGACGTGCAAAAAAAACAAAACCTGAGACTCTCAAATGTACATCAACATGTTGTTTTCTCATAATAACTGTCTGCCATTCCAAACCAATGCATGTTCCCACTGATGCAAGAGAGAAACTTTAGTATATATCCTGGAAGTCATATAGAATAATATCTCTTGAGGTATATTCAACTGAGATCAAAGAAAAAGTGCACTGATTATCTAAAAATTTCTCATACATTGGTCAGCTTTACAGTAAAATGGTAATTATTCATTATAAAGGTAATATTCATTAATTCCTCCAATTAACCCCTGATCCCTTTGAATTAAGGTTAATAACATTGGTACATGATCTCAGTCTGTGAAAACCCTTCTGTCAGAATTGTGAGCAGCCAAATAATTTTCTCATGCCAGAAATAAAATAATAAAAGCTTGCAATAAAATAGGCACTAGATTATTATTTCCACTTTTTTCCCAATACTTTTCATATTTACCTTTCTTGCATCTCGTATCATCTTCCGAATAGTTTCCTTTATAGTGTAAGGCTGTGCTCGAGGTGGATGAAAAAGCAGATCAATATTTGTGCCACCAGAAATTCCCGGCATAAGATAGGGCCAACCTAAGTCGAGATTTGGAGCTTCCACGTCTGATTCAATTGGCCAGTAGGTTCCCGAGGAGGAGGTGTCATCAATGGCATGGTTAGAGGAGTAAATTGTGTTTTGGGGAAGTTTGTGAACATTGTTCAAAATATAATCAATTTCCTCATCTGCTAGGAACTCTGAGCATCTCTCTTTGGAAAGAAATTCTTTGTAGGCGTCTAAACCTCCTTCGATCAAAGCATCAATAGCTATTCGGTACCATTCCTTGTAATGAGGTTCAATATAGTTGTCTGATCTGCATTCATCATGTAAGGAGGATAGCAAAGATGAAGTTTCCATTTTCACTTATATTTTGTATAATGTCTCTTAAGATCCCATTCATGAACTGATTAAATGTACCTGCAAAGAGAAAAAAGTAAGAAAACAATCAGAATATTTCTAGAGATCTATGACAAACACAGATATTAACTAAAATACTTTTCTGGTAATGTTGCTGTAAGTTTTTCTAGCAATTTCCAAGAATTTAAAAATGTTTTGAAAAGGCTCAGGGACTAATATTTGCCAAATGAATGTTAAAGAGGTCAATGAAGAGCTTTTATGTAAGGCATAACAAAACACAAAATCAAGTGATTTGATGAAGTTCTTATATTACAAACTACACCAGAGCTCATAATACAACAAACATCTGTACCAGCTTCACCAAAGCATACCCAATGTATGTTCCAATACACTATAGTAAGTTGTGTTTCAAAATCCTCTTTGTAACAACTAGCAGAGTAGTGTTCAAAAAAACACTTCAGAAACCAATTAAATTTCCTACTTTTTGATGTGTTACCTTCACTGCCATGCATCTCTTTTCTTCAGCTTCTTTGAAACCACAGTCATTCAGGTCCTTCCCCTTAACGTATCTGTTCTCCCATGCTGATCTAATCCAGTTGCTGCTCCCAAGCAGGACCAGCCTACCTCATTTCAGTGAGTTATGAGGAACTCCAGAAAGATTTATCCTCCCACATCTGGGAGCAAACTCTGAATCAGCAACTTGATGTCTAGTTTCCACCCTGCGCATTCCTTCTGCCAAAATGAATAGTTGCTTTAATCTTCTTATTTCTTTTTCCCAAAACATTGATAATGTTTACTGCCTATGCTTTATGAATTTATTCTTATAATTTTTTTATTTCATTTAAAAAGGGCTGAGAGGGTTCATTTGTGCTGTGACAATGTGGGATTCAAGATAGAGGGAGAATAAATAGCCAATATTTCTTCTTTAATGTTTGAGCAACCCTGTGGGACACCAGCAACTCCACCATTCACCTTACACCTAAACTGCATGGGATTTCTGCAATGGGCAAATAAGTAACAAAAAAACCAAACCAAACCAAACCAAACCAAACCAAAACCAGCAGGGGGGAGGGGTGGTGTTTTGTGACACTGGCACCAGCATGGCCATGTAAAATACAAAGGTGATACATGGAAGCACTATTTCATCTTCCAGAACTAGGGCATGAAGCTTCAGAGAAAGACTGCAGAAGTAGGAGGAACACCGATCAAAGGCAGAAGAGTTAGAAAAAGCTTATACAGTGGATAGCTTGAAAAGTTAACGTTGAGTTTCCCTACAAACCTAATTAAACAGTATAGCAGTAAAACAGTAAAGAATAGTCATATGGAGTTCTGATTTAATTTACTGGCATATAAATTTAACACAATTCCCTCTTCCCATTAAGACCTTTCAGATATTTTTGCAAACAGTACATTTGCTTTCCACTGTCTGCTGGGAACAATTTAAATCTTCCTGAAAGGAAACATAAATTAGCTATATTAACCTAAAGGAATGAAAATAAAGATCTCCATATCTACTGATACTTCAAAAACCAATTAAATGTTCAATTAAACCAAGATTTATAAGGAACTTGGGAAGTCTGAGGTTAAAAAAAAAAAAAAAGACTAAGAAAGAAAACTCCAGATCTGAGCCTGGCATCAGCATAGCATATGAAATAATTCCATTTGAATCCTGTCCCTCAGCCAAGTAGCAGGGTAGATCTTCCCAGATAGAACTGCTTTCGAGCCTAGGGGAAAGGAGTGTTCCTGGCTGCTTCCAGAGTAGCTCTTTGTGCTGAACTGGAAAGCAGCAAGCGAAAGGGATCTGACTGCTCTGCCCCCAACTGAGAACTACATGTATTCCTGTGACACATACTCGGGGCTTTGTTCTACACTGCTTTCACAGGTAGAAATGAAATGTTATAAAATAGGAGTGATACCATTTTGCTTTGCACAGATGCAGGTCCAGCCTGTGGTTTAAGGTGACAGAACTGTGCAAGGTGACAGAGAACTGAGTGCACGTACAGGCAAGACCAACTGATTCAAAGGGTAAACTTTTAGAATACTGTAAAATTAACAGTCACATCGGTGTTCCATGGAAGCCAGTCATCTGGAACATGTTTTCAAGACATTTTAGGTGAAGAATGAAGAACAAGTAAGAGTATAAAAAGGCAGTTACTCAGCTGAGTTGTTCTGAAGAGTCTGAACACTAATACAGGTAACTTTGCTGACAATCCAATACAAGCCTCTTTAGGCCCTCCAGGACAAGTAACTTTCTAATCTATATAGTAAAACAGTCAATTGTGTTATGACATTTAAGAATAAATCCAATTTTACAAAGGCAAGTGAAAGATATTTCTAAAGTTCTTACTACTTCAGAATACATATATACTTCTAAAACAGACACTTAGCCAATGATTGCATATATACAGTCGAGAAAGATGCGTTCATTTCAAAAGCTTGTCTAAATCCATTTTCTTTCTCTCACTCTTTCCTTTGAAAATAATATATGGGAACAGGACTACACTTACTATGTAAGATTATGCAATATCAAATATTGAATATTATGAACAAATAAAAGGAAAAAATGATTGCATGTGTGTTCTGGCTCATCTACATTTCTTTTATTTGGTTTGGTCCTTTGATTTGTTTTTCATCATAGTATAGTATATTGCTTGACTTTTCCTCGAAAATAATTAATGGATTAATTAATTAATTGTGGAATAAGTCAAATATTAGCAACTTATGCTCAGACTTATGCTGAAAGCAGGGTATAAATATATGTATTCTTGGAGAGCTGAGACTTCTAGGGAAGCATCTTCCAAACAAGAATAATCATTTTACAGTGAACATCTTTGAAGTTGATGTTTGATTTACAAGTGATGTTTACAAAAGAAGTTTAAAGCAGTGCACATTTATTTAAGAAAGTAAATGTAAAATTTGCCAGCATGGAAATAAATCACACAACACTTGAGACAAATGAAAAAATTTTAATCCTGTTTTTTGAAATTAAGGAAATCAGCATGAGATACATTCACATGAAACAAAAAAACCTTTGGCTTCAGGTATATTTAAGAAAAGCTCTAAATGTCTTGACACAGGTATTTTCCTTCTTATAAGGTAAGAGCTACTTGGTAGAAACTCCCTATGAAACCATATAACTTTGGATAGAGAAGCAGAGGTTTAGACAAAATTCATAAAAAAACCTTCTTGGTGTCCTCTTCAATCATGTACTATGATTTCTGTATAATAAACTTGATCTTTCAAGAGTCCTCCTTCGGTCAACAATTATATTAGCAAGGCTGTACAGAATAAGACCCACCTCTGGAGGCTTACAGATCTTTATCAGATTTCACATATGTGATTACAAATTTTACCACCACTGGGAAAGGTGTTCTTCATCCTCTGAGAAACAACCTCGGCTGCTAATCCCAGCCCAGTGTATCAGTCATCTTCTCTGCTTGGACACAGGGATCAGTCACTGAAAACTTTTTTAATAAGTGCCATTAATGGTCTTAAATTGAATTTAAACTCCAATGCAGGTACTAAAACTGAAGAACACAAATTCTGAATCCTGCGCTGATGCGACCATCTTGCCCTTCTATTAACAATATGCTTGGACTTTTCTAATGCCTGTATCAGGAACTCAGCATGAAAACACCTTTTCCTTTGAAAAGGAAGTAAACGAGCCTTTCTGTAGAAAGATATGCAGAGACTTCACAAAAGCAGCAGATAAAGAAAATGATGAACCCTGCTACAGGGGTTCCAAGATCACAATCCTCCAAGTTAGTACAAAAGACAAAGAACTCTGCGGCCCTACTAATATTCCCAGGATTTGAAAAATTACCTATTCAGCAATTTTGGGGAGCAGCTCTAACCTCAGGCTTGTACAGCCGGTCCTTGGCAAGGTCCTGGCCATGATGCTCTCCTCAGGATTTTCTTATCTCTTTTTCAATGGAACTGTCATTGCTTTGACAATTTCTGCATAAAATTTCAATCTTGACACCCCTGTTAAAGGAAATTTAAACCTCAGAAACAGCTTGTTGCAAGTCCCTCTCTCAGATATGGTTCCTGGGGCATCCACCTGAGTGCCTCTGGACTGTGGCTCTGCCAAAGAGCCTCCCCACGGCTTAAGGGCCTGGCATGACCAGCCTTTAACAGACCAAACAGGCGTTTTACAACAGCTGCCTTCCACCAACCTTTCTATTAAAGAATTGTATCAAGAACAAATAATAATTACCTACATTAAGCAGTGACAGGCAATTATTTCATTATTAATGAAATTACAGTATTTTCCATGGAGACAAAGGACATCAAATCCAAGTGGAAAACAACACCGCAAGCGTTCCTAATGCTTTCCCTTTTTCCTCTTTCCCTTCCTTTTTTTTTTCTTTTTTCTTTCAACCAGAAAGTTAACTTTCTCGTTGACACAGCCGGCGCTGGGCTGGGAGCATTGCACGTGTGCCGCCCCAGTGCGGCCGCTCGGGGGCCGCTTGCGCAAGGCGCCCACGGGAGGGATCGCGGCGTGGGAGCCGCGGGAGCCGCGCCCGCGNCGCGTTTCAGAGCCCCTCGGCGGCGAGCGGGATGTCGGCGGGGCGGAGGCTGCCCCGCCGCCGCTGCCCCTGCCCGTCCCGTCCCGAGCGAGACTAAGGGTAGAGCCACTTACTGCGTCGGTGCCCCGCGGAGGGCTCTCGCCTCCGGAGCGGCTCGACCCGTTTGCTGGATCGCGGCGGCGGCGAGTCACGGCGGCGCAGAGCTCATCGCAGGTACTTCCCGTCGCTCTCAGGCGCGGTGGGTGTGGAAACCAGTTACAACATGTCAGGACGGTGTCGCACCAAACCCGCCGCCGCGGGAGCGGAGCAAAGGCTTGTCTGAACTGGGGAAGCCCGGCCCTCCCTCCCGAGCGGGAGCGAAGGGCAGCGCCTTCCCAGGGACTTGGCGGACCCCCGCCCCAGCCCATCCCTGCCCTGCCCTGCCCTCCGGGCCGGCCGGCAGCCGCGGGTGCCCGCGAGGCAGGGGCGGCCCGAGCCGCGGCATCAGCAGCCCCGCGGCGGCCCCGGGAGCGGCTGTGCGTGTGCGTGGGAGATTAAACTCAAAACAAACGTTGGCTTCAAGAAAAAATGAACCCGTCGGCCTCGAGTCACGGTTTCCAGGTTAACTCTGGTGGAGCAAGTCATGGCAAGGGAACGATACCCGTTTGAGACCTTCAAACTAGGCTACGTGGACGAGCCCCCTTTCCATAGCTTAATTGCTTTTAAAGGCTCTTCTTTTGCTCTTGGTGTCTCAGGTGAAACAGACCTGAAGGCAGAGCCGCCCATCCTGGCTGCGGTGCTGCCGGGGCCTTCCTGCAGCCACTGTCGTTCTCACCTGCCTGCAGGCTGGGCACGCCAGAGTGGCAGTCCCATCTCTTGAAAGGTTAGACAGCCCCCTCTGAAAGGCTCTTCCAAAACATGACCATCTCTTTAACAGGATCTTACAACCACCAACAGGTCAGCACATCACACACGCACAAGCACACTGAGGGGTTTTTCTCATTTTAAATTAGTGGCAGTAGGTAGAAAACTTTTTATAGACTTTGTCCATATCTACTCTGTGGTGCAGAACTGCAGCCAGCTTTTTCTTGAGCCATTTAAGATAATGCAGTGTAACCCTGAAAATCATGCTTTATCAGCATCAAGAGCCACTCTGGCTTTAAGCACAAACCTTTCTGCCTAATAGTAAGTGTGGGATATATCCTGTTGCTGAAGGTAAGCATAGTTCTACTGTGATTTTTTTTGATGGTGTTCTCTGAGAAGAAAAAAAAGGTAAAAGAATGCAATATCTGTACAATATATGTATATAAATGTGTAAGTCTGGTGGCCATAAGGGTGTGACTTTTTCTGTGCAGTTAATTCAGGTAATGAAATGCACAAGAGGAAATAGCCGGTGACAATATACTCATGGACTATCCTTACTCATGGACTACAGACATAGGAGCGTCTGGACTAAATGATTACATTCTTCTCACACCCAAAAAGGAATTTCCCTGGTTTTGATGAAAAATACAGGGGGGAAATTGTTTTAGAAACAAACTTTTAAAACGCACATGGGACATAACCGTTGCTTTAGTACACAGGACTTTTAATCCCATGAAAATATGTGGTCAGGAAGAAGAATGTGTTTCTGTGGAAACTTGTCTATAAAGAGGTGGGGCTATGTAAATTTTTAAAAGAGCATATCTATTTTGTAGAATTATTTCTGAAAGGGTTGGAAGGTAGATGAATGATCACAAAGCCACCTTTGTCCTTGGCTGAATTGGTTGGACTTTTATCACATAAAATCTGTGTCTTTCTTCTGGAGAAGTCAGTGGTTGAGTACCAGCTTAACATAACCGAAAAGCTGTAATGAGATCAGTAATAGCTTTCTAAATAAGGAGATCTGCATGAAAAAAAGGACCTAGGGTTTTTTCTACATTAGTATCTGTACAAGAAAAAGGGGGTTTTCTGTTCCTTTTACAGTGCCCAGCTCAGTGGGAAACTGATCTAATACTGTGATATTAAGCAACATGCACGCACACATCCAATACAAATGACCAATACAGTATAAATTAGTAACATTGGTATCAGTTATAATAAGGTTCTATTAAGGTTTTCTTATTACTGTTTTTACTACAGAGTCCAATGTACTCTCTAAATAGCCAGTACGTGGTTATTTATCATGCCAACTTCAAAATTAACAGATAAAAAGAGTAATGAAAAGCTATTAAGGAAGCTTAAATGGTTCTTTATAAATACTGAGAAAACCTTTGGACAGACAGTAGAAAAATGGGATGACCAATGCTGTTGGAGATTCTTCCACACAGTTGAGATCTGCCTGAGTTTACCAATTGAAGCCCATCAGTAGCTATATCAGACAAGACATTTCATAAATCCTAGCTTGGATAATGTGTTTTGGAAACCAACTATCCACAGTTAGCTGTCAAATAAAGAATATTTTTATCTGGCAGGTAGTAAAATTCTGGGTCTTGCAGCCATAGGAGTCAGTGGAAACTGTAAGAGCAAGCTCAGTAAGCACTAAAGCAAATTCTTAGACAATAGGTATAAAACGGCATTGTAAAAGGATAAGGCAGGGTGACACAGCCTTGATCGGTGGG
>VWZD01002142.1:3429-30330 GCA_013396695.1 Sakesphorus luctuosus
CCCCCAGGTCCCTTTCTGCCTGGCTGCTCTCCAGCCACTCTGTCCCCAGCCTGGAGCGCTGCAGGGGGTTGGTGTGGCCAAAGAGCAGGACCCGTGAGCTTATTTTTGCTCACAGAAAAAAAAGCAGATGCTTTGGAACGAGCTGTGAACACAAGGAAGGGGCAAAGAGGCTGAGGTGCCCCTGGGGAGATCCTTCTTCCCACTGCTTGCCCTCTCCTCAATCCTCTCCTCAACAGAACATCAAACAGGGTATGCTCAGGAGAGAGATGGGCAAACCCTTCAGAGAACCCCAGAATGCTTTGGGTGAAAGGGACCTGAAAGATCACCCAGTGCCACACCCTGCCATGGGCAGGGACACCTCCCACCAGCCGAGGTTGCTCCAAGCCCTGTCCAACCTGGCCTGACAGAGACAACCAGGACATGAAACCTCTCCTTCAGCTCCTGATACAGATGGCATCTCGGTGACATTGAATGCCACTCTCCTGGTCTGTGTGTTATAAACCCACAGGACCCTGAGTGGTGGAGTTCACAGTGAAGTAAACAGAGACCCACACACTGCCTTGGGCTGGGAGGGACCTTAAAGCCCACCCAGTGCCACCCCTGCCATGGGCAGGGACACCTCCCACCAGCCCAGGCTGCTCCAAGCCCTGTCCAACCTGGCCTGGGACACTCCCAGGGATGGAGCAGCCACAGCTGCTCTGCCCAACCTATGCCAGGGCCTGCCCACCCTCACAGCCAGCAATTCCTTCCCAATATCCCATCTAGCCCTGCCCTCCTTCAGATCAAGGCCATTCCCTCTTGTCCTGTCCCTCCAGGCCCTCATCAAAAGTCCCTCTCCAGCCTTCCTGTGAGCTCCCTTTGGAATCTCCAATAGTTTCAGAGCTCAGCACCGACCTGGGCATGTCCCACAGCCCCACTGATGTACCAGGGCTCTGGGGGCAGGGATTAACTCTGGGGGAATCACATTCCTTGCAGAGCAATTCCTTGGACATAACTGCCTTGGAAAGGCAGCAATGTTGGTTTTATCTGGACTGGGAGAGGTTTCAAATGCCTGCAAAGGAGGGGCAGTGTCACCACTTCCCAGGAGAGGACTTGGAATGTCTCTGCACTGATATTTGGTGGCAAAGCCCAAATTTGACTCCTCCAGTAGCAGCACAAAATCCTCAACCCTGGCAAAGCCCTGAAAACGTGGGTTGAGTATCTTCCTACTCCAACAGGAAAACAAAACTGGGGGCAAACATCCAGCATTTATTATTTTTGGGTTTTTGCAGGGGGCGGTTAGGGGGTCGGAAGGGGAATCTCAGGGATTTTTTCAGTCTGACTCACAATTTTGGAATAGTTTGGGCTGAACACACACAGTCCATTCAGAGGAACTCAGTCACATCTGAGGAAAATCCTTGCTTGATTTCCTGAAATGCTCCTTTTAGCCCAGAAATGCAACACTTAGTGCTTGGTCAGCACATTCCTCCTGCTCTTCTTCCCTGCTGCTCCCTCTTCATGACAATCTCTTCCTTTTCCCCCTCTGCTCTCCCTCTGCCACAAAGGCCAGGCTGGAGAGGGAGGAGGATGAGCAGGAATTCAGCAGCTCTGCCAGGGCACTCAGGGCTGTGCCACACGTGAGTCACCATGGCTGGGGACAGTCCCAGCACAGTGGGGGACGTTCAAACCATCCTGGTGAACACACAGAAGGTCCCTGTAACTCCTCAGTGCCCAGTAGGAATCAGGAAAGGGAAAATAAGGGCTCTGTTTGTGTGTCTTTGGCTTTGTACCAAAGCCCAAAGCCCTTGATCACTTGGCATTGAGTGGCTTTAGTCAAAAGTCTTTGGTTTCTCTCCGGGGTCACTTCTGCTGAGCTTCCTCTTTGATCCTTCAATGGGGAAACACGAGGAACTGCTGGTATGGAAAACACAGAATTAATTCAATCCAACAACCCAGGAAAGTGGGAAGAGTTCACTCCCAGCACACTGAAAGTCTCTGTGAGAGGACACAGGAGCTTTCTAAGTACACAAGATTCTCACAGAAACTGGGTGGCCACCACATTTTGCCTCCTCTCAGGAGCTGAGAGAAGACAACCCTTATGGGTCACAATCCTGCAAGATGCCATAAAGTTCTGGACTTCAATGACATGGTTCATTCAGAGACAATGGACAGGCAGCCCCAGGGATGTTCAGGATGTGAAGAAATGCCAAAACTCAGCAAGATGTGAGAGAATGGCCTTCAACTGAGGGAGGGCAGGGATAGGTGGGATACTGGGGAGAAATCCTTGGCTATGAGGGTGGGCAGGCCCTGGCACAGGTTGGGCAGAGCAGCTGTGGCTGCCCCATCCCTGGGAGTGTCCCAGGGTGGCTGTGAGGGTGGGCAGGCCCTGGCACAGGTTGGGCAGAGCAGCTGTGGCTGCCCCATCCCTGGGAGTGTCCCAGGCCAGGTTGGACAGGGCTTGGAGCAGCCTGGGCTGGTGGGAGGTGTCCCTGCCCATGGAATGGGGTGACAATGGAGGATCTTTGAGGTCCCTCCCAACCCAAACCTTTCTGTGGCCCTGTCACTGTCATTTTCTCCCCACCTCCCTGTCACACTCCCACAATCTGGAACACCAAAGGCTGTTTCGGCAGTTTTGAAATCAGAAGTGGGCTCAGTGCATGTACCTGCTCAAAACTAGTTTTGTGCAGCTGTCAGGCCTGGTTGAGGTGCAGACTTGGGAGTGACAGTGCCTGGAAAGTGCCTGCAAAAATAAAAAGCTTGTTCCTCTCAGAACACCAACTCCCCTGGCATTGTGTTTTTAGGGAGCTTCTGCCCAAGTGTTTCAAGTGTTTGCTCAATGATTGAGTTTTAACTGTTGATTCTGGAGATTCAGGGCCCAGTCAGATGCTTGTGGCATAGACCCATAAGTGTCCCAGGCCAGGTTGGATGGGCTTGGAGCAACCTGGGCTGATGGAAGGTGGTGGCACTGGATGGGCTTCAAGGTCCCTCACAACCCAAACCCTTCCATGATTCTGTGTGAGGAACAATTGCTTATCTTGCTGACCACCATAGGCATCAAACTCACCTCTTGTCTCCTTTCCTCTCTTTTCCTCTCTTAGGGATTTATACTCATGCTCCTTGACTTTCAGAGTTCAGTGTACAGGGCTTTGATGTCTGAGCAGTGCCCAGTTTAAATAAAAAGGGCAACAATAACAGGAGCAAAGCTCAAGAAAACACAAGAATTGAAACTTTAAAAGGTGTGCAGGAGATCCAGCTCCAGCTGCTCCCATCAGCTTTGCAAACCTTAACCAACCTAATTTCCTGGAGTCTGGGTTGTCAGAAATGATGTCCTGGTGACCTAACCCCAGGCTGGGAGCAATCCTCTTTCTTTAAGGAGTTAATTGGAAAAAAGATGGATAGCTCTGAGCTATGGCTTTGGACTCCTTTGTTCTGCAGACCTGGAGGAACAGCACTGAGACCACCATGAGCTCAGGCTCTTGCTGGTTAAACTCTCCTGCAAAACCCATTGCAAACAGCAAATGTAATCAGGAATAATCTCTGCGATGCTTTCACCAGGGAAAAACTGGGGGGCAAATCATTTCAGCCGGGTCTTTGTCGTTGTGTTTGGCCCTTTTATTTGTGGCAATGCAAAAGAGAGAGTTGCTGATGATGGAAGGAGCGTCTGAGTGGAGCGAGGTGGCTCTCACAGGGGAAGGAGGGGGGAAAGGAGGGAAGGGAGAGGATCCTGCTGCATTAAACACCACTTTCCGTGGGAACAATTAGCGCTGTAAGTGTGTTCTGGAGGCCGAGAGGCTGTGCAGGAGATAAGATCACTTACAGAGCCATCTCTGCTAAAACGCCCATAAAGAGTTCCGCTCTTCTCAGAAGTCATCTCGGAGCCGACGCTTATTGGAAGTCACCGGGCATGTTCCACACTGCAGTCCGTGGAAATGACCTTGTGTTGGGGTCACTCTCAGCCTCCCAAATCGCACAAATGCCCAGGGATTCTCTGGGGGAAGGAAGCTGATGGAGGGGAGACAGCACTCATGGGGTTCTCGAGGGTGGTGGGGACATGTGGGGTGGGCTGAGGTTTGAAACTGGGCAGAGGGTGGTGGGTCCACCTTGTGTGAACCACCAGAGCTCCCAGAGCCCTGGGTGAGATCATAGAATCATAGAATGGATTGGGTTGGAAAAGACCTCCAAGACCATCAAGTCCAACCCTTGGGCCAACTCCAGTCCCGTCACCAGATCATGGCACTCAGTGCCACGGCCAAGGTCAGTTTCAAAACCTCCAGGGATGGGGAATCCACCCCCTCTCTGGGCAGCCCATTCCGATGCCTGATTACTGTTTCTGGAAAGAATTTCTTTCTGCTCTCCAACTTCAATTTGCCCTGGCAGAGCTTGAGCCCCCCGTGCCCCCTTGTCCTATTGCTGAGTGCCTGGGAGAAGAGACCAACCCCCACCTGGCCACAACTTCCCTTCAGGGAGTTCTAGACAGTGCTGAGGTAGTTATAGATGAAAGGCTGTGCTGCCCTTCCCTGCCTCACTCCCATCACTTGGGAGAGCGAGTTTTGTGAAAGCTCAGGAACTTCTTTATTTTTGACCCCGGGCAACAAAACGCATCCTTGGTGGCTTGAACTGGCAGCTTTGTTCTCATTCATTGAGTTTTTAAATTTTACCCCATGCAGTTCACACCTGAGACAAGCAAACAAACACCACCTCAGAGATGTAAGTTGAGATGCAAGTTAAGATATAAGTGAAGTAAACACTTTACCTGCTGTAGGTTATCCAATAATTGCCTTCTGCAGAGCCTCCTTGGAAGTGACTCTTCCAGAGACTGAGTGCTGAGCTGGATCATTAGATTTGAGCCATCAGCAACTGAGAAGGACATCAAGGTGTGCAAGACCAAACAGTTCTTGCAGTGAGGAGGAGAGTCAGAGAAACCTTCTCACACCCATGAAGAACTTGAGGAAATTTCTGAGGTGACCTCTAGTCCTCATCACTGAAAATCTTGAAGAATAGGTTGGTTAAACACCTCCAGCAATGCTGAGGGTGCTGATCCAGCTTTTTTTCCCCTTTATGTAATTTTGAAATGAACTTTAAGATCAGTTTTACAGCCACCTTTTTGTCTCTGCTTGAGTGAACAATTCCCTCTCACACTTGCTGAAGCTCACACTAGGCAGGAGGGCTCTGCAGAGGGATCTGGATAGACTGGAGAGATGGGCTGATTGCAATGGGATGGAGTTCAACAAGGCCAAGTGCAGGTCCTGCCCTTTGGCCACCCCAAGGCCTGCAGCGCTCCAGGCTGGGCACAGAGTGGCTGGAGAGCAGCCAGGCAGAAAGGGACGTGGGGGGACTGAGGGACAGGAAACTCAAGAGGAGCCAAGAGTGTGGCCAGGTGGCCAAGAAGGCCAAGGGGATCCTGGCCTGGATCCAAAGTAGCGTGGCCAGCAGGCCCAGGGCAGTGAGCCTTCCCCTGGCCTCTGCCTTGGGGAGGCCACACCTTGAGTGTTGTGTTGAGTTGTGGGCCCCTGAGTTGAGGCAAGAGATTGAGGGGCTGGAGCGGGGCCAGAGAAGAGCAAGGAGGCTGGAGAAGGGAGTGGAGCACAAGTGCTGTGGGGAGAGGCTGAGGGAGCTGGGGGTGTTTGTGCTGGAGAAGAGGAGGCTGAGAGGTGACCTCAGCACTGTCTGGAAGTGCCTGAAGGGAAGTTGTGGCCAGGTGGGGGTTGGTCTCTTCTCCCAGGCACTCAGCAATAGGACAAGGGGGCACGGGGGGCTCAAGCTCTGCCAGGGCAAATTGAAGTTGGAGAGCAGAAAAAACTTCTTTGCAGAGAGAGTGCTCAGGCATTGGAATGGGCTGCCCAGAGAGGGGGTGGATTCCCCATCCCTGGAGGTTTTTCAAGTGAGCTTGGCCGTGGCACTGAGTGCCATGATGTGGTGATGGGACTGGAGTTGGCCCAAGGGTTGGACTTGATGATCTTGTAGGTCTTTTCCAACCCAATCCATTCTAGGATTCTATGATTCTAATCTTTGAGGCAATGTTGGACAGGTCCACAAATTACTTCCTTTGAGGGAGTTCTTGGATTTTTCTTGTCCTTTTGCTCAAGTCACACAGGTCATTGCAGGTTGTCTGGGCCGTCCTGCTCAGCCTCTCCCTTCTGCTTGGCACCACTGGGCTTTTACAGACAGGTCTCCATTTCTGGACAGGAGCTGTGCACAGCTGGGCAGGGTGTCCTGGGGCTTTGGAGATATTTTTTTTCTGCTCTAAGATTGGATTTATATCTGGTATGTATAGGCAGACAAGGTAAACTCCTGGATTGGTGTTCTGTAAAATAACCAACACTTGCTGTCCTACTGCCAAAGTCCTGGAAATCAGGAGCCAAGGGAATCTTCTCTCCATGGGATTTGCATCCTTGATTTTTCTGCCTCCCCACAGGAAACTGGAGCATAGTCATGGTCCCAAAAACAGAGAATCACAGAATGTCATGGGTTGGAAAGGACTTTAAAGATCGTCCAATGCCAACCCCCCTGTTGTGGCAGGGACACCTCCCACCAGCCCAGGCTGCTCCAAGCCCTGTCCAACCTGGCCTGGGACACTCCCAGGGATGGGGCAGCCACAGCTGCTCTGCCCAACCTGTGCCAGGTCCTGCCCACCCTCCCAGGGAAGGATTTTTTTCCCAGCTATCTGCTCTGCACATCAGCAGCCCAGGCAATGGGGTTCAAACCAGGCCAATCACAGCTGCATCCTGCAATTAGCTTGAAAGAATTCTGCTGCACATTTTGCCTAAAAATAATTTGCAAATTGACCAGAGTCTCATCCGTGGAATGGTTACAGATATTTCAGGGATTGATTGAGCATGAATAATTGAAGGGGAGTGTAGAGACAGCCGTCTCTCTTAAATATGTGGTATTTTGGAGATACATTTCAAAACAGGCAGTGGTACAACTTCACTCTTACCAGTCTTTGGACTCCCTTTTCTCAGGACTCAGTGATGTCCTCAAATAAGGAAGGAGTAGCACCAAATCCTACTTATGGTTACGATTGGACCTTCTAGAGTTATGAAACCGAACTTACCCTTATGGAGTCATATCCCTGTCTCTTTCTTCTGGGTTTATGCAGACATACATTTGACCTGCAGGGTTTGTGTTTTCTGAAAACTCTGGATATTCACTGAGATAATTGCAATGACTTTGCTGAATTCAATGAGCTCAGAAAAGGAAACTTTGAAGGTATGACCAAAAAAATGTTGGTGCAAGCCCAAAGTAACACCTCCAGCTGGGATCCATCCCAGAAAAACAGGAAGTCCTTTAAAGACAGGTCTACTCTGGTATCCCGTAGGAACACGAGGTTGACTTTCACACAGATGTGGAATAACAGAAACAATGAGACAAGAAGGGAGTCCTGGTCATTGAGTCTGAGTATCTTCTTGGTCCCAGGGGGAGCAGAGAACCTCAATTCCTTCTCACCCAGGGGGGATTGTGCCCCTCTGCCCCTCAGGTGAGACCCACCTGCAGAGCTGCTCCAGCCCTGGGGGCAGCACAGGAAGGACATGGAGCTGCTGGAGAGGCCAGAGGAGGCCCCAGGATGGGCAGAGGATGGAGCAGCTCTGCTGGGAGGAAAGGCTGGCACAGCTGGCATTGGCCAGCCTGGAGAAGAGAAGCTTTGGGGGGACCTCAGTGTGGCCTTCCAGGAGCTGAAGGAGCCCCAGGAAAGATGGAGAGAGACCATTTGCAAGGGCTGGAGGGACAGGGCAAGGGGAATGGCTTCAAAGTGCCAGAGGGCAGGGCTAGATGGGATATTGGGAAGGAATTGGTGTCTGGGAGGGTGGGCAGGCCCTGGCACAGGTTGGGCAGAGCAGCTGTGGCTGCCCCATCCCTGGGAGTGTCCCAGGCCAGGTTGGACAGGGCTTGGAGCAGCCTGGGCTGGTGGGAGGTGTCCCTGTCCATGGCAGGGGTGGGAATGGGATGATTCTTAATGTCCCTTCCAACCCAAACCAATCTGTGATTCTCGGATTCTGTGATAGAAATGGGGTCAAACTTCAGTGGCACCTCAGGGCAAGAAGACCCTGCCCATGCCATGTCTTGCCTGAGACACCAACTGTTGGCACCTGAGAGGCTGGAAACACAAAGGTGCTTCAGGCACCACCAGAGGTGTTCACAGTTGTTGGTAATTCCCAAGTTTCCAGCTTAAATCTTGGAAAAGAAGAGACATCCATCAGGCTTTCACTTTGAAGTCATGTCTGGCTTTTTTTTTTTTTTTTAAAAAAAAAAGACAAATCAGGGACTTTATTTCATCCTTTAGAGTATTTGGCTCTTTAGAGCATAATTGCTGAAATTCCTGAGAATGGCATTTGCTGAGATTTTTCTGTAATATTTTAATGCTTTCCAATGCCCAGAGCCCAATTAACGTTCTGCTTAATGGATGTTGGGCATCTGTGGTGCCCTCCCCCTCCACACCTCCACTGCACTCCCATGGCAACTCCTCTGGGATGCTCCTTGGAATGGGGCTTTAATTGCACTGCCTGGCACTGGCAGAGGGGGAGGATGGCATTCCACAGCTGAGATGGGCTGCATGTTTATGTGGAGAGGAAAGGACTTTTCAACTGATTTTTAACTGCAGGGGTTTGATGTTTCCTGTCATTTCCTCAGCAGGACCCAGAGCTCATCCCAGAGCTCATCCCAGAGCTCATCCCAGAGCTCATCCCAGAGCTCATCCCAGAGCCCATCCCAGAGCTCATCCCAGAGCTCATCCCAGAGCCCATCCCAGAGCTCATCCCAGAGCTCATCCCAGAGCTTATCCCAGAGCCCATCCCAGAGCTCATCCCAGAGCTCATCCCAGAGCCCATCCCCGAGCTCATCCCAGAGCTCAGAGGTTTCCTGTTGTTTCTCCCACAGTTCTAATTAATAGTTCTCCATCAAGCAGCACTTCAGAAAGATCAGACCTCCTGCACCCACTACATGTGCCCCTCATCCAACATGGAAATGATGTCAAATAAAGATTTTTGGATGCAACATTTCTCTTGGTTTGCGCTGAGTTCATTTTAACCAGTCTTCCCTCTATTTTCCCAACCAGTTTTCAAAGGATCACTGAGTGTTGACCAGAAGGGACGTCTGGAGATCATAGAATCATAGAATCACAGAATCATAGAATGGATTGGGTTGGAAAAGACCTCTGATATCATCAAGTCCAACCCTTGGGCCAACTCCAGTCCCTTTACCAGATCATGGCACTCAGTGCCACGGCCAAGCTCAGCTGAAAAACCTCCAGGGATGGGGAATCCACCCCCTCTCTGGGCAGCCCATTCCAATCCCTCAGCACTCTCTCTGCAAAGAAGTTTTTTCTGCTCTCCAACTTCAATTTGCCCTGGCAGAGCTTGAGCCCCCCGTGCCCCCTTGTCCTATTGCTGAGTGCCTGGGAGAAGAGACCAACCCCCACCTGGCCACAACTTCCCTTCAGGCACTTCCAGACAGTGCTGAGGTCACCTCTCAGCCTCCTCTTCTCCAGCACAAACACCCCCAGCTCCCTCAGCCTCTCCCCACAGCACTTGTGCTCCACTCCCTTCTCCAGCCTCGTTGCTCTTCTCTGGCCCCGCTCCAGCCCCTCAATCTCTTGCCTCAACTCAGGGGCCCAGAACTCAACACAACACTCAAGGTGTGGCCTCCCCAAGGCAGAGGCCAGGGGAAGGCTCACTGCCCTGGGCCTGCTGGCCACGCTACTTTGGATCCAGGCCAGGATCCCACTGGCTTTCTTGGCCAATATTCCCACCTGTCAGATCAGAGAGACCACAGCTCTACCCTCACTGGGAGCGTTTTCCAGCCTCCAGGAACACTGGGAGGACTAAACAACTGTAAAGTAGCTTTTGGGCTCTGATTTCTGCAGAAAGCAAAGATCTGGTTGGTCACTTGAGGGCACATCAACACTTCAGGTCTCCAAGAAGAAACTGTAATTTTATTTTTGAAAGCAGGTCCAGGTGTTTGCTGGTAATATTTAGAAATGATTCCTGGCCTTTGGATATGATTCTCCTCTCCCATTTTTTTCCATATGGATACAGATTATGCTCCAAGATCCCTGTCAGTGGGGAGGAGCAGGTCCAGGAACTAGAGGAACCCCTCAAGGCTCAGGGATGGGGTCTCTGAATTCCATCCCCTCTCTCAGGCCCAGGAACAGCCCATTTATCCCAAGCTCATCCTCTGCCTTCAGAGTATTTCACATTTCACAAGGATCTTGTAGCAATTAGTGCTTGTTGTGTGCTGGAAACTGCTGTGTTGACTGAGCCAATTAAGAGATCAATTAGTGCAGCACAGAGCTGAGAGAGGTTCTTGGGTGAGTGTATTTAAAGGGCCACCAAAACACTTCTCTCTCATGGTTTCAAAGGGAAGATCAGTTTTGACCTCCAGGAGCTCAGAAAATATGATCAGCTTTGCAGAATCAGAATCACAGAATAATTAATCACAGAAAACCCCTCCAAGAGCATCAAGTCCAATCTTTTTGACCCTGTCATCATTCCTTGAACACCCCCAGGGATGGTGATTTGATGGAGGGATTTCCAAGAATTGGAAAACCCAAACCTTGCATTTCTTTTTCTTGCTGTGCCTGAAAATTAGGATGAAATCCAAGATTATTTGCTCTGAAGGTGCAGCCTGACTGTTAACAAAGCCTATAATAAAAGCCCAAACTCATCACTATTTCCTTCAGAGAAAAACAAAACCAGTCCAAGTCACTTTTGGAGCTGGAATGGCCCTTGAATTCGTTATTAAATAATTATTTTTTTCTTTCCTCAGCCCTGCTCAGGAGTTTAGGGGTGAAAATTCCACCTCTCCAGCTTTGTTTGGGTTTCCTACCCAGGATCCTGGGAAAAAACAGAACTCCTGAGCTCTGCAATCTCATTTCCAGAGTTCCAGGCACGTCAGGAGATGTTGGGGGGGACTTTGAATGTCTGGAAGTGGAGGCCAACAGAGGTGAAACTCATAAGAAAGCCTCAGGAAATGATATATTTCAGAAACACTGTGAATGTTTCCTTTTGGAAACAGTGTTTGGGGATTTCTGGGTCATGAGAAGGTCTCCACAAAAATTGATGTAGGTCCTGACCAAACAAAACCACATAAAGAAAGAAGAAAATTAATTATTAACCCTAAATCCTGTTTTTGAGCTGCTTTTAGTCTTGTTCCACTTTGAAATTTGTTTTTTGTCCCTAAAATAACTTCCAAAACTCAAGAAAATACTCTGTAGTCCAGCTTTGTCTTTATTTCATCAATTACAGTGTCAAACAGTCAAATAAACTGGGGTTTGGTTTTGTTCTTTGGTTGGATTGGTTTTGGTTTAGGGTGGGTTTTGGAGGGTGGGTTTTTTGGTTATTGGTTTTTTAGAATTAATTTTATTGTCTTAATGTTGAGGAGTTGGGATAAAACACAAGATTCTGTTTGACTCAGATTTTCAAAGGGTCAGGCACTGCAAACTTGGTATTTAGTGGTTTAGACAACATCATAATCCTTCCTGTATCTTAAAAAACAAAACAAAACAAAACACAAAAACAAAAACAACAACAACAACAAAACAAAAACAAAAAAACCCCAAAACAAAACAAAAAAAAACCATCAAAAACCCCCAAAACAAAACAAAAGAAAAAAACAAAACTAAAAACCAACAACAAAAACAAAACCCAAAAATAAAACCAGCACCCAAACTAGTGGAAACCCAATATTTTAAACTATTAATAACATGATTGCAAGGGGTTATTGAGAGTAGAGAAATGATTTCCTTTCCCTTCCCTCACACAAGACAAACCAAAGGAATATAATTCTGGAGGTGCCACATTTAGCACAGGGTTGAATTCCAAGGTTTTTATGGACTTCAGGGGTAGATCTAATGCAAAAGAAAGACAATTAAGGCCCAAATTTGACTCTTCTTGAAGCCCCAGGGAATTATTTACAGCAAAGTACAATGAGGTGGCAACTTCTCATCATTGCCCACCTCAAATTCAGATTCAATTCAAATTTTTCTTAAAACTCACGGCCTTGCCCCATTTTGGATAAGTGTAAGGGGCAATTTGAAAGGCAGATTGGTTCTTGTGGGAGCTGGGGCTCTTCAGCCTGGACAAGAGTAGGCTCTGGAGAGATCTTAGAGCTCCTTTCAGTGCTTAATGAGCTCCAAGAGGGCTGGAGAGGGACTTTGGACAAGGGGGAGTGGCCTTGAGCTGAAGAACAGCAGGTTTAGATCAGATATTAAGGGGAAATTAGAATCATAGAATCATAGAATGGATTGGGTTTGGAAAGACCTCCGAGATCAGCAAGTCCAACCCTTGGGCCAACTCCAGTCCCGTCACCACATCATGGCACTCAGTGCCACGGCCAAGCTCAGCTGAAAAACCTCCAGGGATGGGGAATCCACCCCCTCTCTGGGCAGCCCATTCCAATGCCTCAGCACTCTCTCTGCAAAGAAGTTTTTTCTGCTCTCCAACTTCAATTTCCCCTGGCAGAGCTTGAGCCCCCCGTGCCCCCTTGTCCTATTGCTGAGTGCCTGGGAGAAGAGACCAACCCCCACCTGGCCACAACTTCCCTTCAGGCACTTCCAGACAGTGCTGAGGTCACCTCTCAGCCTCCTCTTCTCCAGCACAAACACCCCCAGCTCCCTCAGCCTCTCCCCACAGCACTTGTGCTCCACTCCCTTCTCCAGCCTCGTTGCTCTTCTCTGGCCCCGCTCCAGCCCCTCAATCTCTTGCCTCAACTCAGGGGCCCAGAACTCAACACAACACTCAAGGTGTGGCCTCCCCAAGGCAGAGGCCAGGGGAAGGCTCACTGCCCTGGGCCTGCTGGCCACGCTCCTTTGGATCCAGGCCAGGATGCCATTGGCCTTCTTGGCCACCTGGCCACACTCTTGGCTCCTCTTCAGCTTCCTGTCCCTCACTCTCCCCACGTCCCTTTCTGCCTGGCTGCTCTCCAGCCACTCTGTGCCCAGCCTGGAGCGCTACAGGGCTTGGGGTGGCCAAAGGGCAGGACCTGCACTTGGCCTTGTTGACCTCCATCCCATTGCAATCAGCCCATCTCTCCAGTCTCTCCAGATCCCTCTGCAGAGCCCTCCTGCCTTATTACAGTGAGGAAGGTGAGACTCTGGCCCATGGCAGGTGGTTGGATTAGATGATCTTTAAGGTCTCTCCCAACCCAAACCATCCTGTGATTCCAGGATTTTACACAGAGCTGCATTTCTAAGTGTTTTCCATTCACCCTACGGCCCCTGTTGGCACAGCTTGGGTGAATCCCACTCCCTCCTGCATTTTGGTTTCTACAAAGTGGGAAATGATGTCAAAAAACACATAACCACTGTGGTGAATAACTCTGGCCAAGATGTGCATCACAAGAGGAGAAGGAAACCAGCAAAATGCAGAAGGTGAGGGCACAGAAAAACAGATCAACCCACAGAGCAACCACAACACAGGGATTTTTTTGGCCAATATTTAAGAGATAAATCTGCATTATGGTCCTGAGGGAAACACCAGACTTGTGGAACAGTTTTGGAGAGGACAGTCTGGGGCTGTGTCCTGAGGCTGTGCTGGGCAAGGCAGAAGCTTGGGGTGAGGGATCAGCAGGGATAGACCCCTTAGACCTGGTGAGTGGCCTTAAGTGGGAGGAGGGTGGGTTTATTGGATATTGGGCAGGAATTGCTGGCTGGGAGGGTGGGCAGGCCCTGGCACAGGGTGGGCAGAGCAGCTGTGGCTGCCCCATCCCTGGGGGTGTCCCAGGCCAGGTTGGACAGGGCTTGGAGCAGCCTGGGCTGGTGGGAGGTGTCCCTGCCCATGGCAGGGGTGGCACTGGGTGGGCTTTGAGATCCCTCCCATCCCATCACCATTCTGTGGTTCTGTGACCTTGTGGAGTTCAAAGAGGAGCTCCAGGAGCAGCTCCCCAACCCTCTCCCTCTGCCCATGTGGGGAGGAAGGGAGTGCTCCCCTGGGCACCACAGGCAGGAAGGAAAAGTGTCCACAGCCTTTCTTGTCCCAGGATTTTAAGATCCCAGATCCTGCCTTTGAAAACACAGATTTGGCTTCCTGTGAAATTGGGTTGTGGAAAAACCAAACAAGTGGCACAGTCACCAACTCCTTTCTCTCCTGCTCCTCACGCTGCAGGAGCTGCCACTTGGGCACAGTGGGCATTTCTTGTTACACTGACCCAAACATTTGCCCTGGTGGTACCAACACGGTGGTGTGAGAAGAAGGAATGGGAATAGGGACTCCAGAGTAACACCAATAGATGGCAGGCACAGCTAAGGCGTGTGGGGAACTGCAGGCTCATTCCAGGGTGGGATGGAGGGATCTTGGGAACTCTGGAGCTGGGCAGCCCATGGGAAAAGCTGGGGGGTGCTTGGTCAGCACTGGGCATGGAGCCGAGATGGTGCCATGTTTGCAGCTGCATCCAGACTTGATGCTTCATTGCTCTGCCCACCTCTGCACAGGATGTAAGAGTTTGAACCTTAGGAATTGGCATTACAAGCTGCCATAAATCATCCCTGGGCATGGGCTGCTGAAAAGGGATTCCAATGTGTGCCCTGTCTGTGCCCTGCCCTGGGAGATAGGTGGGTGGCAGCCCAGCTCTGTGATCCGTGGCTGCCCTCCCTCTGCACTCTTTGCCCTGTGTCCATCCAGAGCCTTTGAGGTGCTCTAGGAAATGTTTACCTGCTCCTGATGCAGATTCCCCATGGGATGTCCAAAACCTGCTGGATGTGAGAGGCTCACGTTGGCCTCCAAAACCTTGAGCGTGTCAGCAAGCACTTCTCAAGTCAAAGAAGGCACAAACTCAGCTGAAAGAAAGCCATCCCTGGGCATGTCAAGGGGTAATAAACACATTCTTTTCCACAAGGAGAAAGAGAAGGGCAAGGAGCAGATCTAGGTCATGCAAGGAGTTGACAGTGGCTGCCAAGCCAACACCCATGTGGAGCAGGAGAGCTCCTGGCTTGCCAAAGGCCACCCTTCCTTTCATAGCCAAGGAGCTGGAAGCTGCAATGAATCCCTGCAGGACCAGATTCCCTGCAGGACCAGACTCCCTGCAGGTCCAGATTCCCTCCTTCAGCTGCAGCCACCAGCAAAGGATGACACATGAGATGCTCTCCCTCAAAAGCATCCTCAAGTGGTTTTATGACTCACCACAGAATTACAGCTCCTTTCTGCCCCTCAGCTTTTCTCTTCAGGAGGAGAAGCTTCTCAGGAGCATCTTACCTTCACATTCCTTGCAGGAGGAGACAAGGAAGGCATCACTGATTTTTGTTTCACACACCTTTGTTCCACTGCCCTAAGGTTTTACTACACATAGGGAGAACAATGAAGTCAACTACTGAGTTGGTGAGCACTGGTAAAAGTGTCACCTGCTCAGCTGGGGTGAAGCCAGAGGGCTTTTGGCTGGTTCTGAGCTTTAAATAGGCCTGGAAAAGTCCATGGTGGCAATAGAAAACTAAGAGAAAAACAATCTGTGGCCAGCAGGTGGGGGGGCGGGGGGGGGATTCCCTACCTCTGCCCCTCAGGTGAGACCCACCTGCAGAGCTGCTCCAACCCCCGGGACAGCACAGGAAGGACATGGAGCTGCTGGAGAGGCCAGAGGAGGCCCCAGGATGGGCAGAGGATGGAGCAGCTCTGCTGGGAGGAAAGGCTGGCACAGCTGGCATTGGCCAGCCTGGAGAAGAGAAGCTTTGGGGGACCTCAGTGTGGCCTTCCAGGAGCTGAAGGAGCCACAGGAAAGATGGAGAGAAACCATTTGCAAGGGCTGGAGAGACAGGACAAGGGGAATGGCTTCAAACTGCCAGAGAGCAGGGCTAGATGAGATAAGGGGAAGGAATTGCAGTCTGGGAGGGTGGGCAGGCCCTGGCACAGGATGGGCAGAGCAGCTGTGGCTGCCCCATCCCTGGGAGTGTCCCAGGCCAGGTTGGACAGGGCTTGGAGCATCCTGGGCTGGTGGGAGGTGTCCCTGCCCATGGCAGGGTCTGGGAATGTATGATCTTTAAGGTCCCTTCCAGCCCAAACCATTCCATGATTCCATGACAAGCAGGCTGTGAAGGAGAAATCATGGATGAAGCTCTTCCATGGGAGCAGACACAGAGAGTACCTGAGTGCTCAGGGGGTGGAAGAAAAGGTTCAAGAGACAACCAGCTTGAAAAGGTGTGTGGGGTGATCAGAAGCTACTCACAGGTAGGCCTTGATTGCCATTGGGGAGGAGAAAAAGCTGTCAAGGAACTGAAGGACTCTTACCTACCCAAGCTCCAGTGAGAAGGGCTTGGCACTTCAGTGAAAGAAAAAGAATTGCACCCTAAATTTCTACCTCTAAAGAAAAGGAATTTAATCCTAAATTTCTGCCTCTCAAACTGCTGCTTCTACCAGGGTCTTTTTGTTTTATACACCCTCTGTGCTCAACTTTTCATTAAAATTTCCAGAGGAACAACCTCCACATCAGTCAAGTTCTGCCTTTGGTTTTCACCACATTAGGAGCTTTTCCAAGCAATGCAGTTTAATGTTTTCATTTACAAGTGTAGTTAACACTCACAGAAGTGCTGTTGGTTTTGAACAGAACACTCATGAAAAAATCCTTTGGCACACAAATTGTGTCATTCCTCTGGGGAAAGAAAAGAAAAGAAAAAGCCAGCAGGTCATCCACCTGAGTGTCCAGGAAATCTTTGGGAAGGCACCAGGAGGAGCAGGGAGTCAGGAGGGGATGGCTAAAGACTCCCAAATCACAGAATGATAGAATCACAGAATGGATTGGGTTGAAAAAGACCTCTGAGATCATCAAGTCCAACCCTTGGGCCAACTCCAGTCCCGTCACCAGATCATGGCACTCAGTGCCACGGCCAAGCTCACTTGAAAAACCTCCAGGGATGGGGAATCCACCCCCTCTCTGGGCAGCCCATTCCAATGCCTCAGCACTCTCTCTGCAAAGAAGTTTTTTCTGCTCTCCAACTTCAATTTGCCCTGGCAGAGCTTGAGCCCCCCGTGCCCCCTTGTCCTATTGCTGAGTGCCTGGGAGAAGAGACCAACCCCCACCTGGCCACAACTTCCCTTCAGGCAGTTCCAGACAGTGCTGAGGTCACCTCTCAGCCTCCTCTTCTCCAGCACAAACACCCCCAGCTCCCTCAGCCTCTCCCCACAGCACTTGTGCTCCACTCCCTTCTCCAGCCTCCTTGCTCTTCTCTGGCCCCGCTCCAGCCCCTCAATCTCTTGCCTCAACTCAGGGGCCCACAACTCAACACAACACTCAAGGTGTGGCCTCCCCAAGGCAGAGGCCAGGGGAAGGCTCACTGCCCTGGGCCTGCTGGCCACGCTCCTTTGGATCCAGGCCAGGATGCCATTGGCCTTCTTGGCCACCTGGCCACACTCTTGGCTCCTCTTGAGCTTCCTGTCCCTCAGTTCCCCCACGTCCCTTTCTGCCTGGCTGCTCTCCAGCCACTCTGTGCCCAGCCTGGAGCGCTGCAGGGCTTGGGGTGGCCAAAGGGCAGGACCTGCACTTGGCCTTGTTGAACTCCATCCCATTGCAATCAGCCCATCTCTCCAGTCTATCCAGATCCAGAATCAGGAGGGCTGGGAATTCAGAGCAGGAAAAGCAAAGCTTTTGGGAAGAACAACCAGCCTCTGTGTACCTGCTGGGCACGGCCACAGAGAGGGCAGAGCCTGAATTTGTCTCCCCTTTAGGGAATATTAATCATGTTTTTGGCTCTGAGTGTTTCCACGGGAGAGATCCCAACTGCACACACTTGACACTTTGCTTGGCAGCTCTCAGGGAATGTGGTGAAGAGCAGGATTTCTTGTTCCTTTGGAAAAGAACAATCCACAGCAGCTCTAACAAGTGGCCTGGTTATCTCTGAGAGGGTGAAGTGTATCAGAACTGGGGGGAAATAACCTGCTCCACATGGAATATTCTGCCTTGGAGAGACAAAGGACTTCATTAAAACCAGACTCAGCAGAGCTTGCTCTAAAGATTTTACAGCCGTTCAAATGTAAAACATATTTAACAATGGCTCTCTGGCAAGGTTATAAGCTTATTTATTAGTCTGTGTGTGTTCATAAATCAGCCCTTTATCCTCCCTTTTTATTTTTCCAAATTAACACATTTTCGATAAAGGAGATTATGAGAGAGCTGATGAAGTGTCAGATTCCATCTCCCGTATCTTTTGTGCTCCCAAAGAAAAATCATTAAAAATAGGAATGAATGGGGCAAACACCACAAAGCTTTGCTGATGGCAGCGATCACAGAGGGTAATAAGGTTGCCTTGCTCAGACTCTTTTCCTTGTCCTCTTTTTGACCAATATTCCAATATTCCAACTTCTCTCTCCTGACAGGAGGATGGAACCAGGGAGGGGTCGGGCTCTGCTCCCAGGGAACAAGGGACAGGACAAGAGCAATTTCTGCCTGGAAAGGGTGGGCAGGCACTGGCAGGGGATGCCCAGGGAGGGTTGGAGTGCCCAGCCCTGGAGGTGCCCAAGGCAGGACTGGCCGTGGCACTGAGTGCTCTGGGCTGGGGGACAAGGTGGGCATGGGGCACAGGGTGGGCTGCAGGGGCTGGCAGGGCTTTTCCAAGGTGGGCATGGGGCACAGGGTGGGTTCCAGGGGCTGGCAGGGCTTTGCCAAGGTGGGCATCAGGCACAGGATGGGCTGCAGGGGCTGGCAGGGCTGTGCCAAGGTGGGCATCGGGCACAGGGTGGGCTGCAGGGGCTGGGAGGGCTTTTCCAAGGTGGGCATGGGGCACATGGTGGGTTCCAGGGGCTGGCAGGGCTTTGCCAAGGTGGGCATCGGGCACAGGATGGGCTGCAGGGGCTGCCAGGGCTGTGCCAAGGTGGGCATTGGGCACAGGGTGGGCTCCAGGGGCTGGCAGGGCTGTGCCAGCATCAGGGATCCTGGGATTCTGTGTCTCCAGGAAATGACCAACACCACAATGGATGTCCCGAACGTGTTGGGGACGTGGTTCTCCTTGTCAAGCCTCACCCTGCCCAGTTGCTTGTGGCAACATGGACACTCCAGGCAATGTCTGACAGCAGGACTGACAGACATTCCCCATGACAGAGCTCAGCATTTCTGTGGCTTCTGATGGAGCCACACACTCTGGATTTCATGGGTTTTCAGCAGCACACCCAGAGAGCAGCAGTATTTTAATCTCCCCTTGAACTGTGCAGTCCAAGTGCCACCCTGAGACCAAGAGAGAAATCCAGCCCTGAAAGTTCTACCACACGTCCTTCACAGAAGGGCCAAGTGTGTCCTGGGGGACAGGATTGTCCCTCTCTGCTCTGCACTGGGGTGGCATCACCTCCAGTTCTGGGGGTACTTTTGGGCACCAAAACAGGGGAAAGATCATAAGCCATTAGAGAGTGTCCAAGGGAGGGACACAAAGGTAGTGAAGGGTTTGGAGGGGCCATGGAGGAGCAGCTGAGGGCACTGGGCTTGTCCAGCTGGAGCAGAAGGCACTGAGGGCAGAGCTCAGTAGGGGCTGCAGCTCCTCCCGAGGGGCAGCTCCATCTCTGACCCCCTGAGAGCAGGGCCAGGCCCAGGGCACGGCTGGAGCTGTGCCAGGGCAGGGGCAGGTGGGATCTCAGCCAAAGGCTCTTCCCCCAGAGGGTGGTGGACACTGCCCAGGCTCCCCAGGGCGGTGGGCATGGCCCCGAGGCTGCCAGAGCTGCAGGAGCCTTTGGGCAATGGGACAGGGCCAGGGGGGACTGTTGGGGTGTGCTGGGCAGGGCCAGGGTGGCACTGGCTGGTCCCTGGGGGTCCCTTTTAATTCAAGATATTCTGTGGTTCTGTGGTTACACACTGTGATGTGTCCCCACATGCCCCTAACCAGGCACAGGACCCCACCATGGTGCAAGACCAGCAGTGCCCTCCATGCTGCCACTGGAATCTCCATCCAGGTGGGACATGCCATTTTTTGGAGAGGCCTTTCTCTCTCCCTGGTCACACAGGGGGCACTGGCTTCTAACCTGGTGCTCCAGTGAGGAGCCAAACGCAGATGGATGGATCTGTCCCCTACTGAAGGAGGCAGGACCAGGGTGGCTCCTCATTTTTCCCAACCCCCTGGCAGCCGGGGCTAAGCCTGGAATGTCTGAACACAGTTCAATGGACTGTAATATCCTGAGGAAGTGCCCAGACTCTGCTGGCACTTTGTGTTAGGCCAGGCAGAGGCAGGGGCTCTGCCTGTCCTTCCCAACTCAGGGTATTCCTGCCTGTCCCCCCCCCAGCTCAGGATATTCCATTTAAATTCAGGATCCAAGTGGAGGTGTCTGAATTCAAAATATGTGTAATTCACATGCAAAATTCAATGTCATCTGTTCCCAACATTAGAAAAGTTGAAGCTGTGGCTGCCCCATCCCTGGAAGTGTCCAAAGCCAGCCCTGGGATGGGGTTTGGAGCAACCTGGGCTCGTGAAAGGCATTCCTGGCCCAACTGGGGCTCTGGAATATTCTGAGTTAGGGGGGACCCACAAGAGGCAATGGCTGGGCTGGGCTGGGCTGCTGTAAGGTCTGACCTGGGTCACCTTTGAGGTGACCTCATTGCAGCCTTCCAATGCCTGACAAACATGGAGAGAGACCATTTCCAAGGGCTGGAGGGACAGGACAAGGGGAATGGCTTCAAACTGCCAGAGGGCAGGGTTAGGTCGGATTTTAGGAAGAAATCCTTGGCTGTGAGGGTGATGAGGGACTAGGACAGAATTCCCAGAGCAGCTGTGGCTGCCCCATCCCTGGGAGTGCCCAAGGCCAGGTTGGACAGGGCTTGGAGCAACCTGGGCTATGGGAGAAGTCACTTGAAATCCATTTGCCCCTTGTCCTGTCACTCTGCCCATACAAAGTCCCTCTTCCTCCTCTTTATAACCCTTCAGGTCCTGGAAGGCCACAATGAGGCATCCCCAGAGCCTTCACTTCTCCAGGCTGAACACCCCTAACACCTTTTAATCTGCTTTTACAGGTTATTTTTTTGGTTCTTTGTGTGCTGCCTGGAAGTGAGAATTTTGGGAAAAGCTGGTAATTTAGTGGAAGCAAGTGAGTTATTAAGCACTGGTTGTTCCTTTAGAAACAGTGCAAATCCCATCATGAATGAAAAAATCAGTTCCTTGGTGAGACAACTTCAGCCCAGCCTAAATGCCCTGTAAAATCCTGACAGCAACAACCATTTTTAATGCAGTCACACAGGCAGTTTTGTTGTTCCGTGGTGCTTCACATTAGCAATTTGATAATTGATAAATGTGGCCACTGATTTACATTGTTTTCGTCCTTAAAAAAATAAAATAAAATTAAAAAACCCTCCACCAACCCACTCCAGCTTAATTAGAGCCTTATTCACACAATTTGCAGATGAGCATTTTTGAAGGGCTCCGAGCGAGGCCTGCAGCATCTTCCAATTATCCAGAGCAATTAGAGAAGATCATCAAGACATTCTGAGGTCTCATTAGGGAGAGTGTTGCAGACATGAGCACGGATTCCAGCAGTGTCTGGGGCTCATCACCCCTCCCATCCCCACAGTCTTTGGGAAGAGTCAGACCGTGACTCCCTTCTGCTCAAACAATGGTCAACACTCTCATGTTACAACAGCCTTAGAGTGACTTGTTTGCTGGAAAATGGGGATTTTTTTCACACTGTCAGACACTTAAAACAGTAAAAACTCCTCTGAATTCATCTGGGTTTTTTCAGCTTTCAGAATTGAGCATTCTCAGGCAGAAAATTGTGATTTCCAGGGAAAAAGTGTTGGATGTTTCCTTGTAGGGAAAAAAAATGAACAGCAAATGGTGGGAAATATAAATTTGGCTGATGAAAGACCTGAAACAAATAAAAATAATATTTTCTCAGAGTTTTCATGGTAAAATACCCCAGAGAAGAATTTTGAACTCAATGCTTGTGGAACAGGGTGCCAGGGATCAAAGATGAAATAATGAGCATGTAAATAAACCAATATTCAGTAAACCAATATTCAGATCACTCTAAAGGTTTGAAAAGGACTCCACTCCTGGGTGAGGTTTCCACACAAACATAAACTTCCTTCTACAAATCCAGAGTTCTTCCAGAGTGTTCCAGCACAGTGGGAGCTGTTCAGGGCTGTGGCACCAACAAATGGAAGGCAGTTGGTACTGGGCAGCAAAAATCATGGCTTGCCCCACCAACTCTCTCTTCCCAAGCCCTGGAGCAGACCTGGAGCTCCCACTTTGTGTGTGGCAGCTGGAACAGCCATGATTGGAAGGTCCTACTGGAAGTGGCATCCCAGCAGAGGAGTCTTGGGATCAGGAGGAACATGTACAGGAACCTGCAGCATCCCTGAGACAGACCCTGACTCAGCATTCCTGCTGTCCAGCCGTGCCAGGGGTGCCAGGCTGTGCTGGTTTAAAGGTAAATCAGCAGGAGAAACAAACCCTACACAAAAGAGATTATAAGTCAGAGTTACAATTTAATAACAATATTACAATAAATGCAATGGCACAAAGAGAAATTGGGTTTAACCCCCAAACCCAGCAGTGTAACCCAGCCCCCTGGGGCACAAACACAGTGGGGTTTGGTGGCCCCTGTGCTGAGCCCCACGGGGTTCCCCCGAGTCCAAAGGAAAAGGAAGGGACAAACCTGTTGGTGCAGATGATGGCACAGTCTGGAGGAGAGTGGTGGGCTCCTCCTGTCCAGGTTCTGATCTTCCTCTGGATCCAATGAGTGGTCCCAGAGGTCCCAAACCCCAAGATTGTATCCCCTCAGGTGCAGGTGGGAGCCCCCAGTGCCTCCCCCAGGGCAGGGAGTTCCAGAGTGGGGGATGTGACTCTGGGAGTCAGGGGGGATTTTGGAATGGTTGCTGGCCCCTGGGCAGAGCTGAGCCCTCAGGTGGGTGTGGAGGTGCCAAGGAGTCCCTGGAGGGGAGTTCTCCCAGCTCCTCTGCCAGGCTTCTTTCCCAGCCAGCTCCCAGGCTGAGGGCTCAGCTGTGCCCTGGGCAGCTGCTGCCAATGGGCCATTGGGAAGAGTTGGTGGGCAATGAATGGAGGGTGGAGAATGCACAGCTTTGGTCACACCCACACAGTGGTCTCGGTTGCTGAACTAGGACACAGGCTCTCACTAACAATGCTGGTCCTCCTCCCCATGATCCTCCTGCTGCCTTGCCCCATGTGGTGTCACCTGCTGCTCCTCCCTGACCCCACCAACACAGGTAAGAACATCCCACCCACACCAGGAGTGGTCCCAGCAATGGTAAGAGGAGCAGAACAGTCTGGGACAGAAGAAGCCACTTTTATTTTCCACAGTTGTCTTGACTGTTGTGTTCTCACAAATCAAACCTGACCCAAGAGCCGAGGCACAAAAGAGAAAGTATTTATGAGACTGAGAAAGTATTTATGAGACTGAATATTTCTGTTCAAAGATTTCCAGGATCTAAAAGGGGATTAAAAAGAGTTGGAGAGGGACTTTTGACAAGGTCCTAGAGGAACAGGACAAGAGGGAATGGTCTTCAGCTGAGGGAGGGCAGGGGTAGGTGGGATATTGGGAAGGAATTGCTGACTGGGAGGGTGGGCAGGCCCTGGCACAGGTTGGGCAGAGCAACTGTGGCTGCCCCATCCCTGGGAGTGTCCCAGGCCAGGTTGGACAGGGCTTGGAGCAGCCTGGGCTGGTGGGAGGTGTCCCTGCCCATGGCAGGGGTGGCACTGGGTGGGGTTTAACTTCCCTTCCAACCCACCCCATTCTGTGATTGTATGAAATAAAGACGAAACAGGTCACTCTGATTAAAGATTTAGAAAAAAAGAGAATAAGAAAAAGAATAAGAAAGTATTATTTTTATTGGTTGGTTGATTATATTTATATTTATATTTATATTTTATTATATAATATTATTTTTGTTTATTTCAGTTCTTTCATCACTGACATTTCTGTTTTCCTGCAAGGAAACAGCCAACCTTTTTGCCTTGGAAATCTTCCTTGCCCACCTGAGAATACTCAATTCTGAAAGCTGAAACAACAGATAAATTCAGAGGAGTTTTTACTACTTTAAGTGTCTGACAGTGTGAAAAAAAGAAAAATTAAAAAATTATGATCTCTTATGTCCCCTCCAATCCAAACCATTCCAGGATGAAACAATGCCTGTCTGTCTATACATAAAAGGCTGCCAACAAAGAATCAGTTTCCACCAAAATTGATAATACTTCACTTTTTCTGCAACTATTGGTATTATAGTTCCTGTTCAGCTGCTCTAAACAAGGTGTAGGTTCTTGGACACAGCTCTTAGCAGGGATTTCTCTTATCCTGTTGTATTAGAATCACAGAATCACAGTCACAGACTGGTTTGGGTTGAAAGGGAAGGGAAAGACCAACCAATTCCAACCCCCTGCCATGGGCAGGGACACCTCCCACCAGCCCAGGCTGCTCCAAGCCCTGTCCAACCTGGCCTGGGACACTCCCAGGGATGGGGCAGCCACATCTGCTCTGCCCAACCTGTGCCAGGGCCTCCCCACCCTCACAAGAAGAAATATTTTTGGGACATTTCCAGAACAGCAGCTCAGTAGGAAGTGACTGAAGTCTCATAGAATGTTTAAAGTGGCTTCTTTCCTTAGGAAGTTGTTTTCCATAAATAAAAATTCCTTGTCTTTCTCCTTATTTGTGTTGGCACTTCCATGCCCTGCTCTTGTCTTGGGCTCTGGTTGGTTTTGCTGCTGCTGGTTGGCATGGAGAGAATTGTACAAAGCCCAGACAGCCAAGAGATAAGAGAAATGCTTTGCAGGGATGTTTTGCTTCCTCCTGGAATGCTCTGTTGAAGTTTAGGAGCAAATCGATGGGAAAAGCCCAACAAATGATTTCAGGGAGCTCTCTCCAGGAGGCAGAGGAGTAGGGGAGTGATTCCAGAGGGCAAACAAGCCGTGCCATCTGCAGCAGGGACTGGCATGAGTGGCATTCCTGAGGAGCTCACCCTTGGATAGACCTCAGGGATCAGCTTTCTGGCTGATGGTGCAAGAACTTCAGTTCAGAAATGCTGCATGTCCTTGTCAGCATCATCACTTTAATCCACTGGTTATTGCCAAACAAGTATTTATAAAATATCTCTGGCATGAATACATTTTTAAATTTTTTTTTTATTTTTTTTCCACACTGTCAGACACAAAAAATACCAAAAACTCCTCTGTATTTATCTGTTGTTTCAGCTTTCAGAACTGAGCACTCTCAGGTGGGCAAAGAAGATTTCCAAGGCAAAAGTGTTGGCTGTTTCCTGGCAGGAAAAAAGTGAACAGCAAATGGTGGGAAATAGAAATTTCAGTGATGAAAGGGCTGATATAAAGAAAAATAATATTTTATTATAAATATACACATATATATAAATAATAAAATTAATATTTTCTTATTATTTTTCNTCCATCTTTCTTGTGGCTCCTTCAGCTCCTGGAAGGCCACACTGAGGTCCCCCCAAAGCTTCTCTTCTCCAGGCTGGCCAATGCCAGCTGTGCCAGCCTTTCCTCCCAGCAGAGCTGCTCCATCCTCTGATCTTCTGGCCTGCTCTGCCCTTCCTTAAGCTCCTGGGTTGCCCTGTGGTGGTGGGATCACTCCCATGCACGAGCTTCTCCAGGCAGAAGAAGGGACTGATGAGACCCCTTATCCATTTTTATTTATTCCACAAAAACGGGAGCCTCCTGAGGAGCACAGGGGGTTGAAAACTGAAGCACCAGGAGGTCAAAAGTCACTGTAAACATTCCCAGCAGTTTAAAAATGTGCTTTCCTGCACATCAGGCTTGGGGAGGAGGGCAGCAAACCCTCTGGAAACAGAGAGCAAGGCAATTCTTTGCTGAAAAGTACATTTATTTCATATGAATCATCTCCTTGACTCTGGCTGAGAGAAAACAGAGATATTTATTTTCCAGACTGATATCTTTAAAAACTGTCTACACTTTTGGGTATCAATTTTGGCCACAGGAAGATTTTCCTGTTCCTTCTCTCACCACGAGACAGGACTAAACTGCAATTGATTTTACTATGGATTAATTATATTAGTACTGGATTAATCACAAATGATTTGAAAATTTACTGTAGCACCAAGTGGAGTCTAAATAAGAGATTATTGGATATAATCTACTGTTTTGGGTCATGTCTTTGGACCATCCAATCACCCTCTCTGCCTTTGCCATGTTCAAAAAAAGCCATGGATTTCTTTTCCAAGAGTTTTGGAAACCCATTGCCTACTAACTGGAAAGGGAATTGGCTGTTGTCTCCCTGCAAACCTCAGCTGTGCTGCTTCCACCCTTCTGGGCTTGCTCTGCCCTCCCTCCCAGCAGGGCTATTTTTAAGCAGGGAGTCAGCTCTTCTCCTGCCAGAGATCCAAGAGCAGCAGACTCCTGGCCTACCTTCCCTTTGGAGCTGCCAATTCCCATCAGCTTTCCAGTCAGCAGCCCTGAGATCAGCTGTTCCAGGCTCTGGGAAGCTACTCCCAGCCAAAATCCTCCCATCCCATCCAGAACCCTCCCATCTCTGTCAGAATCCTCCCATCCCATCCAAAATCCTCCCTTTCCAGTCAGAATCCTCCTATCCCAGCCAGAACCCTCCCATCCCATCCAGAACCCTCCCATCTCTGTCAGAATCCTCCCATCCCATCCAAAATCCTCCCTTTCCAGTCAGAATCCTCCTATCCCAGCCAGAACCCTCCCATCCCATCCAGAACCCTTCCATACCATCCAGAACCCCCCCCATCCTACTCAGAACCCTCCCATGCCAGCCAGAATCATCCCATCCCAGCCAGAACTCTCCTATCCCATCCAGAACCCTAAAACCCCCTCCAGAACCCTCCCAACAGACCCAGAATCCTCCCATTCTATCCAGAACCCTCCCATCTCATCTAGAGACCTCCCACCCCATCTAGAACCATCCCATCCCGGCCAGAATCCTCCTATCCTAGCCAGAATCCTCCAATCCCCTCCAGAAACCTCCCATCCCAGCCAGAATCCTCCTATCCCACACAGAATCTTCCCAACCCAGCCAGAATCCTCCCATCCCA
>VWZD01002142.1:33105-61312 GCA_013396695.1 Sakesphorus luctuosus
AGGACAAGGAGAAGGAGAATAAGGAGGAGGAGAAGAAGGAGGAGGAGGAGGAGAAGGGGGTGCAGCACAAGGAGCTGAGATGGTGCCACTTCACCCAGACCCACAGAGCCCTCACAGGTCCTGTTCCCGTGGTTTAAACCACAAGCTCATTCCTCTTCTGCAGGGATCAAAGTCACCCTCCTGACATGTGCAAGCAGCATGTGGAGTGCTGGAAATTATCAATTTATCAGGCCAGGAAATGCTTTCCTAGACAAATAATTCTTCCCTTTTGGTGATATAAACCCTTTACTGGGAGAGGGAGGTGCTGGCTGTGGATATTGTAGTGCCTTTAGTCCTGCAAACTCAGGTGGGAACTCTACTTCAGAAAACATGCACTTTTGAGCCAGTAGGTGGTTAAAGTTTCAGTTGGGAAACCACAAACCAGTGAGGGATAATAACGTTGGGGGATCTGGGGGACACATGTGACCCAAGGGACCGGCACTGGCAGGTGACATGGCACGGGCTGTGGTGGCACTGGGAAGCCACACAGCGTCAAACACAAACTGCAGGTGGATATTTGCATCTCTTTCACAAGCTGAGCAAACCCAAGAGGCTGATTTCAACTCCAGGTTTTACTGCCCTGCTCTGACTTCCAGGATCAGACACTCAAGAGGAGACGGTCTTAAGTTGCACCAGGGCAGGCTCAGATCAGAGATGACAAACCATTTTTCCCTGCAAGAGTGGTCAGGCCTTGGAATGAGTGTCCCAGGGAGGTGGTGCAGTCACTGTGTCTGGGAGTGTCCCAGAGGTGTCTGGATGTGGCCCTTGGGGACATGGATTGGGGGTGATTGTGGTGGTGCTGGTGGGACTGGATGGTCCAGAAGGTCTCTCCCAACCCTGTGATTCTGTGACTCTGTGTGGGATATTTTAAGTTTATTTGTGTGTTTTCTCCAAGTGGCCCCACATGCTAAGGACAACAGCCGTCAAATCTGCAGTGCTGGGAGATTCCCAGCAGAAAACCCAGCCCTCAGGAGTGTGACAGATGTCACTGTTGGACTCTTTTGACAAGAAACAGCAGGAAAAAGCAAAGAGAAGTGTGCAGGTCACTTTTCCAAGCTGGTCTCTTGGCGTTGGACACAGGGAGATGTTTCCATTGCTCCTTTATTTCATGTGTGATGTAGGACTCTGCCTTGAAAAGCAGACAAAGCCCTGGGTGTGACACAGAGGCAGCTCCTGCTCCTGGGCTGAAAAGACATTTATTTAGGCAGTTGAATGAGGTCATTTAAGTGAAGGAGTGATGACCATCATTTCTTCTGAGAAAAACTCCTCAAGAATGTCATGTGTCAGCATCACTGAGGATTCCTGTGGAGGTGAGTTTGGGTTATCCTGATTAACTCAGAGCCATCAGCCATGAAGAGGAACCACTGGATAAGAGAAGGAGTAAAAACCAGGACAAGTGGTTGGCAAGAAAAAATCTGTTTATGTGAATATCACAGTTTATTTGACAATAAGAATTTCTTGATGAATACATATATACATAAAAAATAAGAAATAAATAATAGAAAGAAGGCAAGGCTAGATGGGATACTGGGAAGGAATTGCTGTCTGGGAGGGTGGGCAGGCCTTGGGACAGGTTGGGCAGAGCAGCTGTGGCTGCCCCATCCCTGGGAGTGTCCCAGGCCAGGTTGGACACGGTTTGGACCAACCTGGGACAGTGGAAAGTGTCCCCACCCATGGCAGGGGTGGCACTGGGTGGGCTTTAAAGTCCTTCCAACCAAAACCAATCTGGGATTCTGTGAAATTTTATGCACTTCTTATATTTTATCTGAAGATGTGACGTTTCTAAAGACCTTGGAAGACACTCCTTAATTTCTGCAGTCAGGGAGCACTAAAACCATCCCAGCTTTCTGAAACCCAAACCACAGCTTATTTTACTGAAGGCTTGAGCCACATAACAGACCTTACACAGAGCAAAAATGGTGCCCTCGTGGTGGATGCACCTTCAGTGGTGTGAAGTCAAGCGGCTCAGGGTCAGGAAATTCCCACCATAAATCCAATCTCTGGTGGCAAAATTATCATTGACACGTTTCATTTGTGGAAAACCTTTTTACCTTTCATTGTTAAACAGAAGTATTTGTGTGTTTCTCTGTGGTTTGTTCTAATCTGTGTCATGCTGAGCTGAAGGGGCTCTTCTGCAACAAGGACAAGAGGAAATGGCCTTAAATTGCACCAGGGCAGGTTCAGATCAGAGAAACAAATTTTCACTGTCAGAGTGGTCAGGCCTTGCAATGAGTGTCCCAGGGAGGTGGTGCAGTCACTGTGACTGAAAGTGTCCGAGATGTGTCTGGATGTGGCCCTTGGGGACATGGATTGGGGGTGATCCTGGTGGTGGGACTGGATAATCCTGAAGGTCTCCTCCAGCGTTGATGATTTTGTGGTTCTCCACCTTATTGCTGACTGGCAGTGCAGATAAACTTACCATTCTACAAATTTTTATCTCATTTACAATTACATGAAAGAGTGAAGTGATGACCATCATTTCTCCTGAGAAAAACCCCTTGAGAATGTCAGGTATCAACACCACTGAGGATTCATATGGAGGGATCTGGAGAGACTGGAGAGATGGGCTGATTGCAATGGGATGGAGTTCAGCAAGGCCAAGTGCAGGTCCTGCCCTTTGGCCACCCCAAGCCCTGCAGCGCTCCAGGCTGGGCACAGAGTGGCTGGAGAGCAGCCAGGCAGAAAGGGACGTGGGGGGAGTGAGGGACAGGAAGCTCAAGAGGAGCCAAGAGTGTGGCCAGGTGGCCAAGAAGGCCAGTGGCATCCTGGCCTGGATCCAAAGTAGTGTGGCCAGCAGGCCCAGGGCAGTGAGCCTTCCCCTGGCCTCTGCCTTGGGGAGGCCACACCTTGAGTGTTGTGTTGAGTTGTGGGCCCCTGAGTTGAGGCAAGAGATTGAGGGGCTGGAGCGGGGCCAGAGAAGAGCAAGGAGGCTGGAGAAGGGAGTGGAGCACAAGTGCTGTGGGGAGAGGCTGAGGGAGCTGGGGGTGTTTGTGCTGGAGAAGAGGAGGCTGAGAGGTGACCTCAGCACTGTCTGGAAGTGCCTGAAGGGAAGTTGTGGCCAGGTGGGGGTTGGTCTCTTCTCCCAGGCACTCAGCAATAGGACAAGGGGGCACGGGGGGCTCAAGCTCTGCCAGGGCAAATTGAAGTTGGAGAGCAGAAAAAACTTCTTTGCAGAGAGAGTGCTCAGGCACTGGAATGGGCTGCCCAGAGAGGGGGTGGATTCCCCATCCCTGGAGGTTTTTCAACTGAGCTTGGCCGTGGCACTGAGTGCCATGATCTGGTGACGGGACTGGAGTTGGCCCAAGGGTTGGACTTGATGATCTCGGAGGTCTCCTCCAACCCAATCCATTCTGTCATTCTATGATTCTGTTTTAAAACATCCATATCCCTATTTTACAGATTTTGGTCAATTCTGCATCCACTCATTTCCCCCAGTATTTAAAAAAAAAAAAAGGCCAATGAAGGGTCACCCTTAAAAAAAAAATCTTCTCTTGCTCTTTGAAACCGAGTAGGCTGAACCACAAAATAAACCACTGTAAAAAATGAGTGATGAGATGAGAATACCTTTGCATGTAGGGCACAGGGGAGGAACAAACCAGTCACAAACCTTCCAGTTGCTCCTGACCACAAGATTTTAACACTCCTGGCAGTGCTCTTGGTACAGCCATCCTTAACACACTGGGAAAATATTCTAAATATTCCAACACTCTCTTTCCTAACCTAAAAACACTAATACAAAAGAAACCCCAGGCACCAGTAAAAAAGTCTTGACTGATTTTAGGAAGAAAATTCTCATGGACTTCGAGCTGATGTGGCTTCCAAACTAACAAAGAGCAGCAGGAGCAGGTCCCCAACACAAAACATTCCTGATGCAATAAATCAGTATTTCAGTGGAATGTTTGAGTCTTTTGATGTGCTTCATGCCAGAGAAATGTTTGTCTCCTCTCCTTGAGTCTACCAGGTTGGAATCAAGGAATGTCCTTGCTTAGCTCTAATTATGCTGCTTGTATTTATATAATTTTACAGCTGTGCTTATTTCCAAATTAAAAATACATCTGTTTTTAAATAAGCAGATTCCACACTTTATTAGAAAATAGAATGTTTAAAAATTAATTTCCCTACTTCTCTTCCCATGGTATTCTGATATTTTCCTGGTTTTCTGGCTGTAGCTGCATGAGATTGAACTTCAAAGCACATTCATCTGGGTAGTTAAAAAAATGAATGAAAAATAAAAAATTAAATATAAAATGGGAATATGACTTTGCAATTCCTGTTCTGTGTTATCTGACTGGCCCCCTGTGAGGAAATTCAAGGGGCACCTTCTGGCTCTGCAATCCCTGCCAGGAGTGGGGAGCCAGGACAGGGGGTCGGGCTGTGCCCCAGGGCATAGGGACAGGAGCAGAGGGCACGGCCTCAGGCTGGGCCAGGGCAGGGGCAGGGGGCACAGCAGCAGGAATTTCTGCCTGCAAAGGGTGGGCAGGCACTGGCAGGAGCTGCCCAGGGAGGTTTGGAGTGCCCAGCCCTGGAGGTGCCCAAGGCAGGACTGGCCGTGGCACTGAGTGCTCTGGGCTGGGGGCCAAGGTGGGCATGGGGCACAGGGTGGGCTGCAGGGGCTGGCAGGGCTTTGCCAAGGTGGGCATGGGGCACAGGGTGGGCTGCAGGGGCTGGCAGGACTTTGCCAAGGTGGGCACTGGGCACAGGGTGGGCTCCAGGGGCTGGCAGGGCTTTTCCAAGGTGGGCATGGGGCACAAGGTGGGCTCCAGGGGCTGGGAGGGCTGTGCCAAGGTGGGCATTGGGCACAGGGTGGGCTCCAGGGGCTGGCAGGGCTGTGCCAACCTCAGGGATTCTAAACAAGAGGAGATGAGGGGATCAGTGAGTTCAGAGAGTGCTGAAACATTTGATACTTTGATGCGATTTCTTACATTTCTGTTTTTGTGGCTCCTACAAAGGCAGGAAGTGCTGGAGCCAGACCCTTCCCACAATGAGGAGTGAGCAGAGGCAGAGGGAGCTTTGTCTGGCTCTGACTCCTCTCACTGGGGCTCACCAGGGAATATCCTACCCCTTTGCTCAGCCATCCATGCCAAAGATGTCAAATACATGAAAAATTATGCTGTGTCTACTTATTGTAGGTAAAAAGAGGGTCATGAGCTTGAGTTACTCAAAACGGTGAAGGTGTAGAGAGATGCAGAGGCTCCTTTTCGGGGGGGGGTGGTGGGGCTGGCACCCTTTTACACCAGGGAGAGAATGTAACACTCGTTATTGCCCTGCCTGGTTGTTATGGAGAGAAACCTGGGCTTGGAGAGTATCAAACCCCCTGGCTGAGTCTCCTGCTGGGAGTTCTATCTCATAGAATCATGGAATGAACTGGGTTGGAAGAGACCTCTGAGATCATCAAGTCCAACCCTTGGGCCAACCCAACTGTGATCACCAGCCCGTGGCACTCAGCGCCACATCCAGTGTCACCTTAAAAACCTCCAGGGATGGGGAATCCACCCCCTGTCTGGGCAGCCCATTCCAGTGCCTGAGCACTCTCTCTGCAAAGAAGTTTTCCTGATATCCAACCTAAACTTCCCCTGGCAGAGCTCAAGTTGTGCCCTCTTGTTCTACTGTTGGTTGCCTGAGAGAAGAGACCAACCCCCACCTGGACACAACATCCTTTCAGGTAGTTGTAGAGAGTGATAAGGTCTCCCTTGAGCCTCCTCTTCTCCATTGTTGATGCACTAAAGTCCATCGGGATGGAGGGTTTGGAAGGTGAAATTCCAGGCAGGGAAAGGGTGTGATGGGAAGCTGAGCAGCAACACAGCTCCTCCAGCACCAACATCTCAGCCAGAAACCAGATCCCAGGCCCTGAGCCACTGGGCCACACAGAGACTCGTCTGGATTTCACTTTCCTCCACTGATGATGTCATTCAGAACTTCTCCAGAGCTCCAAAATCGATGACTCAGCGTCTTGTTTCAGCTCCCTCCAGTCGTGTCATGGGCTTTGGGCAGCACCAATCGGGGCTCCTGCAGGGCTGGGGGGTAGCAGGAGGGGCTCTGCCTCTTGTCCCCATGTCACACACTGCCCTCCCAGCATGGGTTCAGGACCAGCACAGGCTGTGCTGCTCCAGCATCGAGTCCCAGCCTTTGGGGAAGGATATGGCAAGGGAGAAGGGGAAATTCAATCAAGCAGAGGGAAAAATCCCACAGAAAAATAGGGAGAATGTGAGGAAAGTGGAGCTCATGACTCAGCTTTCTAACCACAGCCTCAAGGTCCTGATTTGCGAACAGGATGTGACTTAATGCTCCTATGGGCACCTTCTACCAGAAGGAGAGAGTTCATCCTTCTGAACCCTTCAATTCCAATTCTGCTGTGAAAAGAAAAAGCCCCAAGCCTGCTCAGCACATCTTTACCACTGGATATGCAAATTCTCAACCCCTAGAGCCAGCAGGGGACCTGCTCCTTCACCTGACCATTGCAAATGGTGGAAGACCAAACTGGTGGCACTTGAAAGTGTCCCTGCCTGTCAGCTGAGGTGCCACAGTGTGAGCACCTTGTCACTGCAACGTGGGGTGACTTGATGGGCTTCATCTCTTGTGGGATCAGTTGCTGGCTAAGTCTCTCCAGGAGATTTGTTTCCTCATGTCTAGGAAGAGTTGAAGCCCCACATGGCCTCACCTTTGCAGCACAAATTGTGCCCAGGTGGCCAAGGAGGCCAAATGGCATCTTGGCCTTTACGAAGAACAGTGTGGCCAGCAGGATTAGAGAAGGGATTGTCCCTCTGTCCTCAGCACTGGTGAGGCCACATGTCTAATTCTGTGTTCAGTTTTGGGCTTCTCACTTCCAAAAGGATACTGAGGGGCTAGAGAATGTCCAGGGCAGGGAATGGAGCTGGGAAGGGGCTGGAGAACATGTCCTGAGAGGAGCAGCTGAGGGGGCTGGGGGGGTTTGTCTGGAGAAGAGGAGGCTCAGGGGGGACCTCATTGCTCTGCACAACTCCCTGCCAGGAGGGGCAGTGAGGGGGGTCAGGCTCTTCTGCCATGGCCCAGGGGAAAGGGGGAGAGGAGATGGCCTCAAACTGCACCAGGGCAGGGTCAAATCAGAAATTAGAAACAATTTTTCCTTGTCAGGGTGGTCAGGCCTTGGGATAAGTGTCCCAGGGAGGTGGTGCAGTCACTGTGTCTGGGAGTGTCCCAGAGGTGTCTGGATGTGGCCCTTGGGGACATGGACTGGGGATGATCCTGGTGGTGCTGGTGGGACTGGATAGTTCTGAAGGTCTCTGCCAACCTCAATGACTCTGTGATTCTGTGCACTCAGTTATGCAGGTGCTGCTAAAGACCATTTATTCCCACCCCTGCCATGGGCAGGGACACCTCCCACCAGCCCAGGCTGCTCCAAGCCCTGTCCAACCTGGCCTGGGACACTCCCAGGGATGGGGCAGCCACAGCTGCTCTGCCCAACCTGTGCCAGGGCCTGCCCACCCTCCCAGACACCAATTCCTTCCCAATAGCCCATCTAGCCCTGCCCTCTGGCACTTTGAAGCCATTCCCCTTGTCCTGTCCCTCCAGCCCTTGCAAATGGTCTCTCTCCATCTTTCTTGGGGCTCCTTCAGCTCCTGGAAGGCCACACTGAGGTCCCCCCAAAGCTTCTCCTCTCCAGGCTGGCCAATGCCAGCTGTGCCAGCCTTTCCTCCCAGCAGAGCTGCTCCATCCTCTGCCCATCCTGGGGCCTCCTCTGGCCTCTCCAGCAGTGAATTTCTTAGTCCTGTGAACTGCCCTTGTTCCTCAGTGACCTCACCTTGCCCAGGGTCACATTTCTGCCTGATGGGATGATTCTAGCAAGTCATCATTTCCCACCTTTGCAGACCACCCTGGATGGCCACCATGTGCCCGAAAGTCCTTCGTGAGCTCTCAGAAGTTGTTCTGCATTTTGTTTTCTTTCTTCCCCTGCTGTGTACAGGTGGTGGTGAAGATAAACCCTGGAGACAAGGAGATTTGGAGCAGATACCACTGTCCCACACCCCCTGCAGATGTTTAGATCTGCCCATTCTGTTCCCAGGTGCTTCACCCCCTCCCAGGAGCAAACCCACCCCATTCTGCCCACGGTGTCTTTTTATTCCCTTTGTCATTTCCTCGCTTCGAACCCACGAGACGTTTCAAACATCAGAGATGGTTCAGTGCATTATGGTTTTCCAAAGTAGGCTGTATCTGGGTCTAAATGAGCTAAAGAACTATCTGGGGAGCTTTTGCACATGTCAACAGTACTCAGTGAAGCAATCTGTGTAGGCAGCACTGGAAACAGTGACAAACTGAGGATCTGTGCATAACTTGGTAATAATATCATCACCGTCTAGACAACTCAACAATTAGCAGCCAGACATACCCAAAGCCTTCTTTAAGAAGTCTCCAACAATAAAAAATATGCCTCCATGGGGAAGAAAGCCACAGCTCTCGCTCTCTCTCTCTCTCAGCTACCTTGCACATGAACATTTGAGTTTAATTTCGTTTAAGAGGCTGCTTTCAAAGAGGAGCTGCTTTTCTCGGGGCCAGTGCTGAGTGTGTGTCTGCAAGAGGGACTGGGGATGATGTTCCTGTCAGAACATCTGGTTTAACATTCTCTGGGTGCAGCAGTTGCCAGGCACAGCTGGTTGAGAGGGTAATTCCCAGGCACTTCCTGGGCTGCTTCTCCTTTTTTTTTCATTTACTTTGAAAAAAAATGTTGTTTTTCAAAACGCTACCAATACTGGGGGAGAACTCAGGGAAAAAACCAAAGATTTTCTGCACAAGGCTGTGATTTCTAGTAAAGTATCTGTAAAAACACTGTCCCAAAACTTGACTCTTCACTAATACACAGGCCCAAAGCTGGTCTCACCACTTGACTTTTCTGCCCATATTCCACAGGGATGAGCCCAAGGCAAAGGGGGAATGATACCCTCAGATTTTGTTTTATTTTATTGGCACAGGAGCTTTATTGCCTGAGCTGCAGGTTTTGTCCTGGAGGTTTGCAGGCAGAAGTGACATCAATTCTTCCTTTTGCAGAGGGTTGACACAGAAAGGGATAGAAAAACTCTGCCAAACCTGTCATTCCAACCAAACACAAGGTTTATCTCTTCCTACTCCTCTTGAATGAGCCTCTCTAAGGGTCATATCCAGGGAGTGACATCCCTGCCCTCCAGGGGGTTGGAACAAGGTGACCTTTAAGTCCCTTCCAACCCAAACCATCCCATGAGCTGCAGTCTTTTGTAGGACCTGGTTGGGGTTTCAGGCACCACAAACTACCTGAAGAGAAGTTCTAGCCAGGTGGGGATTGGTCTCTTCTCCCAGGAACCCGGCAGTTGTTCCTGGGCTTGAGACAGGCCTTGAAGGGAAATATGAGGGAGCTGGGGGTGTTTGTGCTGGAGAAGAGGAGGCTCAGAGGTGACCTCAGCACTGTCTGGAACTGCCTGAAGGGAAGTTCTGGCCAGGTGGAGGTTGGTCTCTTCTCCCAGGCACTCAGCAATAGGACAAGGGGGCACGGGGGGCTCAAGCTCTGCCAGGGCAAATTGAAGTTGGAGAGCAGGTAGAAATTGTTTGCAGAGAGAGTGCTCAGGCATTGGAATGGGCTGCCCAGAGAGGGGGTGGATTCCCCATCCCTGGAGGTTTTTCAAGTGAGCTTGGCCGTGGCACTGAGTGCCATGATGTGGTGACGGGACTGGAGTTGTCCCAAGGGTTGGACTTGATGATCCTGGAGGTCTTTTCCAACCCAATCCATTCTATGATTCTATGAAACCCTTAGGAGAGTTTAAAAGGCACCTCAGAATGCAGAGAGAGGCCCCTGTTTCACCTTTAAAGCAGTGGATGTGTGTGATTGTTAATGACATCAGCAGCACCTTCTTTCCAGCCACTGCTGACAGCCAAGGTATGTTCTACTCCCGTGGGCAAAGTCCAAGCCAAACAGACCTGGGTGATTGGCACCATCACCTCCCTTCCATCCCACACAGGCTGAGCTATGTTGGGAAACAGGGCCCTGAGGTGCCTTTGCCCCTTTTGTGCATTGCAGGCGGGTTGTGGAGTTGGCTTTTAATCCTTCCTGGCTTTGAGGAGCAGCCCCAAAGCCACGAGTGCTAAAAGCATGAGTCACACGCCGTGGCTGCTGCTCTGAGAGAGGTGAGCAACAACTCAAAGATGTGGGAAGGTGCTCAGAACATGACAGGGGAGGGACAGACAGAAAGACATCTCTGTTCAGTGCTTCCCACAGGGCAGAAAACAGGAGCAGGGTGATGTGGTTCACACTCCACCCCTCGTTGGCTCTGCAGGTTTTGGAAGAGGAACGAACCATATCCCACATTTTTGAAAACTCTTGTTCTTAGCACTGGCATTGCCTCCAAGGTGGGCAGGGCTTACTGCAACCTCCATGGAAATGTTATTCCCATGGAATCAAGGGGTCAATAGTTGAGCTGAGCATGCCTAAGGTTTGTTTATGACTCGGCCACAAACCATTCCAGTGAAACTCCCACCCTGAGCTCGGTGGATGACACGGACACGTCGTTGAAATGTCTTTCCACACCCAGTGCTAAGGAAAGAAACCACGGTCAGGATTTCAGAGGTCCAGACAGGGGAGGGGATGGGGCTCAGCACCACTTGCTCTGCTCCAGCCTGAAGCCAAGTTTAGATGTGAACAACTGAATGTGGGGCAGTAAAAAGCTACTCATCCCCTCTGCCCTTGTATTTCAGAGTCACAGGATCATCAAGGTTGGGAGAGAACTTCAGGACTACCCAGTCCCACCACCATCAGCACCACCACAATCACCCCTAATCCATGTCCCCAAGGACCACATCCAGACCCCTCTGGGACATTTCAAGACACAGTGACTGCCCCACCTCCCCGGGACACTCATTCCAAGGCCTGACCACTCTGGAAGGGAAAATTTCTTTCCTCATATCTCATCTGAAATTCTCCAGGGCTAACTTATTTCAGCCCAGTCAGGGTCAGCTGGTCAATGACAAACTTGGACAGCCAGAAAGAGACCTCAGCAATCCTATTCCTTCTGCTTTCCTCCTGACTCATCATCTGGGGTCTCTTGTATATACCTGTTCTCATGTCCCTCAAGGGAACAGCTCAGGCCATAAAGGCGGAGTCCAAAACCATCATGACAAAACCAGTATCCACCTACCCTGGGTAATCCCAGCCTGAGGCTGCTACGAAGGGCAGCATTTCTAGAAAACCTGTCCTGGGAGAAACAGCTGAGGGAGCTGGGAGGGTTTGTCTGGAGAAGAGGAGGCTCAGGGGGGACCTCATTGCTCTGCACAACTCCCTGCCAGGAGGGGCAGTGAGAAGGGTCAGGCACTTCTGCCATGGCCCAGGGGAAAGGGGGAGAGGAGATGGCCTCAAACTGCACCAGGGCAGGGGCAGAGCAGAGACTGGAAACAACTTCTCCCTGCAGGAGTGGTCAGGCCTTGGAATGAGTGTCCCAGGGAGGTGGGGCAGTCACTATGCCTGGAAGTGTCTCAAAGGGGTCTGGATGTGGCCCTTGGGGACATGGATTGGGGGTGATTGTGGTGGTGCTGGTGGGACTGGGTGATCCTGGCGGTCTCTGCCAGCCTTGGTGACCCTGGGATTTCCCCTTTGCTCACAGTCACCCAGGCCTTTCTGCTTTCACAGTCAGTGTGTGGCTCTGCAGGAGGAGGAGTGAGAGTGCACTGGGGCTCTCACAACCTGTTCCTGCTCCTCCTGAGCCTCCACTCCAAGTTTCCTTTCCCAAACCAACTATGCAACGAGGCTGGAGAAGGGAGTGGAGCACAAGTGCTGTGGGGAGAGGCTGAGGGAGCTGGGGGTGTTTGTGCTGGAGAAGAGGAGGCTCAGAGGTGACCTCAGCACTGTCTGGAAGTGCCTGAAGGGAAGTTGTGGCCAGGTGGGGGTTGGTCTCTTCTCCCAGGCACTCAGCAATAGGACAAGGGGGCACGGGGGGCTCAAGCTCTGCCAGGGCAAATTGAAGTTGGAGATGAGAAAAAACTTCTTTGCAGAGAGAGTGCTCAGGCATTGGAATGGGCTGCCCAGAGAGGGGGTGGATTCCCCATCCCTGGAGGTTTTTCAGGTGAGCTTGGCCGTGGCACTGAGTGCCATGATCTGGTGACAGGACTGGAGTTGGCCCAAGGGTTGGACTTGATGATCTCGGAGGTCTTTTCCAACCCAATCCATTCTATCATTCTATGATTCTGTTTGCTCATCCACTCTTTTCTCCAATGGGTTCCTCCAGTAGGCAGATATTTCTGTCCTGACAGATTCCCATATCTTCAGACAGACAGGACTTTTTGCAGGAATTCACATGGAATGGGAAGCACCTTGCCTGAGTTTCGCTTTCCTTGTGGTTTCTTCAGGCTTCAATCCGTTCACCCATTCTGACAGCACCTTGTTTTCTCTGCCCCTCATTTAAAATCAGAAACGTCAGCCTGCAAACTGCAGTGGCTTGCACAGGGAGCAGCTGCTGTCTCCCAAAAGCTCCTTTTCCTTCAGGATTAGGGTGGTGGTATCTGCAGTTTTTTCTCTAGGCTGGTGGGATGGGGCATATCAGGGGGTTGGTTGAGCAGGTTCCTTCCTGACTGCTCTTCTGGCTCAGGAGTCTCATCCAAATGAGCTCTGGGATGGATTTGACCATTCCTGTGTTCAGTGTTGCTCTGGAAATTAAGGAATTACTGGTCAGCTATTCAGGAAAAGGCAACTGGTGGTCCTGCTTCATGTGGAGCTGAGTTTCTCACTTGACAAGGTCACCCCTTACCTCAAGGGCTTAAGAGTCCAGTTTTTCAGGTGGCTCTGAGGTGCTTTGTGGGGTGTGGGGTAAAAAGTGAATCCCAGACACAGCTGATCCCATCCCAGGTTTTAGAGATTGTGAAAGTGGAAGCAGAGAATGTCTGGGGCAGCAGGTAAGACAATCCCTGTGTGTTCCTGCTGCCTTTGGATGTCAGAGCAGCCCCAGAACAGCTTTCCCTGATGTCTTGGCCACTGACCTGAAATCTTTTTGAAGGGAAATGCTCTAGTCTGGAAAATTTGTTCCGTTGGTTCACAGACATACTTGGGAAATCAGAACATCACCACGTGGGAGGTTATTTCATCCCTGCACACCTTCAGACAGTTTGGGGAACACTTTGGCCAATGTGGAAGCCTCTGAGGAGGCCAAAGGAGGGCAGGAAGACACAAACCACCACCACCACTTCCCAAATCAGTGTGATAACAGTGGCCTTATTCCAGACAAGCCCCTGGCCTGAAGAAAAGCAGGAAGGAGATGCTGAGTTTGAGGGCAGTTCCCCACCCCTGGGTGAGGAGCTGTGCAATCACATCCTTGGGGAATTCAGCACATGCTTTAATCCATCAGCAGCTGCTCCTCGGGGAGATCAGGTCTAGAGAAGGGAGGGGATCAGGGAAGCAACTCCCAGCCCAAGCTTTCAAACAATCAAAGCAACAAGACTTCCTTGAAAAGCTCCTCATTACAGAGCTTGTCTGTGTCAGTAAAGGATGGAAAACTCCTCACCAGTTCCCTCAGCGTGGCTTGGGAAGGAAAAAAACCCTCATAACTGACTCATGTTCCTTTAAGAGGGGTTTCCTATCCTATCCCTTGGGAGCCCCCTTGCTGAAGGCAGCAGATTCCAGCAAAACCTCTTTCACCAAGGGGTACAATTCATTCTATTAAAAAAAAAAAACAAACCACAACTGGCTGTCCTGGCTGTGTAGGTGGGTGAGAAAATGTCAACAGCTGCTCTCCCTGGAGCAAGAGGCTGCCAAAAATACTTGTGCTGGGAGCAACTGTTCTAAATTTGGTTACCTGCTTCGTGTTGCTCAGTAGCTGAGCTGCCCTCCTGCTCTTACCCCATTAGGGACCTAAAGCACCAAACCAAACCCTTCCTGGCACAGACAGACCATGCCAGGCCTGTCATCAGGCACCGGAATCAAGGGTTTGAAGTGCCTGTGACAGATGAGGAGGAAACATCTCATTTTGGGCAAATGAGGAGGAAGGGTCTGATGATGGTCCTGGGGCAGAGCTGAGCCCGAGGAGGACTGAGCTCCTCTGTCCTCCCTGAGGTTGGAGCTTCAGGGCAGCTTCAGGGCTGGGACCACATCCAGCACAGTCCCCACTGCCACAGGAATGCAGAGACCCCCATCATGGTCCTTGTGGGATGGTCAGTCATGGTCAAATGGGCATGGAGGGTGTTCAGAGAAGGGCAACAAAGCTGGAGAAGGGACTGGAGCACAATCCTGATGAGGAGGAGCTGAGGGGCCTGGGAGGGTTTGTCTGGAGAAGAGGAGGCTCAGGGGGGACCTCATTGCTCTGCACAACTCCCTGCCAGGAGGGGCAGTGAGGGGGGTCAGGCTCTTCTGCCATGGCCCAGGGGAAAGGGGGAGAGGAGATGGCCTCAAACTGCACCAGGGCAGGGGCAGAGCAGAGATTAGAAAAAATATTTCCCTGCAGGAGAGGTCAGGCCTTGGAATGAGTGTCCCAGGGAGGTGGTGCAGTCACTGTGTCTGGAGTGTCCCAGAGGTGTCTGGATGTGGCCCTTGGGGACATGGATTGGGGGTGATCCTGGTGGTGCTGGTGATGGTGGGACTGGATGATCCTGAAGGTCTCTGCCAGCCTTGATGATTCTGTGAAATGCACCCCTTGGGGTTGAGCTGGATGGCTCAGTGAGACCTCCAGGAGGTCTTATTGCTTATGGAGGGGACACTTGTCATGGAAAGCTCCTCTCCCAGTCATTACACAGAGCATTTCCACTTCAGTGCTGTCTGCTTTGGAGCCGGGACTTCAGCTGGAGCTCTGCAAGGTCACTGCAGCAGAGGAAGTCTGGGATGGGGAATATCTACACGGTTCCTGGTGTGCTGTTTCCTCCTCTTTGATGGTGAATCCTCACAGAATCCCAGAATCATCAAGGCTGGCAGAGACCCTCCAGCTTCTCCAGTCCTACCCCTACCAGCACCACCAGACCCACCCCTAAGCCTTGCCCAAACTCTCAGGTCCTCCTCATGCCACAGAGCAGCACTACCAGTCCTGAGCTTGCTGTGAAACCCAACATTTCCCCCTCTTTTTGAAAAAAAATCCTCCTTGGCCACTGAGACACAAGAACTTCTTTTCTCCACGAGCCTCATCTCGAGCAGGTTATTTTTTAGCCTGCGATTTTCTGCATGAAATGCTGTGCTCTCAATTAACTGTGGGTGCAGTTTAATGACCAGGTCAGGTGGTGCTAGTTAGGCCCAGAACTAACATCTGGAAGGTGCAGGATGAGTGGCTTAGTTAAGACCCCTTAATTAAAACAAGGGCACTCAATCCTCCCTCCTCTCGTTGTGCACATGATGGATGTTCCCCCCTGAGCACTTGCTGCTGTGTTATTAGGACCACATAAGCTGTCTATTAAGGAGCAGGGAAATTGTGGCTTTGATGTGTCAGGTACCTAATGAAGATGAAATTCAGGCTTGGAGTGCAGAAAAGATCTTTCTGCAGCCTTTGCTCAGTCTTTCATACAAAGCTTTTTTGCTTCAGCAAAACTTCCTGTCAAAACTCTTTCCAGGACAACCTCAGAAGGTGCCTATTTATGGAGCAGGAGCTGCTCCATCTCCAGCCTTGGAGTAACAACAGCCACTGGCCAGAATTGCCTTTCCCAACTTGAGAGATGCTTTTCTTTTTCCAGCTGAGGGGAAGTGTTTGGGTCTGCAGACATTCACCTTTGGGTCTTATTAACTCATCGCCATGTCAAGATCCTCCAAGAAAGTCATGTTCCCATTATCGATACAAAATGGATTAGATGGGGGATGAAAAGGGCTTGGAAAGGTAAAGACAGATGTGGGTTTGGTTTCCTAAATGTCAGCACGAGGCAGTTTCTGTCTCCTGTCATGAGACTGAAGAAAAATGTGCTGCTACCCCAGGGGTTTAATTTGTTAAAACTGTTTATGTCCACAAGACAAGCATTGTGTTCCTTGGTCTTTAAGTGATCCTTAACCCCAGAGGAAAGAAGAATTAAAGGAATGAAGGATTACAAAGAAATGCATCTTTTTTTTTGTCTTGAGTGAAAGATTTTGTTGGAGAAAGTGCTTGTCTGGCCAGTTTACATGTGCAGGATAAGAAATGTTAATGTTTGTTTGGTAAAGAAGGGACATGGAGAGGGGAGGGATCAAAAAACTAAGAATGGCCAAAAAAAAAAAAAAAAAGAAAAATTTGAATTTTTTTTGTTCAAGCACAAAAATCCACGATTGAAAATGTGCTTCCACCTCAGCAACCCTTTTATGGGATCTTGGATGCTTGGGGATGTTTGTGTAATTGCTTCTTGTAAATGATCCTCTCCCCTGCAACACTTTACAGTAAACCACTTTCCTCTGCCATCTGTTATCCAGTTGTTTTAACTGGCTTTCCAGTTATTTGTGTCAGTCATTTACAAGAACCTTTTTAACCTCCCTGAAATGAAATAATTGCAGCCTCTCTACTGGACTCCTTGAGCTGTGCCTGAAAACTGAGGGACTGAGGGTTAAAATCCAGGGCCTGATGAAGAAGCAGGAGTTTGGAAACCAGCAGTGAGCAACCAAACATTGCCAAATTCTTCTTTCTGAAGACTCTAAGCACACGTGTTTGGTTGGAGAAAGTAGATTGGGGGATCTGCAGGTGATTTTTCATCTCTACGTCGTGTTTTGGACATGTGCCATTAGCAGTTGGTCAATGGAAATGGATTCAGTGAGTAGAAAAGGGCTTTGTTAAACACAGAGATCAGAGAATTATGGGATGGGTTGGGAGGAACATTAAAGATCATCCCATTCCCACCCCCTGCCATGGGCAGGGACACCTCCCACCAGCCCAGGGTGCTCCAAGCCCTGTCCAACCTGGCCTGGGACACTCCCAGGGATGGGGCAGCCACAGCTGCTCTGCCCACCCTGTGCCAGGGCCTGCCCACCCTCCCAGCCAGCAATTCCTGCCCAATATCCCATCTAGCCCTGCCATCCGGTGGTTTAAAACTATTCCCTGTTGTCCTGTCACTCTGCCCACATAAAAAGTCCCTCTTCCTCCTTTTCACAACCCCCTTTAGGCACTGGAAGGGGCTCTCAGTTCCCCTGGAGCCTTTTCCTCTCCAGGTGAGTACCCCCAGCTCTCTCAGCCTGCGAAGACATTCCATACCTTTCCAGATGGGTTGGGTCAAAGTGCAGTTTCTGAAGGTTGAGAGGTGAAGGGTTAAGATGTTCCTCTGCTGTTGGGGTTACCTGAAGGCTCTTCCTGATGAGGGGGCCTTTGGGGTCACACACAGACCTCAGCAGCACAACTTTGTGGCACATAAAACCTCTTTAACAGTGGTTGGGACAGAGCCGTTTTCTCCACCCCCTTCCCTGTCATCTCCCACCACACAAAGACTCTGCTCCTCCTCCCTCTCCCCTCATGCTGGGTGGCATTTGTGGTTCAAAAATGACTTGCAGGTGGCAGTTCTCGCTGTGTCACACACAAACAGAGCCCAACACCCTCATGGGGAGCCCAAAGCAGGATTCTGACCATCTGCACCCAACGGCCACCACGGGAAGCTCGAGATGTTTGTGACATGGAGATGTTGTGGCTGCTGGAGGAGCTCAGCCTGCTCTGAGGGACCACAGTGCTGGGGCTGCCATTCCAGGGCTTCCCTGGAGAAGCTGCCCACACTGCCTGGCATGATGCCAGCAGAGGGCTGGGCAGGGAGCCTGCCTGATTTCCCACTGGGAAATGAGGAACACCACCAACCGCAGCCGGACGCGCTGCGGCTGCTGCGGCTGCAGGGAGGGGGTTTGCCCAAGGGCATCCCTGCCCTCCCTGGGGGCAGCAGGTGCCCTGTCTCAGCCCACCACTGGCACTCTGAGGGGCAAACAACCTCCTGAACACCACATGAGCTGCCCCTGAGGTTTCCCTGTTATCCTGGGGGGTGTCTTCCCCTCTGTGTAGGGGTGGGGAGGAGTCCTGTCCTCCATGGTCTGTTGTCCATGGGGAGTAGCTCTCATTAGGGCATGGTCAGATGGGATCTCAGCCAAAGGCTCTTCCCCCAGAGGATGGGGGGCTCTGCCCAGGCTCCCCAGGGCAGTGGGCACAGCCCCGAGGCTGTCAGAGCTGCAGGAGCCTTTGGGCAAGGAGATAGGGCCAGGGGGGACTGTTGAGGTGTGCTGGGAAGGGCCAGGGGGGCACTGGATGGTCCCTGGGGGTCCCTCCCAGCTCAGGATATTCCATGATTTCAGGGGGAGCAGAGCGAGTTAAACTTGTCCTGCCTTGTTTGAAGTGCACTGGCACAGTGTGGGTCCCTTCCTGGGCAGTGGGAATGTCAATGGGCTCCATTTCTGCTGGGCAGAGCCAGGGGGAAGGAAAAAACCAGCAGAAATCCAGAGCAGTTCCAGGGTGGGAAGTAGAGCAGGGGAAAAACCAACAGAAAGGCAGTGCTGGAAGAGAGAGAGACTAAAGAGGGAAAAGGACATAGAATCACAGTATCACAGAATGGATTGGGTTTCAAAAGACCTCCGAGATCATCAAGTCCAACCCTTGGGCCAACTCCAGTCCCGTCACCAGATCATGGCACTCAGTGCCACGGCCAAGCTCACTTGAAAAACCTCCAGGGNTCTCCCCCATTCATGTTCTCCCCAACACCTGTGGACCCACCACCACATTGGGTTCATCACATGGTGCTTCCCTGCAAATCACAGGATCAGGCTTGGCAGAGACCTTCAGGACCATCCTGTCCCACCAGCACCACCAGGATCACCTACAGTCCATGTCCCCAAGGGCCACATCCAGCCCCCTCTGGGACACTTCACACACAGTGACTGCACCACTTCCCTGGGAAACTCATTCCAGTTCCTGACCTCTCCTGCAGGGAGAAGTTGTTTCCAATCTCTGCTCTGCCCCTGCCCTGGTGCAGTTTGAGGCCATCTCCTCTCCCCCTTTCCCCTGGGCCATGGCAGAAGAGCCTGACCCCCCTCACTGCCCCTCCTGGCAGGGAGTTGTGCAGAGCAATGAGGTCCCTCCTGAGCCTCCTCTTCTCCAGACAACCCCCCCCAGCCCCCTCAGCTGCTCCTCTCAGGACATGTTCTCCAGCCCCTGGACAAACAGAGGCATCTCCAGGAACAGGAGGCATCTGTGCCCACTTGTGTTTCATGTCAACCAGAGATGGTCTCAGAAAAAAAAAAAAAGGAAAATCAGTTTCTAAATGCTCTGAGTTTGCTCCTATTTTTACAACTTCTCAGAAATCTTCAGTGTAAAACAAAGGTGGTCTTTTATTGTTAATTTTGAAGGCCTTTCACGTGAAGAACATGAGTGTCACAGTGGGAAAAGGCAGCAGCACTGAGATGTCCTTGCAGGAATGTTTCATTCCCGAGGTTTGGCATCTCCCTCCTGCACACATTTCTACAGCAAATCAAACACTTTCTGGTCTTTAATTATTTATTTGATATTCCAGATGCCTCAAGTCAATGGGAGGCTGGTTGTTGACGTCAGTGGTGCTGGACTTTGACTCAGGAACTGGTGGCAGATGTTGGGAAATATTTTTTTAACTGCATTTTCTTGTTAAACATGACCAAATTTTCCTCATCTCTGAGGACCAAATTTTCCTCATCTCTGTGTGGCTCCCCAACCCCTCCCAGCTGAGCTCCATCCTGTTGGACAAACTCCCTCCCAGCCCTTCCCATGGTGCTGAGTCAGCACTTCCCAAGGGCATTGCTGCTCCATAATAATGGAGATCATTTTGCCATGGACATCCAATTTTTTTGGGAAGATCGTGTGGTTCTGATTCCAAGTGATCCTGATGTCAACAGAGCAGCTTTGGATCAGAGACTCCCAGCATTTGGCAACCAGGAAATATTTGGCAACCAGGAAATATTTGGGAATTGTTCCAGCCCTCCTGGGAGTGGATGGGATGCTGGGGTTGGTTTCAAGAGTAGCAGGCTGGAATGAAAGAGAATATTATGGAAAAGGAGACACTCCTGGAATCCTTCAAAATGCAGCTGCTCAATGGGCAAAAAAAATCAGAGCAGCAAAGGGGGTAAAGCACCAAAAATCCAGAAGGGAAAAGCAACGGAACGTGGCAGGGAAATGAGGAAAAAAATCAGCAAGGGGAGAAATGTGAGGAGAGAGAGGAACACAAGCAGGTAATACTGGAAAAAAAAAATCCAGGAGAAAAGCAGAACCCAGAGACACTGAAGAACTGTGGACAGAGGATGGAAAAGGAATCATAGAAACATAGAATGGATTGGGTTGGAAAAGACCTCCGAGATCATCAAGTCCAACCCTTGGGCCAACTCCAGTCCCGTCACCACATCATGGCACTCAGTGCCACAGCCAAGCTCACTTGAAAAACCTCCAGGGATGGGGAATCCACCCCCTCTCTGGGCAGCCCATTCCAATCCCTGAGCACTCTCTCTGCAAAGAAGTTTTTTCTGCTCTCCAACTTCAATTTGCCCTGGCAGAGCTTGAGCCCCCCGTGCCCCCTTGTCCTATTGCTGAGTGCCTGGGAGAAGAGACCAACCCCCACCTGGCCACAACTTCCCTTCAGGCAGTTCCAGACAGTGCTGAGGTCANAGAATCCACCCCCTGTTTGGGCAGCCCATTCCAGTGCCTGAGCACTCTTTGAAAAGAATTTTTTTCTGATCTCCAACTTCAATTTGCCCTGGCAAAGCTTGAGCCCGTGCCTCCTTGTCCTATTGCTGAGTGCCTGGGAGAGAGGAAAGGAGACCTGGAACTACATTTGAAATGTCCCTTCCAGCCCAAACCATTCTGTGATTCCACAAGAAAAAAACCAACTTTACTATCCCTCTGTGAAGGGAATGATGGAAGAGGAAAAGGCTTTGGTTTTAATACATGAAAAGTTCTGATTTCTTTATAGGTGCCCAAACCTCCATCTGAACATCAAACAAGGCTTGGGAAGGTGAGCTTGGCTGAAATAAGGATTGTCCTTGGGTCAGTTTTACCCTGAGACCAAAAAAGCAAACAAAGATCTTCTGCCTGTTTCCTATTTTGCATTGTTGGTTCTTGCAAATCACACCAACCACTTCCAGCTGAGTCCAACCTCCTACAAAGAAGCCCCTGGTGGTTTTCCCTGTGCCCACAGGCAGGTTGGGAGAGATGAGGTGGTGGGTCCTTCTCCCCTGTGGGTTAATGGGAAATGGGGCATCCATGCCTGGGGCAAAGTGCATTTTCCACAGGGCTTTTCTCATGAACTCCACAACTTGTTGGCTCTGTTGAGGTCTCCTACAACCGTGCAGCTGTGACTTCTCTGCTCTGGCCTCAAGGAGAAAAACGTAGAAACAACAACTTCCTTCCTTTTTTGATTTAAAGCAAACTTGGTTCTGTATTCTGGAAAAACCTTCCTAAATGAGGCTATAAAATGATGAAGCAGAAACAGACTTTGAGAACTTGGGAACTTCAGGGTCCAACCTCCAACTGGGCTTTTCTACTGAAAAAAACTCCCAGCTTCCTACAAATAGCATGAATTTTATTCTTAAGAATTGCTTGAAATTTCCACACACTCATTAAATTTCTCTGAAAAAAACCAAACATTAGAAACACTGTAAAAGTTTTTTTTCTCCACAGTTCTGGGCTGATGTTTCTTGGCAGCTGAAACTTCAAGTTGATTTCAAAGCAGAGGGAACCAATTCTTTGTGTTTTCAAAACTCTCATGTCATGGAGAGTGTTGCAGCAAAGACCATCTCCTTGGCCTTGGAGATGAGGGTACAGACACCCCTTGTCCAGCTCATCTGCCAGGCAATTATGGGCTAGGAGTAATTAACATTTTAAGTGAGGTCATCTCTTTCAAAAATAAAACCTCAAATGCTTCTCTCTGACCAAGATCACACCATTCCCTGAAAAATTGGTCCTTTTTTTTTTTCTCTCATGGACTGAAGCTTTTTGTAAACACCCTGAATGTCACCTCTTATTTGACTTTGTAGCACCAAAACTCCATTTTGTCCTGATACCCGTGGCAAAATTGTGATGGGTTGTGATTCTGATCTTTACTCCTTGCTGTTGTTTCACTCCTCTGCTGTTTCTCCCTGAACCATCTCGGGTCAGAAACTTCCTGTTTCTCCTGCTACTGAATCCATGTGGATGTCATGAGGCAGGAGGGCTCTGCAGAGGGATCTGGAGAGACTGGAGAGATGGGCTGATTGCAATGGGATGGAGTTCACCAAGGCCAAGTGCAGGTCCTGCCCTTTGGCCACCCCAAGCCCTGCAGCGCTCCAGGCTGGGCACAGAGTGGCTGGAGAGCAGCCAGGCAGAAAGGGACGTGGGGGGACTGAGGGACAGGAAGCTCAAGAGGAGCCAAGAGTGTGGCCAGGTGGCCAAGAAGGCCAATGGCATCCTGGCCTGGATCCAAAGGAGCGTGGCCAGCAGGCCCAGGGCAGTGAGCCTTCCCCTGGCCTCTGCCTTGGGGAGGCCACACCTTGAGTGTTGTGTTGAGTTGTGGGCCCCTGAGTTGAGGCAAGAAATTGAGGGGCTGGAGCGGGGCCAGAGAAGAGCAAGGAGGCTGGAGAAGGGAGTGGAGCACAAGTGCTGTGGGGAGAGGCTGAGGGAGCTGGGGGTGTTTGTGCTGGAGAAGAGGAGGCTGAGANGTGACGGGACTGGAGTTGGCCCAAGGGTTGGACTTGATGATCTCGGAGGTCTTTTCCAACCCAATCCATTCTATGATTCTATCATTCTATGTCAAATCTGAACCATCTTTGTTCTCTGGATAAGTTCCCTCAAAAAGTTCTCACCAGATCATCCCTCAGCCATGAATTTTTCATGTACTGACAAGTTACAGTCATTTTTTGATGCTCTGTTGGTGTAACACCACTCCAGAAACTAAATCCTGAGGGGGAAAAAGAGCCAAAGGTCCTGCAAGTGGAAAGGCTTCTCCTGGGAATTTGTGAGTGGGTTTACAGTCTGTAGTGTGGACAGACACCAAAGATGTTTAGATGAGTAGAAAGATCCACTCTTGTAAGAAACCCCAAAATTAATGTGGTATCGATGGGTCTAAAAAGAGAGGAAATGGGAGTCAAGTTCCTCACACTGGAGCAAGAGGAGATTTGGCCTTGAGAGATGGGCACAATGAGCATGAAAATCTCATCACAGGGCAGGAACAACTCCAACAACACACTTGAAAGTGGAAAATGAGTACAGGGATTTTTAATCCCAGAATCCCAGAGTCACTGAGGTTGGCAAAGCCCTGCCAGCCCGTGGAGCCCACCCTGTGCCCCATGCCCATCTTGGAAAAGCCCTGCCAGCCCCTGCAGCCCTGTGCCCCATGCTCACCTTGGCACAGCCCTGCCAGCCTCTGCAGCCCACCCTGTGCCCCATGCCCACCTTGTCCCCCAGCCCAGAGCACTCAGTGCCACGGCCAGTCCTGCCTTGGGCACCTCCAGGGCTGGGGACTCCAAATCTCCCTGGGCAGCCCCTGCCAGTGCCTGCCCACCCTTTGCAGGCAGAAATTCCTGCTGCTGTGCCCCCTGCCCCTGCCCTGGCCCAGCCTGAGGCCGTGCCCTCTGCTCCTGTCCCTGTGCCCTGGGGCACAGCCCAACCCCCTGTCCTGGCTCCCCCTCCTGGCAGGGATTGCAGAGCCAGAAGGTGCCCCCTGAGCCTCCTTTGCTCCAGCTGAGCCCCCCCAGCTCCCTCAGCTGCTGCTCCAGCCCCTTCCCAGCTCATTCCCTGCCCTGCACACCCTCCAGCCCCTCAGTGAAGGGCCCAAAAACTGGACACAGCCCTCGAGGGGCCTCCCAGTGCAAATGGTTAGTTAATGATGGAGTTGTGTCCTGTAGGGGCCAGACAGTGGGGAAAGGGCCACATTTCTCCTCCATCCATGGTCCGTGTGAGGTCCGGTCTCCCAAACACAATCCTAAAATATTGGTGGGGCAGAGCCTGGATTTTGTGACCAGTTGAAACCACTCAGGTGATGGATCCCTACAGTGCTTTTTAATTTGTTGGACTGCTTGTGTTGGCCAAGAAATGTGTCAGTCCACTCCTCCATGGTCTATGGATTAGGATTTAGAAAATTCCTGGATGAGAGTGGGATCAACAGCTCAGGCCCTTCTGCCCTTAGGGTGGCAGCTCAGTGGGAGGTTTAAGGATTTAATTTCTGGCTTTTGGCACAGAAATTATTTTGTGGAGCCCACGTATCAAATATAACAGCAGACCAAGTAGCTCAACAACCTACATGTTCCCCTGACTCTCCTGCTCTGAGCCAAGGAGAGGGAAGTTTAAGTTTGCTCCATGTAATCATCATTCCAGGGAATGTGAGTCATTTGTGCACATATTAGGGGAAGTCAAAACAAATATCGATAGCCCCAGTGGTAACAAGACGGAAAAGCAAAGACCTTGGGCAAGTGATGAAAGACAGACACATGGCTGTGACATGGAGAGAAACACACTCTGAGCTGGAAGAAAGAAAATCCCAGTGGATTGGTTGCTAATGTAGTAAAACAATTCACCCTGCGACTTGTATAATAACTGTGAGAGCTTAAAGCGATTCAAACTGGCAGTTCCTGCAGGTGCCAGAGGACATGAGGCAACAGCCGTGGTTGCCACCGAGTTGTGAGTTCCTTGGATGGCTGAGGAGCCACCACAGGGCTTGGGCTGGGGAGCAGGATGTGGGCTGGGGCTGGGGAGGGGTTGTGTCTCCTCTGAACCTCCTTTCTGAGAATTGTTTCATGGAAAATTTGGAGAACTTTGTGTCCAGGATGTCCAGCATTGCTGCTCCCTCTGGCCTCCCAGGACCCTTGAACAGCTCTTGTGCTTTCCAGTTTCTTCCATGTGAAGCTCTACTGGAGATCCCTGCAAGTGTTTTGGGTATAGAATTGGTCTCCAAAAGATGAGATGAGCTCAGTTGGCTAAAACTTGGCTGTAACAATGCCAAGGTCATGGGTTCAATCCCCTGTGTGGGCCATTGACTGTAGAGTTGGACTCGATGATCCTTGGGGGTACCTTCCAGCTCAAAATAATCTGTGATTCTGAAACCAAAGATCAAGATGCTCAGAATGGAAGGTCCTCTGTCTTGCCTGTACCTACTGCAGTTAAACATGAGAAAAGAGACCAGTGTAGGTCTGTAGGTTGAGGTAGCCCAGGAATAACTCACCCCTGTTTGTGGTCACAGGTGCTTGAAGGACCATGCCCAGGGTCACCACTGAGGGCTTTGTGCCAGATTTTCAGGACAGTTCCCCTCACCTACAGGAGAAAAATATGGAGAGAAGTCTGAAAACCCATCCCCGGATGCCAGGGACTGGTTAATTGGTAAGATGGTGATTTTGAAATCATGGAATCAACTGGGTTGGAAGAGAACTCTGAGATCATCAACTCTGACCCTTGATGTGTTGTCCCATCAAACCATGTGGTTTCACTGAGTTTCTCCAATGCTTCTCACAGAATCCCAGGATCCCTGAGGCTGGAAAAGTCCCACCAGCCCACGGAGCCCACCCTGTGCCCGATGCCCACCTTGGAAAAGCCCTGCCAGCCCCTGCAGCCCACCCTGTGCCCCATGCCCACCTTGGAAAAGCCCTGCCAGCCCCGGCAGCCCACCCTGTGCCCCATGCCCACCTTGGCCCCCAGCCCAGAGCACTCAGTGCCATGGCCAGTCCTGCCTTGGGCACCTCNTTCCCCACTTCTCACACACCTCATTTCACTTTTAGGTCACCTCTGGGTTTCATGAGCCTGAAATGCTGCTTTGGGATGCACAAACAGCTGTTTCCTGTGATACAGCTGCCTGGCCCGTGGGCCATGTGGCCACTGTCCCAGTCCATGGGCACTCTCCCAGGCCATGGGCACAGTCCCAGGCCATGTGAGCACTGTCCCAGGCCATGTGAGCACTGTCCCAGGCCATGTGAGCACTGTCCCAGGCTGCGGGCACTGTCCCAGTCTATGTGAGCACTGTCTCAGTCCATGTGGGCACTGTCCCAGTCCATGTGGGCACTGTCCCAATCTATGTGGGCATTCTCCCACTCCATGGGCACTCTCCCAGTCCATGTGAGCACAGTCCTACTCCATATGGGTGCTCTCCCAGTCCATGGGCACTGTCCCAATCCCTGGGCACTGTCCCACTATGTGGGCACAGTCTCAGTCCATGTGGGCACTGTCCCAGTCCATGTGGGCACTGTCCAGTTCCCCCTTGCTGCCCATCACACCATGGGCCTCCCAACACCAGCCCTGCCTTCAGCCAAGCCCTTCTCTCCTGCTGAACTGCGTGAAGCCAACACAGACCCCAGTGGGATAAATGGCACAACTGGGCCCCGAGAGCACGGCCCAGGTCCTGAGGGAATCCTCAAGGCTTTGGCAGGTGAGGGGCTGAAGGCTGTGGAGAATGATAACACCTGAGCATCCAAAAGTATGTAGTGCTGGCATCACATTTCACTGCACGGCCTCTTTTCCTCTCTCAGGTGGAAGATCTTTTCTCCTTCACTCTGGAAAAGGTTCCTTTGTGCCACTGCTGGGCTGGGTTGGCAGAGCTCGTACTCTTCACATTGCTGGCCCCTTGCAGGGATGGTCCTGGCAAGACATGACCTTCAGCACAGCAGGAGAGATGAGTAACCAGCAGTGGCACCACCTTCAAGCAGCTGAGCCACTTGCAAATGTCTCCTTGTCCTTAGCTATGTCTAATTAGGCAGGAAATGGAGCCAACCACTCAGCACAGCTGTCCCTGTCTGTTCCTGTTCTTTGGATACTCATGAACCAAAGAAACCAGCTGAGAGTGAGCAGAGATTGTCTCTCATCTCCATGGTCAGTGCAGTTTGAGAGGGATGGGGCAGGGAGTGAAAGAGATTCATGGAATCATTTTCCCACAAGGCAAATGCTGTTTTCCAGCAATATAAAGGTCCCAAAATTCCCAAGGAAAGAGCAGTTCCTTGTGTTGGGCACTGGAGATGTCCAGTATGGTGAGCTGTAATCCTGGGTAAGTAGAGCTTGCATTCTGCCACTCTTCCTACTGAGTCACACAGAACTGGACTTCAAAAACCACAGGTGATTGTGAGGAGAGCAATCCAAGCCTTTTCCTCATGGAATGGCAAAGATGTGTTTCATCAAGGCCAGCTCCAGCCTCTTTGGGTTGCTTCCATCACTGTAAATGCAATATTTGTGCAGCTGGTACTCCCTTAAGGCCCACCATGAACCTCATCAGTGACTGGGGATGGGTGAGGGCTCCCCATGTCCCTCAGATCCCAGGAGAGGAAGGGCATTCCTATGAAATCAGCTTCTCACCTTGAACATAAAATGCCAGAGCACTGTCTCCTTGCTCCTGGTGTCTGGTGCCAAGCCATGTCAGGTTTAACTGGTGGATTGAGGATCACTGAGTGCCCCAGCAGCTCCTTCAGCTCACTCGTACTGGCATCACACTCTGGAGAAGTCTCTTTGCCTCATCTCCCCAAGGCTGAAAGTCCTGGTGAGGGAAAGCAGAAAGAAGCTTTGCAGCTGTGTTGGCACCTCCTGCTCCTCCTGATGACACTCGGGGACACTCTGCTATGGAGGGATCTGAGGAATTTTTCATGTCAGGTTTTACTCCTCGCACAAGTTGCTCCTCAGGATCTCTATGTTAAGGGTTTCACCTTTACCTTGCCAGAGCTCACCAGCTTTTATTTTGCCTTTTGGCCAAATTTTAATGACAGTGAGACGAAGAGATAAATGAGAAACACCTGCACCCACCCACCCCTCCCTGCACTGCCCTCACAGGTGACTCTCACACCTCTTGTTTCCACTTCTCAAACATGTTTTTCAGACCTGTGCAGTGAGGAGTGGGCGGTTTTGCTGCAGAAAATGAGGGGATGAGGAGTTTTTAGGCCCCTTTGGCTACTCAGCACAGACACCTGAGGCTGAAGTCAGGGCTGTCACATGAGTTTGCTCCTTGTGTCACACTGGGCTTTGTGACTCGTGGTGGCATTTGGGGTTAAACGTTGCAGTGTCTTTGTCAAGCAGAGCCAGGGGTGGCTGAAGGGGTTTGCCACTGGTGCTACAGGGATCGCACCACCCAACACTGCCCTTGGCACACCCAGGCTTTGCCTTGGAGTCTTCCAGCTCTTCAGGAGGATCTGCCTGAGGATGGGCAAAGGTCAGGACAATATTCAGATTAGCTACTCCAAACATTTGTTTCACTGGAAGAAGGTCAGGCCTTGGAATGAGTGTCCCAGGGAGGTGGGGCAGTCACTGTGCTAGAAGTGTCCCAGAGGTGTTTGGATGTGGCCCTTGGGGACATGGATTGGGGGTGATCCTGGGGGTGCTGGTGGCACTGGATG
>VWZD01002144.1:13432-50983 GCA_013396695.1 Sakesphorus luctuosus
GGCTCAGTAAGTTGCTAACTATTTCCTCCTGGAATACAGGAGGGCTATTCAGCTCCCTCTCTCCATCTACCAGCTCCAGAGACCAATTGTCTTGAGGGCCATCTGTCTTACTGGTAAAAACTGAGGCAAAAGCAGGTGTTAAGTACCTCAGCCTTCTCCTCATCTTTGCTAACTATATTTCCCTCCAAGTCCGACAGGGAATGGAGGTTTTCCTTGCCCCTCCTTTTGTTATTAATGTATTTATAGAAGGCCTTTTTGTTATCCCTAACTGAATTAGCCAAGTTAACTTCAAATTGCACTTTTCTTTCCCTAATTTTTTCCTGCATGACCTAGCTCTCTTCCTAAATTCTTCATAAGTAGCCAACCCTTTTTTCCACAGTCTGTAAACTTTCTTTTTATCCCTGATTTCTTTCAGAATCTCCCTATTTAACCAAGCCGGCCGTCTTCCCCTCCGGCTGGCCTTTCGGCACGCTGGTATAGCCTGTTCCTGTGCACTCAAAACTTCCTGCTTGAAGCATGTCCATCTCTCCTGGACCCCACTGTTCTCAAAGGTGGTTTCCCAGGGTGTACTCTGAATTAGTTTTTTGAATAGGCCAAAATCTGCCATGCAGAAGTCCAGTGTGGAGGTTTTAATGGTTTTTATTAGTGTCTTGTTTGTTTGATTGATTTTGTCTTATTTCATGGAAAATTGCTTGTATTCTATTTAACATACAGTTAGAAAGATGGTAGGCAATGTTTCTGATGTCTGTAGCCCTTCAATCCTGTTACATGTGAAGAAGGAAACTCGCACAGGTGACAGACAATTTTGATCATGGCAAGACTGTTATTAGGTTTTAAGCATAGAAACAGTTCTCTGTTCCAGCATTAACACAAATTAACATGTTACAGTGCCTGTAATGTAACATATGTGTAGAACTTCCTAAAGTTCCCTATCAGAGACTACATTTGAACATTAAGATTTGGACTTTCTTTCATTTGTGCTTCAAAGATTTTTTTACAATATCTCAAAATATGGGTGCAAAAGCATGAAATAGAAAAGGTAATTTATTTGTTCTTCATCTGCAAGAGTTTTGTAAATAGACTTTCCTTTTCCCATATCTCCTGCTAGACCTCACTTCTGTTTCTTCTCTAACTAGAGAGCAGACACAGATGAGAGCCGAGGTCACAGACTGTCCACAGATAGGGATTCTTCCATCTGCATCACCACAAAGCTCACAGAGCTCCTATAGCCTTGACCCCTGTATCTACATAATAAGATTACCTTAGTTATTCTTGTCCCAGAAACTAGAGATGGAATTATTGCAGAAACAGAGTCCTTCTCTATCTAGCTGATACCTCAGTAATACAGGGGTTCTGGGAGAGATACATTCCGTAGGGGGATGAGATGTACAACCTGCAAATGAAACAAAGTAGGAGCATCTATACCACCTGACAGTGATTTTTAGTATTGGATAGGATGATTAACCACAGGAAAATTATTAAGAAGATAGCCATTCAGAGACCACCTTTCACTGTGTTTTATGCTTCAGAAGAAAGCATTTCACAACAAACAAAACCACCAAAAACCCCACATCAATCCATAAGAATATTTCTGTTTAGTATGCCTTCATGAAAGCAGCTGTATTTCAGTGCATAGGTGAAACTGCCTTTCTACAGTCTTTCTAGAGCTACTTGACCAATAGTCAGAGCTATTCTGTGTCTTTTTTCTGTTAAAGGGAGAGTTAAAATGCTGCCTCATTGAGAGTAATAGGGACTGAAGACAAATGCAGCGCTCCCAAATATGTCATTGGACTCAATGCTTGATAGTGAGAGTGAAAATGTGCAGTTTCAAAGAACCAAATGTTCTATTTCACTCTTTGCTACAGATAACAGTTTTCACTGTTTCTTGAAGCACATCAAATACTCAAGTATCAATATGTATTAGTTACCTTGTTGCATTTATATTGTGAAAATGTACATGGCGAGTCAGGGTAGTCAGTAAGTTAGTGCTGCAGGTCCATACAGAGAAGCTACAGAAGCACAAGCAAAAAAAACCCCTGTGTGTGTGTTATGGTACAGATACTGTCAGCAGGCTGTAAACACCAGTTTTTATTTTTTATTCTCTGTTTTTATTTTCACATCTTTTCTCTATTTCCAAGTGAAGGGAAACTGGAACAAGGGGGATATCACTCTGTGTGTCATGTTCTCCCTATTTCTTGTTCAACACATTGCAGCTTTAAACCTATCACTAATGAGGCTGAAGTTATACAGTTTCATGGGTTCAATGTACTGTGTACGCCATGGAAAGTCACTGACTGTTTCGTGATGTCAAGGAAACAAAACCTCACAAGAGTTCAGACTGCCTCATGACACTCTTCATCTTATTTTTCATGTAAGTCTGTTTGATTTTTCAGAATATAAAAGCTTAACCATTAGTTGTGTAATATTTTCCCTTACTTTCCTGATGGAACTTTGTCAGCAAGTAACCTTCTCAGAAGGGAGCCTTTAAGCAGCACCTCCACACACAAAGTCATAAAAGCAGGTTGTTGCTATTTTTGTGGCAGTTTTCTCAGCTTGCCTCTGTTAACAGTGAATGATAATAACATTCTCTTTTGTGTAGCTACCTAAAAGGCTGTTCTCTGGGTTATGGTAATTGTTTCAGTGAAATCCACAAAAACCATAATTGAATGTAAGTGGAATAATTAGGAAATAGCTTCTGCAAATGTCTATGGTCTAAACACATGTGCATTTATATGCTGCACACAAAAGTAAATAAAACCTTTTAGCAAACTGGTGTCTTGCTCTGACTGTTTAATTATTCCTTCAATGATACTTTTACATACAATGGAATACACACTGGAATACTGCAACAGACAAAATATTCAGCAAGTTCTGTCACGTCTTCCTTGTCTAAGGCTCTGGTGACAATGATAGGCAAAGAAATGGAGGGGAGAATGCAGTAAGGGAAAATGTCATGTTCGTTATATATTCTCTAAAATACATAGCAGAGAGTTGGGTTCTGAAAAAAAAAATAATCCCCAAACTCTTTACATTGTTGTTGCCCCAGTTTTTTTCAATTTACAGCTTCACTAACATAGTTAACATATAGGTTTACTGCAGTGTTGACAGGGTTTTCGTAGTCTTAAAGGATATCTTTAAAGCTCTAATAATCTCAGACACTCACAAAGCCTATATTCCCTCTTCTTTTCCTGTTTAACTGCTTTTAGGTTGATTCAGTGCTGTAACTGCAATCTTTATGTCAGACCCTATAAACCCAACTTCTCAGGCTCTTCAATTCTAAGAGGTATCCCTTTGTCAGGGACCCTCCAAGCCTTTTTACAAAGTTCATCTTGCAAATTCCAACTACACTAAAAGGTTGGCAAAGGTTGAGTCATTTTTTTTTCTCTTGCATTTACAGCAAATAACATTAAGGACTATTAAAATAGATGTTTTGTCACAGCTTTAAATAGGAGCACAACTCATTTGTGTCATATTCCTTCAGCTTCTATTAAGATACATTTGTCAGGAAGGTGATTAAGGTGAGACTATCACATTCTTATCTTGAATAAACAGGAGACCAAATCACTTAGTAACATAAAGAGCATAACTAATTTTACCCTTCCATTCTTCAAAGAAACAAAGAGAACTAGTGGGAGGAGAAACACCAGACTTCTGTGTACTGGTTACAGTAACTAGCTTGCAAAGGTAGCAATAAACCACTTTATATAAAGAGTGAGATAATTCTTACCAGCCCGAAGAAGGGCAAGACTATGGCCAGTCAGCCATATGTTCATGAGTTACAGCCACTTCTATACACTGTTAGCCCTTTCTTGTCTCTTTGGAACCATACAAGTTTCACTGAAGAAAACAGTGTCTTCTCAAAGCAAGCATCATAAACACAACTTCCAACTATTTCTTTTTCAAAGGAATATGGTAGAAATATTTCAGAGAGCTAAAAATGTCAATGACAAGGTCAACCATGGATGATTTGCACTTACAAAATTCCAGGAGTACAACATGTAAAATATTGTTTTCATAACACTATACAGATTATGTTGATAAGGGCTAAAAAACAAAATCAAAAGGAGTTTTCAGTCTTAAGTCTCATCCTTAAGATTGTCTACAGTTCAAAAAACAGAAGGTTAAACATGGGGTTGAGAAATGCTTGTCATTTTGAATAACCTGTTTAAAAGATCCTTCTTGATCTTCACTGCTTTACATTTGGGGAATGAATGTTAAGAATAAGTGTTTAAGTCTAGTTCATATCATTCAAGTCAGAGCGTAAAGGCTTTCAGCATGTTTACCTGTGGTAATTCACTCACAAAGGGCAGTGTTATCCACTATGATCCAAGCTAAACCAGCACTCCCGATGTTGCAGCCCTGTGTCCAACATCACCTTAATCTGCTGTTTGAGATCATCACTTCAGTTCACATCTAAAAAGTTCCTCAAGACCTTGGATTAGGAGGACTGCATGTTCAGCCATGAAATTCTTATAAGAGGATTCATTGTATTCGTTCCTGCCTTGCTGAGCCAAATGAAAATATAAAGCTGCACCTTAGGTGCAAGTCAGACTCCTCTAAAAATACCAGATGCGGTTCAGTGGGTTGATTGCCCCATCGCTACAACAGGCAGAGTTTTAGAGAATAAGTATGAAAATAACACTAAGCCACTTTTATTCACTAATGGGCCTTTGATCATGTAATAACCCCTCCTGCAAGAAATCCCTTAATGGCATGTTTTCTCACTTATTATCATCCCCAGACAATACTTACACAGAATTCAGCTAACATAAGACAAAGACAGATTATTAGACCCTGATTCTAATTTTCATTTTCAACCTCCCTCTCTGCACTGCAGCTACACAAATCTCTCTTCACAGTCCCAAATAAATGTTCCATGAATGTAATGTTCTTCACAGTAGAGGAAGCACAAGCAGCCCAGACTAAAGAGAAAAAGCTACAAATGACACAATGCAGCTTGCAAACAGATATCAGTAGAGACAGAATGATATACCATAGGGAATTATACAGTTCTCTTGTGCTAAATAACATTATCAGTTAAAAAAATAAAACAACAACAACAAAAAAAAAACCACAAAAAACCCCATAACCCCAACAGACAAAGCAAAACAAAAACAAACAAACAAACAAAACCAAAAATTCCAAAAAAAAAAAAGTAGGGGCATGGAGAAAAAAAATAAAAGAAAAACAAAAACAAAAAAAGAGAAGAAAATAAGAAAGAGGAAAAGAAAAAGAAAGATGAAAAGAAGAAAAAGAAGTAGGGAAGGACTCAAGGCTGGTTTCCATTCTAGGATGAAAGTTCTTATGTTTCTGAGCTAGAGAAATAAAAAAAAAAGAGTGTGAAGATCCAAATGCACCAACATTTCTTTCCCATACAAGCTCACAGTTGAGCTGGGGCTCTGACTGCTTGTAGTAGAGATGTCCCATGCTGTGTCAGCCACAGCAGACATCTTTGGCTTATTTCCCAAATGCAGAGTTCATGCAGGAGTCTAACTACACACTGTTTGTAGTCAGTGATCTATCTAGAGTTCTATGAAAAAGGAGCAATAGGGTTCTCTTTTTGCCCTCCAGAATACCTATAGCAGCACTGGAAAAGGACTAATATCATTTTGGGAGATGAAGATGCTCAGCAACTCTGAATAAAAAAGGATCATGTCCTTGAATCTTGATTACAGAAAAAATGTATTTAGCACAAAGCTTGATTTATGAAACAGGAGCCTTGAGAACATAAGGGATTAAATCAAACTTTGATGTAAGCTGAATCAACATCAGGATTTTTGTAATGTGAAACTACATAGATGATCATACCATCAGGTAGATTTAGGTGGAGTGAACACTACTTTGGTCCACATCTGGCACATCCACAGTGTAAGCAGAATTGGTCTGGCTGATTATGTGTTTCCTTGAGATTTATCCTGATTATTACTGGATTGACTTTTTTTGTGGACAAAAACTGAACTACAGAGTAACCCCCCAACTCTCTCATAAAGGCAACTGCAAATGATTTTCACCTCATGTTTCTCTTGCTGCAGAAGTTGTTACTATTTTGTCTCTTCCATTTCACATAAATGAGACATTTTTTTTTTCTTTCTGTCTAGAAAATGGAGTAATATTATGTATTTTAGTATTGTTATGTATTAGCTCAAATATAGCTCCTGAAAAACTAAGGCTGTCCATATTAGCATCTAAAAGCAGTCTTCAAGCTAGGAGAATATTAGCAGGTAAAATATTATGAACTCAAGAGTGACATCTGGTCTGCACCAAAGAAAAGTAGGTATTGCTACATTTCTGCCCCAGAGAGACTGAGTATCAGAATCTGATGATATGAAGAAAGAAAGGATATGGAATAAAATTAAATATTTCACAGTTCATATTTCTCTCTTAAAGTGATAAAATAAGAAGAATAAATAGCATGGTAAAAGAGAGATAAAGTCACAACAATGAAATGTGGGAGATCACCAGAACTATGAATTGTGGAAATCATACTATAAAAAGTGCATATATGATGATGATGAAAGGCTAAGGGATCTCTCACCAGAAGATGACATGAGACACAAGGATATTGCCTTTTAAAGACTTTTGTTGTTTGTGACACAGTTATAATTAAAGCCATTATGGTGCCCCCAGTTGTATTTCCCCTTAGTCATCCCATCTTCTTCCCAAAATCCCCCTGTTTAAGGTTCTTTTCCCACCTTTTCTGCCTGCTGTTATGTTCTTGGTTTTTATCTGCTGTTCCCTATTGATCATTTAATGTTTCATTCCTCTATGTTATTGGTGTGTATCCTGATCCTCTTCTCAGCCAATGAGGATCAGGGTACCACCCACTGAAAATCCTATATAAGGAGGCACATGCCTCCCAATAAATGCTCTTCATTCCTGCCTCCTGACTTGTCTGTATTTCCCACTCGATTCATCAGGCAGTTGGGTTGGGGAGTCATTTCCACTCCCAATAGGGAACAGAGATAAACGACCTCAATAATAAGTAAGCCAAGAAGTGAAAAAAATGCTCCTCTAAGAAATTTAAGAATACAAGCAATTTAACAACACACTTTTTGGGCACTGACTCTCTTTTCTTTTCCACATGAATGTTCATTATTTGTACTTGTGGATATCCATGTTCCACTATTCAAAATAGGAATTAAATTACTAACAGCTGAAGGCTGCTTTGGAAAATAGCATTATGTTTGAAGTGGTTCAGAGAAGGAAAATTCGGAGTCAAAGCATTCCAAAGTAGTGATGCTTTCAGCAGGTTTATTTTTGTGTCTCAAAACCAAGTATAGTGGGTTGTTCCATGTTGTGCTGAAGTCTTCTCAGTTCATTTGCAGTGCTTCAGCTGCAAACTAATGATAGGGAGAACTGACTCCTCATGCTGAACAGAGCTGGAAACTAGGACTTGGTTGGCTTGAGCACCTTTACCCATTGTGGGATGATGGATAGGGCTAAATCTAGTGGAGACTCATAATTCTAGGGCAAAAAGCAGCTGCAGATCCCTGGACAGACTGAGGTTGACATACTCACCAATACAATGACAAACATCTACTCAGAGAAACAGAGTGGAGTATGGAACAAAGTGGAGACTACATGGCCTCCCTCCGCTCAAATCCCAGAAGAATGGGGAAACATTGTGGTACTGAGACTTATCAGGGCCTGTCTGATAAGGGAGAATCAAGATGTTCTGATGCTGAAGTCACCAACAATGTCAAATCCCATCCGCAAGTGCCAAGCCACAATCACTTTTCTCTCCCATTAGGTACACCAGTCAGAAAAAAACACAGTATTTATGACTAGAACCACTCAAACTCCACCCAAAAATAAAGAAAATAGTATAAAAGTAAATTGGGGCTAGGGTGAGAGTGGGAGAAGACCTCCAGTAAAGCTCCTGGGATCAGTCAACAGGCAGAGTCCACCTCATCCCCATAGTGATGCCTTGAGTGAGAAATATACTCTATGTGAATTAAATGCTGCTTTTAGGTCAAGAGCTTTTGCTTGTGTTTACCCCATAGCATATTAGTAGATTGCTCCGTGTCAGAGATGGTGTTTGCTTAATATATGTATCAGTAGATTGCTTTAAAATGTATTTTTGGAGTAGACACTATCACTGACAACCTTTGAACCTTATTAATCTGTCACAATTTGTATAATAAAAAGTGTTATTCCATAAACTATTAAAGTGAGTCCTTGCATTCACTGGCAGCAAATAACACCTTGGCAGGACCCTCTGAGGGGTCTTTGATCTGTTGAGCCCCCCCTAAAAGGGTGGTCAAAGTACCCTCCGACCTTCCGAATCTGTTGGTGAAGTGTTTCATTATCAGATGCCAACACATTGTCAGACACCAGGGTCTCGACTTTCCTGGGGATACGGACAGGCAAAAATCTAAACTCCCACCTTTTACCTGACACCCCTCCAGGCAGGGAAAGTGTGCAGAGCAAGTCTGGGTGCTCACTAGCTGAGACGCTGGTGGTCAAATCTGCCGTAGAACCCCCCCTTCCCAAAACATCTGTGAATAGGATAGTTGGATAGCTTCCAAGTTGAACAGGCAACCCAGTGATGAGAAGGCCAGACCTGTTACTGAAGACACAACCCAGCATCATTTTCCAATTCCCTTCAAGTACAGAAATGTGCTGTTGAACTGTTTCTCTCTGAACATGAGGGGAAAAGAAAATCCTGCCTAAGGGAAGACTAGATGACTATAATTGCCTACAGTCAGTTTTCTGCAGAAGTAGAGAGTGCTATATGGTATAAATAAATAAATAATGAAGTTACAAAGGAGGGAATGAAGTTAAACGAGTAGAAAATGAAGAAGGACAATAATATCTCTTTTTGGCAGCAACCTGGATTTATACTGTATACAAATAGCCAGGGGATGGCAGACATGGACCTTCATCCAATTTTAGGCAACCCATTTTTCATTCTGACACTTATGCCATTCTGTAAATTGGAAAGCAATATTCTTTGCGGTCATTATGAGGATGTAAATATTGATGCCTGTTAGAAAATCAAACACTGTAATGAGACCTCTACTGGAAATATTTACTAAATAAAACTATTTTAAGGAAATTTAAACTAAAAATTCTGTTTACAGGCACTGAGGAACACAAAGAAAATATCTGCATCTCCAACAGATGGAGATATAAATATATGAGTAAATTTAACTGAAAAGCTGTTTTAACAGTCTTCCAGTATGAGGGGGAAAAAAAAAGGACGTTGGAGATGTCTTTGATAAATTTTAAAAATATCCTTAATTTTGAGCAATTATTTCAGAATTATAGAAAATTAACTATAATTTAGTTATCTGAAAGTCTTTAAAGAAACTGACACACTGCAAGAATTTCATAATTAAGCTAGTAGACAAAAATTGAGTCAATTGCAATTATGAATCATCTAGATTATTGAAAAGAAAATTTAAGAGCATTAAATGATGACATTTCTTATCAGACACTTGGTGGTTATCTGTCAGGTTTAAAGTGAGACTGAAACAAGTTTAGAAATAGGATTCAAGATCGTTAATGAGAATCAAAAAATGTTTCACTCAAGAATAGGCAATATTATCTGCCTTTTTATACAATGAATTTTAAAGAATGTCGACTCTTCAATGAATTAATCAATATTTTCATGCCATATTTATAATTTTTAGATCCATCTCCTGACATGTTTTAAAATAAATAACTTAGGCTACATTTGCTTATTCTGTTTATCTTCAAAAAGCCATTTCTCACCTTAAAAATAGGCATTGATCTGGTCAGGTTATTGTTACCTCAAAAATTGTAACATTTGTCTGACCAAGAGGCCAAGAAACTAAGCTTCAAGTAGCCGTCAGTGCATCAATACATGAGTTCATGAAAAAAATCCACCATCTCATATATGGGTAAGCTTTAAGGAACAGTGGCAAGTGTGAACTAACACATCAATTCCTATAATTTAACAGGCTGAATATTCTGTAAAAATTCCCATTAATTCCATTTATGCCAGGCAAGGTGTTAGAAAAGTGGTATGATTGTGGCACACTCACCTTCATAATGAGTTGCTATGAAAAATGACTGACCTAGGACAGAATCTATATTAATAATTAATCTGTGCCACCAGTGGGGTGCTGAACTCACTGGGCTTAAGATCAGTTATCTACTTCTCACAATCTTTTCCTAACAAGTAAGATGCATAAACCCAGTTAAATTCAAAGTCAGTAGATTTTAGAACATTCAAGCAAAGTTCACACTGTTCAATTTTTGGTGTTAAAGATGTCAATATTAAATATAATGCATTAAGAGGTTGACATCATAATAAACAGATGGAAAATTGGGTCATTCAATTTTATTCTAGAACAAGACCCCTTGCAGTTCATCTAGTATGTATTCATCCATGAATAGCTTGTTTCAAAGACGATAATTCATAGTATCATCCATTTAAAATATAATGGCACCTTGCAGTGCTTTTTCACAGTCACTGTTTAAGAATTGTTACTTGATTTTGTAAAGCAAAATATACGCAGGGATTCCCCCAAGGAACGGCAAAACAGTGGAAAGGATTCAAAAGGTTTATTTCAGAGGCAAGGACACTGAAAAGTTACAGGTCCTAATGGCAATGTACAGGCAGCACCAGGCCTCAGAGCAGAAGGCAAAGGCAAAACTTTCATTCATTCCCTGCGTTTAATCATTACTTTCCTCTCCTCAGCTCCCCTACTGGTTGTCAAGGCCTTGCAGCACATCTGTGAGTATCATCTCTCTTGTGCCCAGGGAGTAACTTTCTGTGGAATGCATGCAGAGAAACATCCAAAAACTGTGAGGGGGAAAGATACTTCATTCCAGGAAGGAAAGCTTCCTCAGTAAAAAATAACTGCCTCCTTGGTAGCAATATCTTCTGGAAAAGAACTATTTACTCCTATGGATTTATAATATTGTTGTGTGTTTTACTAGCTTCTAAAGAAATCCTGGTAGGCCTATGGTCTAAATGCTAGATAAACTGAAGTCCCAGCATCTCTGTAGTCTTATCACATTAATTTTGCTCCATAATTACAAAAAGACATAACAAATATATTGCTGATGTGCAGCATGATTGAACTTGGTCTTTTCAAAACAATGCTAGTAGTACAGAATTTTTATATTACAGAGGGTCCAAACACATTAAGAAGAGTTGAACAACTGATATTCTGGAAGTGGATCCTTAAGTTAATGTGATATCATCACATAAACTTCTTGAACCAGATTATCTTGGAGGCAAGATAGACTAATCAAATAAACTGAGTTAGGAGGGACCCACAAGGATAGAGTCCAACCCTTAGCCCTGAACAGGACCATCCTCAAAAGTCACATCATATACTAATCTGAGAAACCTCTTGCCTGTTTTGTTCTATTGCTGTTACACAATGTTTGCATTGTGATAGCATTCTGTTTTTGCAATCACTCTACATGAATACAAACACAAACCAAACCAACCAAACAAACAAAAACAACCAACAAAACAAATCCAGTTACCAGGATAAAAACTGAAAGGTAGAGAAAAGGCAATGAAATTACTGGAAAATCTAAGTTCTTATCATGAAACTCAGTCTGCTCATACCAGGTATCACGGGTTCACAGGTGGACCTGAATTGGTTAACAGTCTCATACAAATTAAAGTGATTCCTAGCTTCATAGGTAATTTCTGGAATGTGATGTTAGACTATTTGTTTCTACAGTTTGAACCCATGTATAGCTGGAATAAAGAAAAAAGAAAAGAAAATAAGTGTATCAATCTTAATGCTTACTACAAGAAAAGAAAGCTTTGAGATGAAACTTGGACAATTAATAGTATAACTTGGACAATTAATAGTATCATTAACCTGGTTATAATTGAGTCATTTTGATTTTAAGGGCCATATGTTGCTTTCATAGGCTAGATTCTGGCAAAAGATTATCTGTTAGAATGCTGTACTGACCTTAAAATATACAAAAAGAAGCAAGTGTCCAAAACAAGTCATTAGTAGGAGATTTGAGTTATAGATAAAAGCTGAAATGAAAAAGCCTGATAAGCTTATCAAATAGAGGTACATATTTAGCTGTACTGCAACCATGTTTCTTGGACACTTCTTCCCAAACTAGGACTGATGCAGATAACAGCAGCTATTTTGTCTTCTAGGACTTTGAAAGCTACACACGTGCCTCTGCAAATAGCAAATTGAGATGAGTCTGTGATTTAAAATCCTACTATCTGAAAACTTATTGAGTCATATGATAGCATTCTGGACTAGAAAAACCTGCTGGATCTCTTAAACCTGGAACACAAATATGTTTGTTTCATTTTGGGTTTGGTTTTTGGTTTTTTTTTTCCCTCATTAGGCAACTTTGTTTCAAAACTTTCAGGGAGAAAGATGAAAACATGCCAGTTAATAAGGTATGCTTAAAATGTCTCTCCATTTGAAGCAACAGTCTGAAATGTTTCAACACAAAATAGCAAAAGCTGCTTTCAGTCACTTTCCTGCTCACTCTAAGGTAGTGAATGTTGTTCATCACATTTGTGGAGATGAAATTTTTTACACCTAATCAGACAACTCACTAAAATGTGAACTCCAGTTGGAGAGATAGTTAGTCATGGCTCTCTTGAATGTTCGGAAATATTCAGAAATAATAACAATATTCAGAAAATAGCAAAAAATATTTAAACAGAGATTTTTATTATTATTATTGTTGAATAAGAATTCCAAGAGAATAAGGATGAGATTATATTGCAAATGAAGATGAAAGGATATTTATGGCCTAATGTAAGTTACATAATTTGTCTTTAATGTTGCAGATTTCAAGTAGGTTCTGTCTTCAGGCAACCAGAAGAAGCCCAATGTGCACAAACTCTTCAAGTCCTCATGGGGACTTAAAGTACCCTGGCACCTCCTGAAAAGACAGCAAGGCACAATCGGACCAGGACATTCCAACAACACTTGCTGACAAGAGTGGTGGAGAAGCCAAGAGGAGACTTTCTCTGCTGGATCTCATACTTTCAGACATAGAGGAATCGGGATGATGGACAATATTGGCTGCAGGTGGTGGATTTCAGTATTCGCAAAGAAGAGGATCAAGGCAAAAAGTTGGATTGTAATCCTGGATTATGGCCTTTGGCATTCTAAGATTTGCTTAGAAGAATCCCAAGGAAAGTAGTAATGGAATGAAGTTATAGTTTTACAAATGTCAAAGCCCACCTGGACTGAATCCACAGCAAGGCAATAAGAAGGGTTTCTCCAGATAGATAAACAGCAACAAGAAGAATAGGGAAATCACTTGACAATTGCAGGATGGGGCTGGAAAACTGCTGGCAGAGGACATCGGGAAGGCAAGTACTTGGTATCTTCTTCAGTTTGGGTCTTTATGAGTAAGCTTGGCCCTCAGAAAAGTTAGGTCCCTGAGAACAGTGAGAATGTCTGGAGAACAGAATACTTACCCTTGGTGGACAAGGTTCGTGTTAGGGAACTTTTTAATGAGGACATATATAAGCTGATGAGACTTGACGAGATGCCAAGGATCAGGGATCTGACTCATGTAATTGTGACATCACTCAGTAATCTTTGAAAGCTCATGGTGGTGGGCAAAGATTCCCGAGGACTGGAAGAAAGCAAATGTCACTCCTTCCCTCAGAAAGGGCAACAAGGAGGATGTGGAAAACCACAGTTTCATCAGCCTCATCTCCTTTCCTGTAAAGATGATGGAGAATATCCTGGAAATCATTTCCAAATATATTGAGGTCAAGCAAGTGCCTTAAAGTAGTCAGCATAGATTTACAAAAGCAAAATCATCTTTGGCCAACTTAATAGCCCTCTCTAAAGAGAAGACTAGCTTCACAGAAGAGGAAAGAAAAGTGGATGTCTATTTTTTTCTTTAGCAAGTTCTCAGAATTATCCCCTATAAAACCTCAAAGTGATGAACTATGAACTAGATCAGTGAACAATAATGTAGATTGAAAACTGGCTCATGTGTCATAGTAAAAGGGTTGTAGTCAGTGTCAGAAAGTCCAGCCACAGGCCAGTAACTAGAGATGTGTCCAAAGGGTCCATACTGGCTCTCATATTTTTAATATCTTCATTAATTTTCTGTATGATGTGATATCATCTGCAAGAATGCAAATTACATAAATTTCTATTGATTTACCTGAGTCTAAATGGCCCAAACAGTTAAGGTGGTTAAAACATAAAGAGAATGACAAGTTTGCTACTGTGTTGGGCTGCTTTCCACCCCCTGGGTTTAACAGCCAGCAACCGACAAGCGGCAACCCTTGGCATAAATCCATCACGAGGTTTGAACTTGTACCTTCGAAATCAAATTACTACAAATTTAGTCGGTGGTAGGTAGTGTTGCAGAAGGAACATTAACTGCTCAAACCTTTACCATGCTTCCATGTTTTCATGCAATTTTTTTCAGGTAAGTTTAATGTAGCACTAAGTATCTTATTTTCCCCCAAAAAAACTCCTACAGTCATTGCAAAGAAGGGAACTTTAAGATTTTTTTCATTATTTTTAGATTTCTTAAGTAGCTGGAAAAACTATACATTGTGTGATTAGGAAAGAAAAACATTCTCTTAGCTCTGAGAATTCTTGAAAGACATGCTTATGTAAAATTACCAATGTACACTTCAACATTCAGAAAAAATAAGTTCAGTGATACAGAATGTCATTCCTTGAAAAATTAAAAAATAAAAGAGAAGGCTGATATGTTTGTCCTTAAGATCAGATCCATCATTTCCTTTTTTTCCTTAGTTAACATTTTCCTTAAATTCCCACAATTCTGGCATTCCAGTCCAAGCTACTGTTCTTGAATAGAAATAAGAGGAAATTCTTTAATTTTGATGAGAATTCTATTTCATGGAAAATTTCTAATTATACTGATAAAATAATTAACAAACAAAGATTGCTATATATTTCAATGTAATAAATCTCTTAATCTTAACTTTTCAAATTTTAAACCAATTAAAAGTTCTCTTTCCAAAGCTCATCCTGTATATCTGTGGTAACCTTTTTTTTTTTAAAATTTTTAATGCACCTGGTTTATTATTAAAACCTTTATAGAAGGTATGTGAACATGATGTTGAATTCCTATATTGTGACCATGTAGGGAAAATTCCAGTAAGATGAGTCAGTGTAATAGCTCCTTTGGGTTGGTTTATTGAATTTTTTTTTTTAATTATTGTATTGCTGCAGTGATTAGGATCTCAGGCAATGAACTAAAACAATATATTACTAGACTGGCAGTCGATCAGATCACTATCACTTCAAACATCATTTAAGAAGATCTACATTTTTTATTATTTATATAGCTCCATAGTTCATGGTGCTACATAGAACAAATCAAAGACAGATTCCCTGCCCCCTAAGAGCTTACAGTCTAGGCAAGTACAAGAACAGCAGAAGATAACACAGGCAGGGGACAGAGAGGGGTAGTAAATGAAAAGAAAGACAATTAGATCACAGTCACATGAAAAGCTAATGTGTTTATCTTGGTGAATACAAACTGGGGAGATGAGGTGTTTGAGTAACTTTATTTTAAATTAGAACTATATTTAAAGGAAAGCTAGAAGAAATGGGCTTTGAAAATAAACTAGATAGTGTCAGAGCTGCTTGTAGGAAGGCAGAGAGGCAAGACTGGAAAGGAAGGGGATGGGACATTAATATATTTGAGGTTGGAAAGAAATGATCTTGTAAATCAGAAAAGCCAACCTCAGCAACCCTTTCTTTTCCCACACATCCTCAAAATTATGATAGAAAGCCCAATCACTTCTGTACACCCAATTTTGCCTTAGATGTTATTCCAGTACATATTTGGGGCTGTATTGGATAAAATGTTAATTTTGACACAAAATTTAGTTTTGATACTTCTTTGAAAATAGTCAGTATTTCAGTCATCACATTTTGTGTTTATTGATATATTTGGAGACTGATCTATTTGGAGACTAAGTGAAGCTGTATCTGAAGTATACTTTACATATTTTTCTAATATCCTTAATATATTAATAATTCAAAAAAATTTTATAGCATTATCTTTTACCTCTTTGTAATGCCATTACCTCTGCTCATGACTCCTTTTCCTTGAAAACATTTTTATTTTGTAGAGTACCAGGGCCTTTCTCCTACTTCTATTTGAGACTTTGGATTTGGGTGGGGGATTTTTTCCCTCCATAAATTATGGGGTTTTTTCCCTTCTGAAATATTAACTACTTAGTGTAGTAGGACTGAAGTGTGTTATTTTGGGTTTAGGGAACGTTCTGTTGATGAAACCAAGAGGGATTAATGCATAGAACTTCAAGTAATATTAAAATGAAAGAAAAGGTTATTTCAAGCCTATACTGAATTCTTCAACTGAAAATTGAGATAGAAATTTCATGAAGCAATATCTCATATAAAACCTTCCCGATACTATGTGAATATGTCTGTACTGATGTTTATGTAAAATGAGAATACTATGAAATGGCCTGGTGATTGGACAAATCCTCATTTACTACAAAGCACCACAGATCTCTTGATTTCATCCAACTATTTAGTTCAAAATTTTCACTACCAGTCCTTCACAAATGACCTTTATCTTAGTAATAAGGCAAAATTATCATTTTTTCTATAATATTCACATAATTGTCTATTGCTATACAACCATGAGACAACTTGAAGATCTAAATTGTGTGTCTGGAGAATTCCTGGAGATTATAGATGCCTATTTTCATTGAAGCAGATACAGGGGGAAAAAAAAAAGTCCTTCTCAGTTATGACCTCCAATTGTCATCCACCAGGTAGGACCATATAACTGAGCTATAACAGCTTTCAAAGTCTTCTCTAGAGTGACATTCAAGGTCAGTCAGAGAAGCACCTGTCTTCCTGTCCTGTCTTGGGAAATCAGCAGACTAATTAATCTGTTACATGAAACCACATAAAGCAGTTAAGTCAGAGATTCTGAATCTTCCTGGACCAGATACTCACTTGACTTTAGCTGGTGTAGTTCCATCAATTTTAATGATAGTATAGAAATGTACAGTACATGAGAATTTGGGAATTTGGATCAACCTTTCAGAGGCCTTTAAAAATGATGAAATTTTCTTCAGTACTGAGGATTTTGTTCGCAAAAGGGAAAGGAAAATGAATCATTGAGCTTTTTGGAGTACAAAGCTACCAGTAGTATTTTTTACTGTTTTGGGGTCAGGCCATTAGTCAATTTTCTGTAAATGTCTCAATAGAAAAATAATTAATAATGCACAACAAAGTAACAGCATGAGTTAATGAATGATTTTTTTTTAAAAAAGCCACTATCCTACTATGAATCTGTGGAGCCATGCGTTTCTAGTCTTGATGTTTAATACAAATTTCCAGTAACTTTGCATATTTCCCTTAGTAATGGAAGGCTGAAATTCTCGCTGAAATCTTAATTAAGACATAGCACTTCTGTGATAGAAGTTTGTTTGTTTGTTTCCTTGGGGGACTTTGACCCAATAAAATATTTGGGACATATTCTGAATTCATACTTACTTTGGCTCACATAAAGCTTAATGAAAATTAGTCATGTGCATCAGGTTGAGAATGAAATCCTGCATATTTCAACATCCTCAATGGAAAAAAAGAAAGGTTTGTTTGAATATAATACAGCATTTTATTACATGATTTTACAAATTTTATTGTAAATCATCAACCAAATGCAATAGCCAATTTTTTTTCCATTCCAAGCCATCATAATTAGTTTTCATTTTGTTGCATGACAGTTACTCTTTTCCCCTTTGTGTTTTAAAGAATTAACTTAAATATAAATTATGTAAATATACTCATTTCCAGAATAATTGCTAAAGGTGTTTTTATCTTGTTTATACTTCAGACAAAGATAACCTGTTCTCTGTTATCACATAAATGGGGATGAAACTCACAAATATAAGAGAATTTGCTTTCTCAGTCCCTGCTCACAATGGAAATGGCCAGCTCAATCTCTATGAAGATTTACGATAACTGGGTAGTAGACACAAACCTCAATTTCCCTTCGTATTTCATTACATAATTTCACAACTGGAATGATATATCTTATACTCCTGTGCTATAAAGATGATGACAAAATTAAACTAAGTCCTAATAAACAAATAATCTCATTATTCACCAGAGATGTATTATTTATAATAATTTCAGTGTTTTCTTGTGGGTTTCTTTAATTAGCCAAATCCTTGTAAAGACCATCTTCGTAAACTTTTTTGGTTGATATAACATTCCTACATAGTTCATCCTATACATTTCTTGTTGAAATAGAAATAAATTTACAGCAGAAAGAGGTGCAAGATTCAGCATCTGTAGGGCAGTATTTCAAAATGTTATGTCCAGGAACTCACCACAGTCAGGACATATAAATTAGCTTTGAAGCAGCTAAGAGTCAGATCCTGCAAATTATATCACAATGTGCTGGTGTGACTTCTCTCAGAAATCCCAGAAAACTCTCTTACCATGCATTTAGTGGCAAGAATTGTCAGGATAGGGCACTAAGCTGAAGCTAAGTACTAGTACTGACCCAAATTACTGTGTATACATTGCTCAAATCACACAGCAAAACCGAAACAACTAAAACTGACATAAATTTAATGTTTTCTTTTCTTTTTTTGCTCTTTTTTAATTTTTTTCCCATTGGATTCAAACAACAAATTGAGTGCACTTTAATTTTTATCACAATGTGGTCAAGAGGTCTGTGTCTTTTACCATTTACACACAGTTGTTCATGACAGCATGTTATCAGCCTAGTGGAAAACAAGGGTGTAGCATGGTAAGCAGTGGTGGTAGTGCACCTATGTTTTTTTATATTATATAACTTGAAAATATGTCTCTTCTAAGATTCCTTTCTCATGATAAAAATAGTTTTCACCAAACGTTGGTGGTGCACACGCACTACCACTCATGCTTGGCATCACACCCCTGACAGAAACACATGTTCTTATTTTGTTGATAAAAAGTATTACAAAAATTTCCATACAAAAACTATTTTCATAGAAATCTTGCATTTCCACAAATAAACCTGAACATTTTTTTTTTTTTGGAAAAAAAAAACTGCTCAAGAATTTTGTTCATTTAGTACTGTGACTGTATTGAAAAATGCAGTCCTCCTTAAAGTTCCCAACATTCACTTCTTTTAGGTGACCCAGCCCACTTCCAACATTAGCGAGAATTGCACAGGCTCCATTGAGTTCAATTAGTAGCAGGAACAAGAGTTTCAAAACCCATCCAGGCTAAAATGAAAGCCCTCTATGTATGAAATATACTGCTTCCCACCCCCCTCCCTCTTTTCACAATTATAGAAAAAAAATTAATTGCTTATATCTAAAGGCTGTAAGATACATTCCTTTTTACTTAGGAAACTTTCATTCATCTAAAAATTGGGTCAAAATTGTGGAAATATTTTTGTTGGGTTTTTTTAGATCAAAGTTCCAACCCAGTTAAATTTAAGTTACCTTTTTTTAAATTATTTACTTAGTTCAGTGTCACAAACAGTCAAAAAAAAAAAAAAAAGCAAGTGAGCATCCTCATATTTATGCTTCTATTCATGGGATTCATGTTTCTTCACTTTTAACATTTCTTTCATCCAGAAAGCTCATAACCCCTGTCCAGAGGGTAGTTTCAGTCTACCAGCAGTTACCACCTTTTCTATGCTGGTAAGTTCAGAAGACCACATGGTTTCTTGTTCCACTACAGTTCTGAGATATTACTTTTACTAGACTCCTTCTGTGGTTTGTATGAGCTTGGACATTTATTCTCCATCTCCTGGTAACCGTTGAACTTCAAAAGGAACCTGTAACTTCTCACATAGACTGCATTTGAAATCAGCCACAAACCCCACATGGAACATTCATTCATTCAGAATGGTGGAAACCCATGACAAACAGTGTAACCCTGCATAAATTGGTTGATCCATGATGCTTGTGATTCGAGTCTGGCCATTGCAACTGCTGAGATCACAGAGTCTCTAGTTCATAGACACAGCGGCATGAGGTAACTCATTTTATTTTGCACTTGTTGCATATTTCCACAGGAAACATTCTCGCAAGGTTGTTTGGAAAAAAGACGACAGTTTGTGCTTGGGGTATTTGGCTTCCCAGCTCTATGCCATGGTTTCTTTACCTGGCAACCTTCTGTCGTTAAACGTGTGCATGTTGATAACTTCTTCTGTTTTCACAATAACAGGGGCCTGTGGCTTGTGTTTTAATCGACGCTGACACTTCAGAGACATCCTTAGCTCCTCTACCATGGCACTACAGAAGGACCTCTACAGAGGGAAATAGAGGAACAAGAAAAAAAACAGCTGTAACAAATGTCTAACCGCAATGTCTAGTAGCAGATTCACTGTATTGGCACACCCTTGTCAGTCCTCTTAGTTTGCTTTGTCTCAGTCTGACGCTCAAAACAAATTGCTGTCTCTAAAATATGCATCACATAATAATTAAAATTATTTATAAAGCTGTGATGACTCCGTAAAAATCACCTTGTCTCTACAAATATTTATCTGGAAGCTACTGACTATGGATGCATATGATACATAAAAATATTTCAAGAAATTTCTGCCAGCATAGATTAGCCTTACAGTACAGCATCTCGATATAATGTGCATCTTAGGTATTCAGTAAAATCTCCTTGGCTATACTTCCAAATAACAACTTAATTTCTATGTTATTTAAATAAGTGTTCCTCAACAAAACAACGAGTTTTGGTATAATAAATTTACAAAAATTCTTATTTAAATACCATCAAAATTCAGATCTATTACTGAAAACTAATATCTATTCCATTATTTTAGGGGAAAAAAAATAAAAAAAAATCAGTTTTGTGGAACTTTATAAAAAGCACATTATTAGAAAAGCAGTTTATTAGCATGTTTTCATCAAAAGGTAGATCCTAAAAGCCCTTTTTCCATTTTACAGTGCAAGAAATTTGAAAAGTAAAATAAAACTTCCCTATTCCTTCAGTTTGACTAAATTCTCAACTCCTAATAGCATGCTAAGTAATGAGCCCTGCCTCAGTGTGAGAAGTGGAGTATGGACGAAATATGGAAGAAAGGAAGAGGACTCTCAGTTTTGAGGCCTGTGAATTAACCGCTTGGATCATACACCTTTCGTTAAATGTGTTCTGGCTAATGGAGAAATATACTAAGTAAATAACACTTCTCAGAAGCTGGGATGTTATACCAAGCCTTTGACAATTGCTTTCACCTAAAGCAAATTTGTGGTATAATTTAGCTCTTTGCATTTTTCTCTGTTAATAACAAATCTCCAGGCTAGGGAGATGATCTGGAAAAAAAGGGCAAATGAAAAAAAACAACAAAAAACAAAAAACCAGGCAAATAAACAAAAAATCAAACAAAACCAACAAAAAGACAAAGCATCTAGAATTACTACAACTGTCTCTTGACTACTGTTTCATTTTGTGTGATTAGTGGTAGTAAATATATAATTGTCCAATTTATCTCTCAAATAAGAACTCTGCTTTATTTCTGAACTGTTATATCACCATTATTCATACAAACCTGGAGTCTGGAGATTATCCAGAAAATACTTAAACATGTCACCCCACCTAGTTCTTTGGGAACCTAAACTGAAGCTGTGTTTATAAAACTCTGCATTCAGCTTCCAACCTCCAGGGCTGAAAGCACTCTGAGCAGTGAGGCACTCAGTTTTCCACATTAAACTTTATAGCTTTATCATTTATCAGTAGTAGAAATTCTGTTAAACACATCGATGCTTGGCTTATTCCTGGATCCTATCATAATTCACACTCAAGTTCTCCATGCGTGTTCATCAACCCAATAGGTATGCTCTGAAAGGACTAACAAAACAAGTTCCTTAAAAAATATGGCAACTGCTGAAGAAGGACACATGGCAGCTATTACACCATTCTTGTGAGCAGCCAGTCATCAACTGGAGCATTAGAGCTGAATGTGAGAGGCATTTGAGAGTGTCAATTTAACAGTGTCTGCCAGAGGAGATTTAAAGCTTCAATGTTGCAGTGAACAGCTGCAACCTGCAGGCATTAGACCATTCCAAGGTAAAAACACTTGCACTTTCTAGCTACTGATCCTGTTCCACTTTGCACAGAAGCAGTTAACAGAGGTAAGGTGAGAGAAAGGGAGAGAGGAAAAATGTGTGCTGTTGTGTAGATTAGGAATTAGAGCACATAGTGACAGAGGCAAAGCTTTGGTGGTAGTTCGTGATTCAGTGAGGACTTCAATACTTTTAAATAAAATTGCGGTTTGTGCAGAAGAGTGAAAACATGATCTGTCTCAGTCATGGGTTAGAAATGTACTTTAATTCATCAAATCCTGAAAAAAATGCCCTCTTCCTTAATTCCTTGCATGAATAAGGGAACAGGTAGTAGGAAGGAAGGGGCAATCTTACTCTGGCTTTACTCTTCCTTTGAAGCATTGCTTTTTCCTTACTGAGTTTGAAACAAAGGAATGATACCTACTCAACTTACAATAGAAAGGGTTTAACCACCTAAAACTACAAAAAGTTTAAGTTCTAAGTCCAAAGGAGAGGAAGGTATATCTCTCTGGCGCAGAGTCAAGAACAAGCCCTTCAGAGGCAAAAGTTTGTCGTTTCTAGCTGGCATTTCTGGCTGGAGTGACCTCTGCAATGGATACTCATTAACGATCCCTGTTAAAAATATTCCTGTGCACTGGATTGATATCCAAGGCAAAACTTTCAACTTTCATTGGCTAAAATTCCTGATTCAATGGCCCAAGTGTAGCATGTCAGATATTCATGCATAAGGTATCTTTGCTGAGCATTGTGAAGAAAACAGGAAACTGTACCTCCTTATCCTGCTTTCCTTTGAAAGAAAATATTCAATCCTCTTAGACGTTTTTTTATTTCCTAAAGAAAGTGCTGTTGTTTAGCATCAAAACTGCAGTTATGATTATGAAACTGAAATTAGCCCTGAAATCTTTCAAAAGGGCAAGATTTACTTTAGTATTACATATGTTTTTCAGGCTAAATTGCTATGGCTTTGAGATCTTGACAATTCCACTCTGTGATGAACCTAGCACATAACTCAGGAATTTTGTAGGGAATCCATTAGGAAGTAAATGGTGCAACTCAGCACTATATCACTTCCAGTCATAATATGCCACTTCCAGCTCTCTAAAGACTGAAACAATCTAAGGAAAAAATCCTGCTAATTTTAAAATGATGCATTAACACTGAACACTTTCAGGATTTCATCTCTTGTCTTTTTTTGCCAAGACATTAGCAAGAGTGCCAAATTAGAATAAATGCTTTTCAACATGCATCAATCCACCAAAACCTTCGCAAAGATCTGCAAAGGGTATAAATTTTCAGGCAATATCAGTAGGAAAAGAATTACAAACAATATCCAGAAGGTAAGAAGATACACACTAAGATTCTGAAATATCCTGAAAATGAAATCTCAAGAAATTTATTGACACATTTTATCTGAAAATTTTACATGGATATGAAAATTTGTTAAATGAGAAATGTTGCAATGACTGACAGTGTTAAGAAAGCAGATAACCCAACTCTGAGAGTTATTGCATACAGAAAATTCTTCCATTCTGTGTTTTCAAATTATTTTCTATAAATTAAGTTTATGAGAACTTATTTGCACATACTATATTAAAAAATATTGTTACTGATTAAGAGAATCTTCTTTTTGTTTTTTCAAATTCCACTCACTGAAATAATCATATATTTTAAACAAAGATTATTTCAAAGCTATGTAAGAGTTCCTGAATGGTATCTTTATTATTCTTTGTGTTCTACCTGATAAATATCCGAAATAGTTTTTACACATATTAAAAAATCATATTCAAAAATGTTAGAAATGATTACTTTATGTTTTACTTTTGTAAATTGAAATTATTAATTTTTGTCTCATTTGAATTCCAATCTATGTACAGTTAAACTTTATGTTCTCTCACTGTTGTCATACAACGTTTGGAATAATAAGGCATGAAAACAAAAAAGATGCTCCAGAATATTTTTTTTTTGTCACAGATGACAGACATTTTCATATATAATTTTATAAAATATACTGCAAAGTCATAATTCTGAATCCAATTGACCAGTCATATTGCTAGGGGAAAACAGCAAAGTGTTCATAAAACTTACAGGTTGCATTTCAAAATTTTATCTTGAAATTGAGCACTTTTAGTATATATTACAAGTTTCTCTACTTAATTCAAAGAAAATAACCTTTTGCCCCGACTTACCTTCCACACTGCATGCATGTTACAAGAACATCAGTTATTACTGATTTTTCACTAACCCTTACAAAATCATAAGTTGTCTTCTTAACTACTACCAGAAAGTAAATGCTGCCTCCAAGTTGTATTAGATGTAATCAAATGATAGAAGAGTTTAAGAATGGTGTACAGCTCTCTAAACAACAGTGCAGTCAAATACATCTGTTTTGTTGCAGAAAATCATGATAAAACATGTAAAAAAGTGTACCAAATAAAATTTCAGTCAGAAGTGTAATTCTTAGCCTTCTAACACAAAACAATTTTCAAAAAAGTATTCCTCTCCTTAAGATGAATAAAGAACTAACTGATACCTCTGATGTTCTTTCCCACACGTGACATTTCACAAGTCATGTAGAATCAAGACGATAATTTTGCAAAATGTTACCACTGCTTACCACTGCTTACAATCTATTTAGAAAGCTTGTTTAAGGCTTTATTACCTAAGTGAAAAAAATGTGTCTTTGCATATATGTATTACCATGAAGGGCAGATAATATTTACATTGTTTTCAGTATTTTGCTTTATAGAAATTTAGAAAGGTAATTAGAAATCATATTAGCATTTGTTAGACACAGAATAATGAGAATATCACCACAGACTTTGATTTTAACAGCCTAAAAAGAGCAACAGAAAGACAGGAACAGCATGCCTGCACCACTCTAAACATTCCGACTTAAGAGATTAATAGTCAATACATGTTAAATATAAAAATCTCCGATCACTTGATGATATTTTTCCTTTGTTGCAGATGACCTAAAATTAACTGACAATATTAAATAAAAAGCTTTAAAATTACTCAGAAGTCCATTACTTTTCAGTCTTGTGAGTCAGATATGATAAGAAGCTTTGTTCAATGACCTTAAAGCAGTAAAAGAAGTAATCCTGCATTGTCTTGGGTTATCGGCCATTTTTCTAGCACTTAGTAGGACATACCAATCCTTCTCCTTTTTGTCTTGAAGTTAGCTGAGAATTATTGCTCCTGTGTCAGGCCAAGACTCACCCTCCTTAATAATTTTCTGATTCCTATGCCACACCAGGGATTTTGAATATGCAGATTGAAAACCTGTCAATTTTAAACCCTCTAGACAGAAAACCAAATCTTATCAAAATATTGACCGAGGTTCACAAAGAGATGAACCACTGAGACAGAAAATAACCTCAGAAAAAGCAAAATCATATATCATTGTACTTGAAGTGCAAGCATTTCAAAGAAGTTGAAGTGTACTTGTAATGATCAGATTTTTACATTGCTTATTTATATACCTATTCTTAGACACGATTGTAGTTTCAAGGTTCTGCATATATGTACCTCCTATATATATATTTATATATACATAATATAGTTAATTTTTTTTTAAAAATATTTTGCCACTGACTCTTCTGATGCAGCACATTTTCAATCCATAGCAAGTATAATGCACAAGTACATTGTAGACTGAGTTTACACAGATCACCCGAAGGTATCACCGATACATTTTCAAATTCAGACTTAACAATTATTGTGGGTTTGGTAGAATTAGAATGAGCAATTTTAGGAAGTTATTTTCAGAACAAAATGTAACATTCCATTGCCTGCTGAAATTAAGACAATAATAACAAGCAAAATGAAAATTTCAATTCCACAAATCAAGTTTTGCTTTTACCATAGTGTTTTCAAAGTCAAGACCAGTAGAGTAGTTCCAGATAGCTTGATGAAGCACAAGATGCTTTACTCTGTAACTGAATTGAATGCTGGTTGTTTCAAGGACTTCTGTTGCTATTTGATGGAGAGGATCAACAAAAGTCTGATGGGACTAACCTTTTCTATAACAAAAAAACACTGAAGCAATTTTCCACAGGCTGAAGTGCTCAGTGAGTTTTACAGTTATGCGATGAACTCAGATGACATATAGTACCTCATTGCAGAGCACTTCTAGTGTTTATTGTAAGTGTCTCCCAGCGGAACAATAAAATTCCAGCTTGCCTTAAATAAATTATCAATTGGGTTAAAAAAAAACAATAAACAACAAAACAAAAAAAATCCCAAAAAACCAATTCAGTCACTCTCAAATACTAAAATTTATTTCCTGACAGTACAAAATGCACTCTGGTGGAAAACAGAGACTTCTGGTAAAGTAATCCTGAGTTCACCTAAAATCTTCTGAAACTGATTTCCAGTCTGAGTGCATCCTGACAGCTACACTATTTCCTGTGGCTGATGGGGAACTCCTGTTAGTGCAGAAAGCTTTTTCAAAGTGGTTTTGTTTAGCTCTGCCAGGAGCCTTTCTGGACATCACACTGACCATGATGCTTTTCTGACTCACCTGTGGACCTAGGCTGGGGCAGAAGGGATTGCACTTGTGTGGTTCCACTCTTTCCTCTCAGAGAAATCCCAGAGGATGGCATAGGGCAATTGCTCATCAGCCCCGAGAGCTCTCTCTCATGCAGGCTTCCACAAGGTTTCATCCTGTCATCTCTCCTTTCAACATGTATATGAGGCCACTGAGGAGATAATGAAATAATTTGGGCTGTGGTGTCACCGACACACAGATGATACACAGTCCTACTCTATTGTCAGGCCAGGATGGTGCAGTCATTTTGAGCTTCCAGTCCCTGGCTGAAGTAGGGGGCTGATGGCAGCTTAATGCCAGGAAAAGAGACAGATGCTGTGTTGGACACGTAAAGGCAAGCACTCAGAAGATATTATGCACCCTCATTATTCAGTTCCACCTCTTCTGGAAGAGGTTTACAGTCTCAGATTTCTCCAGGCTGCGGGCTGGGTTTTCAAATTAAATCAATGGCAGTAAGTTCTATTTGCCACTAGTGTTTCAGTCAGTGGCAATAATTTCTGCTGGTGTAAACCTTGTCATACCAGATCTTATTCTGGGACATAGTACAGCAGTCTAGTGACCCTAGACAATGGCTACACATGACTAGCAGGTATTATACAAGGACTGAGAGCAATTAATAGTACTTCAGCCATGTAGTTGCAGCTGAGAAAATAAATAACAGAATATATGGTACTTCCTATTTCATTTACAATGATATCCATTGTACGTTAATGTTTCTGTACTTTGCCATCACAGCTGCCCAGGGTATTTCTCTGCCTTTCAGCAGAGATGATCCTGACTGCAGTGAAATCAGTCCCCTGAGATCTTGCACTTTCAGCCAGTGGATGTGAGAGTTCTTTTACCTGTTGAATCATTTTTGATCCTACGCATAAATTATTTCTCTTTGCCCATAGTATATTTGTTGATCATGAGGTGTGAAAAGAAGGGATGATAACATAATTAATCTTTTGGAGTACGAATCTATCTGGATAAAAATACTTTATATAACATATTGTGAAAATAAATAGTTAATTTTATACTGGCATTTTAGAAAATAAATACAACCTTTTTTACCTGAGTTCTATACATTTTTTTTTTTAGTTTGCTCAGCTAAAGTCCACGGTATATTATTCATCATAAAAATTTATATAGTTCAGTGTGATAGTATGAACTTAAAAAAAATGGCATGGCCTCAAATCATATTGAACAGAGAGAGACTATTAGCACTAATTTAATGCCAAGGGTTTCTACCATTTTGGACATGCTATTATAGTCATATTGCACTACATAATATCAAAAGGTATATAATTAATTTCTCTAGAATTACAAGGTTTTACAAGGCCTATGATATTTTCTCGATCTAAAAGGCAGCAAAGAAGTGTTTGTTGTAACTTGTTGACATACAATTGTCAAAGTAACTAAATCAGCTGAACTAAACTTTATTTACAACTACACTTAGCTGTAGCATAACTGATCAATTCAGAATTAAAAGAATAATAGTTTTATATTAAAATATGACATCTTAAAGTAGATTTAGGGGAAAATGATGAAAATTTAATAGAAAACCATGAATTTTCTATAATCTGAAATTTTTTCCTTTAGAATGAAGAAGATATTTTTATCAGAGGAGCAAATAATTATGTGAGTGTTTCTACTTTCTATTGATGAGTGAAAATTAACTTCATTTGCCATAAAACATTTTTTTGTGCAACTTTAAATTCTTGTCAAACATTAAATATTCCATAACTCAGACCTATAATTTAAGCTCTGATTTTTGACTGAATATCCATGGAGCTATAGTGAACCTCCTCCTCTACTCGTGTACTTATGTAATAGTCAGCTCTACATACATTTCTATACTTTCTGTTCTTTGTTTTTTGAATGACACAAATTAAGATATTAAAAACACCTCAAAAAAAATCTATTACCAAATAGACATTGGTTTAGCTGAAATCAAAGATCAAAAATCAAAAATCAAAATAGATACCTTGTTCTTAGATTTTTATTGTTTATAAATTACTTTTAAAATGCTGCAGTCAGTAAATTGCTTTTTTCCACCTTCTTCATGATTGTCTTTTATTTCTGTTGTGTTTTTTTTTACCTTCTGTTAAAGGTGTTTGGGGGAGTGTGGGCTGTGGATTTGATTTTGGTTTCTGGGGGTTTTGTTTTATTTTGTTGGGTTTCATAACAGTTCCTTCCCTTAGAAAACATCCTCTGATATATACATACTTGGTTTCCAAGAGATCATTTAATTAAAATAATATGTCAACTTCAAGAAATCTGTACAGTTACACATACACAAATTAACCATACAAGTTTATATATCCACATACAGTGCTCAAGAGAGTACAGGATAACGGAAGTTCTCAATTTTCCAACTGTATATCTGCAGAATGAAAAGCGTTAAAGTTGGAAAAAACATTTCCTTTCATAAACTGTTACACCTGCTGATTTTCCCAGCCAAAATTAAAATTTCTGAGTTAGTCCATTATGAAATGTGACACAGAAATATGGCCTACATCACTGGCTGTATATTGTATAAAAGTTATTTGGGATATAAATCCCAAAGCTTTTACTTTGATTTACCAAGAATGTCAACATTCTTTTGTTTCTTGTAGCCTGAGGAACAGGCTTTTCAACTTTAAAATCTTTTGAACTTGCCTCCCTCTGGAAAAAAAAATCACTAGTCTGAGATTTACTTTGGGATTTTTCCAAAACTATTATAAATTACTGTCCCAAATTCAAAGGCTTTTGACATTAAACTATTAGGAATATTTTTGAACTCCAACAAAACTCGTATAACTGTTTGGGGTTTTTTGTTCGGGTTTGGCATTTTTGTTTGTTTTCTTGTGTGGTTTTTTTGTTGTTTTTTTTTTTTATTTTTTTTTTCTGAGAAAGTAATGAAAAATACTTTAGCAAAAACTAATGTAGTAAAATTTGGAAAAATAACCCAAGTCACCATACCATAAAATATTCTGGTAAAATAATAAAGGATCCTAAAGCCTTTTCATTTTTTTGTATTGAAATCGGAAATTTTGTTTTGCACTGTTTGTTAAATAACAATTAGAACAACAATTTAAATACTAACTTTCTAACTATCCTCCTGCCACAGAAGCATCACAAAATCTCAGTACATATTAACTTCTTCCTGTAACTCCTTTCCATATAGGACAAGTTACACATATGCACTTTGCTGACATCAATTCTAAAAATAAGCATTGTAAGACATAGTGAAATAGACTTATCCTGGTAAAAATAGATTGTAGAAGGACCTTGGAAAATAAACTCCTGTTAGCGTTTACACTAACTTCATGTAAACAAATTGAGAACAGTTAAATCATATTTCACAGAAGTAAAACCAGGATGAAGTGTCCACTGCACATGGTTACAGCACAACAGCTTTTTCAGCCTATCAGGTCTTGCCCCCTCCTTGCCTCTCGGGAACGCTGATGTCCACAAAACCAGTTTTGCAGATAATTCCTCAAAGCAATGACACCTTCTTCAAAGAAACCCTGACCAGGATAGGTACAAGGACAACCATTCAAAAGGGTGACAACAAACAATGTTCTATATATTCTTGACAGTGCCTTCAGGAATATCGTGAATTTCATCCTAAAGTTTTCAGCAGTGTATATGTAGTTTCTATCACAAGTCTAACATTCACAGTAGTATCTAATCATTGTGTGAAGGTGATGTGATAATGGAAATAATCTCAGAGAAGACTTAAAAGAAATCCACACAAAAGCAAGGGAATGTTCAATAAATTCTCAAACTGAGAATCATGGTCTTCAAGGTCAATGTTTTCCCTGGCTTTATGATAATAATATGAGCTAGTATGAAGTGGACATAAACCCATAATGCATAGAAGCACATCAATAAAGAAAAAAGAGAAAAAAGATAAAAGACATAGTAATTGTTTTAAATGGCTTCTGTTTCTAACCTTGCTTATTCACTGCCCTCCGAGTGCTTGTTAAAATCAGGGAGCAGGTCATTCACCAGCAAAAGCAATTATAAAATGCAAATGACTGAGTTTTTATTGTCAAGATTGGCTAGATAAAAAATGGTCTGATAATAGCATGTTTTCAAGTAGATGACATAATTAGATGTTTGTATCATAAACAATCAGAAATAATATAAGCCATTAGCATTTTTAGAAAGGCTGCAATTAAACAATAGGTGAGCATTGTGACATAAATTCTAAAAATCAACAATTAAATTTCCCTCTCAGAAATTAGAAGGCACCATCTTGTGGTTGCTCTGCAGGAATGCAATCAGGGCAGCCCCTGACCAGTCATATCCTCCTACCCCTTTCCACTGTCCCAATTAGAATGTCAAAATTCTAGCAGAGACAAGGACAGTGCTTTGCCATTCCCAATATTTCCTCTGAATGAAACAGTGAGACTATGTACTAGGCAGGACTAGCAGCATTATCTAGTTCAAAATACACTCCAGGTAATCACATTATTGAAACATGTATGTGAGGTAGAAAACTCAGAATTACTAGCAATCATAGCTAACCCTCAAAATTTCTCATAAGTTTAAGATCAAATATTACCATAACCTAAATTCTCTCCAGCTCATTAAAGCTGCATGAAATTTTGAGCCAGCTAGGATCAGAAACTTCCTTTCCCATTATCCTTACATTATAAAAACATGTTTTGAGCATTTTGCAGAAAGCTTTTTAAATTTTTGTATGCAATTCATTTTGGCAAGAGTGAACCAGATAAAGTTATGCCATTTTCAAAGACATATTTAGTCTCAGCATTCAGAATTTCTTGTTCAATAGAATCTACAGTTGTAAGTAAAACAGTTTTGTACATTACTCGTGTGTATTCCCAGCTATTGATCTCTGCTGTGGGCCCAGTACTGCTAATTGCTCATTCACTGAGCCTTGTGAGATATTGCACAACTGAAGAGTGAACTATTTACCATGGAAAGTTCAATATTTTTTGTTGCTTCCCCGGGAAATGCATGGCAAATATAAACCAGTATTAATTTATTTATTGGTTTTATTGCTTTTATAATAAATTATAAACAAATAACTGGTTCAGAGAGGTTAATTTAATTGATGTTTATGTTATGATTTGATTGTATAACTCCAGAAACACTTTGTTGGTGTTCCTGTTTCAGTAATTATGATTTAATTTAGAATTTTGTACTATAGGAAGCATATGACCTCATGTCCTATAATGAAAGGAACAGTTAGGTATGTGTCTCATTTCATGCTATTTGAAGTACTTAACAGTTCAAAATTAATAAAATGTATATCTGCAATTTTTACACAAGCATACCTAGTTCTGACCTGAGAAAGGCTAAGTGAGTTTTGAATGGCTATAAATGACAGCAGAATTTAATCCATATATTGTTCTTTTCACCTCCATAATTTCAGGATCTTCTAGAAAATACTTAGTAAATTAGGATACTCCTTTCTCAAGGAAACTAGCTTTAGTAAGTGTGAATGACTGGCAGTGTAACTGTGATAGCATCCTGGCTTATCTTTCCTTTGGAAAGATGTCAATAAGAGAGGAATTTCTCTGTGTCCGGAAAGTGTTGCGGTGGCGTAAAATCATCTGTTTCTCAGAAAGCCTGCAGGAGTGTCATATGTTTCTTTTGGATTTTTGAGCACATCATGGGCATGCATGTTCTGAACCACTTTGCTTGCAAGATGCAACATATTTTATTTTAGCAAATAACACCATTTTGTCTGCTGCTTTTCTGAGCTCAATTCCTTTCAAGATTTCACTCCTCCAAACAGGTTCACATCAGCCAATGTCTCTCTTTATGTATGTACTCCAGGAACAGGGAGACATAGGAAATGCTTAAAAGACTTATCTGTACTATACACTTTCAAATCTGCATGGCCTCTCTGCTGGAAGTACAACTGAACATTTTGTATATATGTTAAAAAGCAAACACACGTGCCCACATATTTCAGGATATTCCATATGCTCAACAGCTGAAGTTATCTGATTTGTTTTGTTTCCTTGGTTGTTAAATGACCTTTGATCTTCCCTGTTTCCAAATATTGACAAGAATTATACAAATTCAATGAAACTCTGATTCCAAAGGAGTAAAACCATAAATTTTACCAAAAACAGGTGCCTCTTCTCTCCCCATGGGGTAGACAAGGCAGTTATACTTGCATGTTTTACTCATCCTAGCAGACTTGTAGAGACAGGAGACAAATGACAGGATTCCTCTTCTCCTCTTTGGCTACTCTTACACCCTCTCCTAGGCAAAGGGGATCTGCTACGTTTAGAGAGGTTGGAAGAAGACATTTTCTGAAGGTCTGTGGGTGCTGCATGAAGAGTGGGTGAAGGGGTGCAGGGGTGCATCACGCGTAGGGATGTGGGCATCATTTTCATGTTAAGTTCATTCCATAACAAAGATTGCACTGAAATTTTTACGATCTCCTGACATCAGGGCACGTGCATGTAGCAGGGAGGAGAGGGAAGTTAAGGGATTGGAGGCAAGAAGGAAAGAGAGGAGAGAGACCTGACTCATCTGCTTCAGATTTATTCCTAAATTTCTAAAGTGTCTAAATATTTGATGATGAGACCTTTCTGGCACAAATATTGTTGGAAGGTCAGATTCCTTCAGTCATTGCTACTTCTATTATGACTAATAAACAAATGGGAAAAAAGCAAACACACAAAAAAACAACCAACCAACAAAACAAACAAAAAAACCCCACAAACACCACATAAACCCCAAAACTGTAGTGTTTAAAGAAACAAATCCTTAATTAAGAAATTTGTTTGCTTTCTGTCACAACTTCCAGCATGCTGATATTGTCACATAAGACATGCATTTACACCTTGCAAAACACTGAACTCATGTAACAAAATTATTATCAAAACAGTCCTAGTTTTCTAAGTGAGTGCTTGTTAAAAATATAGAAAAGATAAACCAAATCATACCAATGTTCTATCAGATCTATATCCATGCTAGGACTGGATAAAAAAATATTGAGAATTACACGTTTGTTTTTTTTTAAGTAACCAGTATGTTTTTCCTCCCCAATTCATTTCAGAAACATAACATTCCAATAGTATTTTAACAGATGGAATTGGCCTTTAGTATCATAAAGATGAGGACCTATAGTGTCCTTTAACAATTAAATAAATGTACCCATCTTCAAACAGTGTTTAGTACTTTGAAAACTCACACTGCCTTAGTGTATATTAGAAAAAAACCCGCTTTCTTAACAGTATCTTCACAACAGGACACTTGAATACCAAAAAGTTGTGAAAGAAGTGAAAACAAATAGTAAAATTTCTGAGTAATGATTCAAGTTACAAAAGTTCACCAGTAGCACCTGGAAAAATATCAATATAAATATAGTTTTTGGATTTACTACTGATTTTATTGAATTAACTTTCTAAATATAAATTTAGAAATTGCCATAGGTTACAAACACCTCAAAAGCAAAACAAAAACAAACAAAAAAAACAACAAACCCCAAACCAAACCAACCAACCAACCAAACAACACAAACCAAAAAAGCCCTAGTAAAATCCAACAGTTTCTCTCAATTTTTAGAATTCAAAATTTGCCATAGCAATAAAACACACTGTTTTAGTTTATGTTTAAACATGGGCACATATATAGAGAAAGATTTATTTAGTTATTATGTGAAAATTTTAATTTCAACTAAGAATTTCTTAGTATGTCACTAGTCTTGGCACAATTGCAGTAAAATTTGCAAGTACAGAACAAGTTAACAAAAGAATTTTCAAAACCGGGCCAGTTTGAAACTACAGGATATCAGATCAGTAGTAAAACCACCAAAAAAAAGAATCACACCGATGTAATGTTTTCCAGATGCTACCAGGACAATTTTGCAAGTATAAACTCCTGCAATGAACATTTTTGTAGAGACATTTTTAGATTTTGACTTTTAGCTACAGACAGTTTGTCTTTTGAAAATCAGAATTATCTGTAGAAGATTAATTTGTTTCCCATTACAGTTTCAGATTTCTTCTTCATCCATAAAATTAACTGCAGTGAACTTCCAGGAGTAAAAAGCTGTCTTTTTTCATGCTTGAATAAGAGGAGAAATAGTCACTTGTCCTGAAATCTGGCTACAATTAAACACATTGAAGACAAATTAAAAGCTGTAAATATAAAACTTTGGATATTTTGCTGTCATCCTTTGTTATAGAAGTACTGTACTATAACAATAAACAGTAAGTATGCATCACCTACATTTCATTACCAGATATTTAAAGTAATATTTAAATAGATCATTGATATAAAATAAAATAGATAATGACAATATTTACCTTTTCCAATTGGGCATTTTTTTTTGATTTATACAAAAACTCCCCCACTGCTACAAAGACAGAAAGCACCAATCCTGCTGCCAGCACGATGAAGATTCCTCCAATATTTTGAACGCCCAAAGCACTGGCCTCTTTACTTTCCTCCTCTGGGCAGCCATTGCCTCTCCACCATTTCTCTTTCATCATGTGGAGCTTGCCCTCCTCTTGTAGCTGAAGAATTGCTATAGTGATCTTGTCTCTGTATGGAGAGCCTAAAGAGACCACAAAGAAGACACATTGCATGGCATGTATATGAAATGTTAGTGATTCCTGATAAGAATAAAATGTAATATAATGTCACATGAAAAACTACATCCTTAACTACTATAACATTAATCAAAAATTCATTTAGTTCTCAACTTGATCGCACTGGTCACATAAATATAAACCCCCATGCAGACACACATATAAACACATGTGCACAAAACTTGATCCAGCTGGCTTTGCCAGTAAACCAGGCAACTTGATTCAACAATTCCTACAACACTTAGTCCCTTGGTCTCAAAAACACCTTCATACTCAAATGCTATATTCAACCAAACAGTACGCTTCTTTCATTACTTTTTCCAGTAAACTTTTAATTATGGTGCAGAGGTTTAGTCTAATATACATAAATCTGCCATCTGTTGCTTCAGTTTGTTACCCTAAAGCTAATATAAGGTCTGATATTTAATGAGAACTTGTCCTAGTTTAGCAGGTGGGACCAGTTTATCACTGTGTGGGGGGAATCAAAGTTATGTATTCTACCCTCTCTATTCATTTCCCAAGAACAATGGACCATTTGCAGCAGCTGCCCAGGGCACACCTGACCCCTCAGGTTGTGAGCTGGGTGTGAAAGACATCTGTGAGATAAGAGCTGTCATAACCCCCCTCCAGGGAGTTGTTAGTACCTTCACACTTAGCCTGAGGGGGCGTGTCTGCTAATGGGCCATTAACGATTCCAAAATCCCCCATGACTCACAAAGTTAGTTCCCCCATTGTGTGACTCCCCGCACTGGGAGAGGTACTGGGTGCTCCCACCTGGACCTGGGGGTATATATCTTGGGGTAAGAGGACCTCAGGGGTCACTCATCAGATCGAGAGGAGGACCAAAACCTCAACAGAAGACCACCACTCTTCACCAGACTGCAACTGTCAGCTGCACCAATGGGTTTTCCACTTTGGACTTTTACTTTGGACTTGGGGGAACCACATAGGGTTCAGCACAGAGACTAACAAACCCCTTTGTGCTTGTGCCTCAGGGTGTTGGGTTATACTTCTGGGGGTTTGTGGGCAAAAACCAATTTTTCTCTTTGTGCCATTGCATTTATTGTAATATTGTTATTAAATTGTAACTCTGACTTGTAATCTCCTTTGTGTTGCATTCATTTCTCCTGCGAGTTTACCTTTAAACCAGCACAGAACTTTATCCTATTATTTTATTAAAAGATGAAAAACAAATGATGCACCAGAACCAAGCCACAAAAAACTCTATTTGAGAGATTGTCAGGCACTTAAGACACCTTCCAAGCATGCACTCACTTATTAATAGTACCAGGTAGCAATACATTCAGAAAGATAAGGTTAAGTGTGTTTGGATAACAGGGATGCAAAGTTCTCATATTTTGATGTATCGCTTTTCTCATAATTAATTATTTTAAAATGACATGGTAATTTTGTAGCTTTTAAACATTTCAGTATTTCAAGGAGCAGTTCAAAGCGTGGTGTCATATCTGTGTATGTCATCTGCTCTCTTTTTCTTTGCATAGTGCATAGGGCTTTTCAATGAGTATTTTTAAATCTACATTAATAAATGAATAATGGCAATGGAGAAAGCTTTCTTTTCTTTTTAGAGAGTAAATCACATGAGTTAGAAGTGCTTTCTATGTTAAGGCTTGTGTAATGTTTAAGGAGAGAACAAAGCCATCATTTTTCATCTCCTTCTAAAACAGGAACAAAAGACTCTTCATTAAAGTAGTTAAGAAATCTCAGGAAAAAAAAAAGAGTAGATAAAAAAAGTGTGGCATTCCCTCTTTCTTTTGATATTAATGCAATTCCACAGTGAAGCCCTCCTCTTTTTTATTTCTGCCATAATAATTCTACTTACTAGCTATAATTTTTAGGATTTCCTTCAGCTTGAATAATAAAATGCATTTTCATTAACTTGTTACCTTTAAAAAAACCTCTCTGTATCCATTTGAGAAATGCTGTTGATTTGACTTTATAATGTACTGTGATCAACTCTGAAGAAGCTGAAGTGCAGGGATAGGATATTTTATAGTCTTTAAACAGACAAATAATGTATATATGTTATTTTTGGAGCGTTGGGGTTTTTTTCCTTATTCTTTACTTCTTCAATTTCTGTTAACGTATCTAGAGCTTATCATCAGAATGAAGCCAATAGCAAAGGGCTGTTGTGCCAGTATAGAAGTAGAACATAGAAAGGACTATTAATTACAAAATACAAAAGTACCTTTTCCTTTATTAAAGAATAAAAGTTGGGAAGAATCATTCTCAGGGGTTTTAAACTGCAAGGACTTGTGCTTGGAAAAGAAGGATGTTTTGCACTGGGAGGTAAACTGTGTTTGCTAAGAGCTATATAGGAAACAGAAAGGACAACAAAATCTTTTCTACTCTCTTGTGCATGCAGGGGCCAAAGTCACACAATTTCAGACCATCCTGATTATGCTGAAACTTTGCAAAACCTCATCCTTAACATGTTTCTACAG
>VWZD01002145.1:0-76832 GCA_013396695.1 Sakesphorus luctuosus
GCTCAACCCAAGACAGAGGGAAAAGGAGTTGGCTCTGGGAATGTCCAAAGAAGGCAATTTTGTTTTCATTCCCTTTGGAAGCCCTGTAGTGTTCTGTACTATATGCAGATTTATGCTAAAATACTGATATTCATTCTTTGTTTCAACTATTTCAATACACGTTAATTGAAATTATACTTTCTACATGATAAGGGAACCGCTTTGCTTATCTCAGCTATTTTAAAGTCTTAAAGGTGAAAAATACACTACCTCAGTGTCATTAAACAGAGAAGTGGATTCCACAGAGGAAGATTTACTTAATTGTCATTTTCTAGCCTCTGGGCTGGAGACATCTTACTCAAAAGTTATGATGCTTATGATGCTGACAATATAGCTAAGTTGGGGGTCCTGAAGATTAGGTTGGTGCAGAGAAGTACACAAAATGATGCACAAGCAAAGCCATCCTGGCCACAGGATTACAAATATTCTCAGCAGCTGTCAATGCAGTAAGAAGGTTCCCCTCACACTCTAACAAACAGTGAGATTATGGTGTGTGTTAATTACTCTGAGAAGAAAATCAGTAATGTCACACTACTGAGCCTTCATCTACATCTATGCTAGAAAGTTAAGCAGTGCCAGGAACTTTTCTGAACACCGTGGTGTAGTCCATGTGCTCAGACTGTGAGAGCAGTCTCAGGGATCCTTTTGTATCTGGTGCAAATGACAGTAACCAAAGCAATGGTAAGGAGTTAGCAAAGACTAGGAGCTGTCCCCAGTGAGTAGTTTGCATGAGTCCATGCTGTTTTGGGAGAGAATTGGGATTACAGAAACAGTTCCATGCCAGTTAGCCTCAGTGCCAGAGATGACATCCTGGTCTCATTTACTTTCCTAATACAGACATAGTCATCATGCTCATTAGCTATTCCACTTGCCATAGCTGTTCTCTAGTGTGTCCTAACCTAGAAACAGTAACAGCTCTAAATAAAGATATGGAACGTTGAAGAATTCTCTAGTATGGACTAACTAGAAAACATGATTTGTTTCTATTATTCTCATTTTAAAAATAGAAGTTGAATGGCTTTTTCTTTATTTGTTAAATTAACTTCTTTAGAACAAATTTTCTGGTCCAAGTCTATTCACTAAATTGTTAGGAAATGTCATGATTTTCTCAAATTTAGCCAAGTATACCTGGAAATACCAAACACTGTACAGGGTTTTAAACATATAGGAAAAAAAGGACTTTACATAGTGACTGGTAATTTCTTTTGATCTTATTTGAACCACTTATCTTCAACAATAGAAAGATTTTATTTTCTGAAATTCAAATGTATCAAGCTATATAATAGTAACAATAATAACAATAAAAAGATACTGTATTAAAAACAAACACATAAAAACTCCCCCAAAATAAAACAAATATAATAATTGGAAAATTTTAGTCAAAATCCTGCTTTCCGCCTGAAGTTACTTAAGTTTAAACTGTAGACAACTCCTTCCTCACTAATGTGAACCCAATTATAGAGCTGAAGATACCACTCCTTAATCTTGCACTGAAAGAATTTGGTTTTACAGCAAAAAAGCTACCTCTGCATCAGAATTGAACATGAGAAAGACAGGAAAAAAAAATGTTTCAAAGTGTTTAATATGAAAAATGTTTTGTTCTGGACATGGTGAACTGCCAGCTGTTATGCTGAACAAATTAACGTTATTTTCCCATGAAAGTTGATTTATAAAATAGGAACGAATGACTCTTCATTTTGCTCCTTGAAAGGACATATTTACCCTCCAGATAATGATTCTTTTATATGGTCATTTTGAATTCAGGACAAAAGAGCTAAAGTGCTAGTCTGAATCCTGCCATAAAACTAAAACTTGAGGGAAAATTAAATGGTGTTCATCTCACTAATTACAAATTTGATATTTTTTCTCTTGCATGAATGAAAAAACCCAAAGTCAAATTAATTGGCAAAGGACATACTTGCTTCTTTATAGTGTGCAAAATTGTTTCAGTGCATTAGGCAGGAGAGTGGCAAACGTATTCCAGTCTAGCAAGGAACCTTATAGGGAAGGTCATATTTTAACACTCCAGCCCCAGAGCTGTGGACTCACAGGCTCTGCTAATGATTTTATTTTAATATTTTTATGAGGCATTTAAATGCCACCCTGATGCCTGATCCCATCAGATCTCAGAAGCTAAGCAGGGTCAGCCCCTGTTAGTATCTGGAGGGGAGACCTCCTGGGAATACCGGGGGCTGTAGGTTCTAGGACTTCACTGCCATGGTCCAAGCTCACCCAGCCGTCGCAGATGAACCTCAGGCGTTAAAGGGTGTGGCCAGTTTGGTGCATCCTGCGCCTGACCTAAAAAATCCACTGTGCAAGCTCAAAAGACACACCCACATGGGTAGAGCCCTTCCCAAATCTTAGTTCGCAAAGCCTAGCCATACTATACTATACTATACTATACTATACTATACATACCAATATTTTTATGTATAGGGTTCTTTAATACCTTAAGAAACCATCAAGAGAATAAGCCATGGACTTGTTCTCAAGATGTTTATTAATTTAGGGAAGAAAATTAGGGAACTTGGTAAAGGTTCAAAAAGGGCACAACACAAGCTAGATAAAAGAACACCAACTCAGCACGTATTAATCAATAAATCCAAGTCAATATTCAATCAATCTACAATATTCAAGTCAAATCCAATCCCTCCAGCTCCAAGACCCCCAAAGCATCAAGAAAGGAGTACAGAAAAAGCAGAGGAAGCAAGAGAGAGAAGGAGAAAGAGGGAGAGAGAGCTACCACTGAAACTTTGTAGAAGACCAGCTCTAACATGTCCAGGTGGCAGGGTCACAACACGTGATTCCTCTATACCTCTGGTTTTCTCTGTTCTGGTCTCTATAGTTAAACCCCCCAGGTGAGTCCTCTGACCGACTGGCCACTCTGGGGTTCCAGGCCAGGACAAGGGGCAGTGTTCTCATTGCCCCTGCCAATCCAAGCCTGGGTCAGGGCTCCATGAGCTGTGGGGCATTACAGTTTTTCCAGGCTGTTTGTGACTGACAAGTACTCCGGCACTTCCCCCTGTGAGCTCCATGGGCCTGCCATGAGGGATACAACGCCACTCCATAACCATGAGGTTGGACTCATCCCTTCACCCTTCGCATACACACACGCAACCCCCACAAGGTGGTTCTGACCCAATAACTGATCTAGTGTCTGATGTCTTGTTGTTTTTCCCACTGCTTACAGCCGTAACACATTACAAATAGAAGGTTAGTGTTACTAACCTAACTATCTACTACCTAACTATCCTGTTTCTCATGGATCCCTCCAATGCAAGAAAATTGGCAAGGGGAGAAGATTCAGCTAGATAGACCTGAATCGGCTTCTTCTCTGTCATCCTGTTTCCCCAGTGGAAACATCTTGAAAGCAAGGCAGAGGTCTGGCAGTTTTTGAACACCTCTGAACCACAACCTTTAAAACACATCCTTCTACCAGATACAATGAGGAGAGTCTTTAAGCTAATCAAACTTGTGTTGTGAGTCATACTGCTACACAAAGATGCCATTATACCACATCTTTCTCCTTCCTGACTCTCTAAAGTTCAAATGCACTTTAATTTTGTAGTGGTAGAAAACTAAGAGTACCACTCAGAGAAGCTCATTCAATTTCTCCAAATTTGTGAGTCTGTCTAGAAGTAATCTTTTTATCCTATGCAAATGAGCACACTGAGACAAAATCTTATCTGTATGGAACAGCACTCCCAGACTAATCAAATATCTTTGCCTCATATTCCATGCATCTCCTATGATACTATCCTTAGCAAAAGAATGGAAGAATACTGAAGGCCACAGTCATAAAACACTCCATTTGCAGTGTGTGAAAGAAACGGTACCATCCCTCATGGGGAAGCCAAAGTAAGAGTACGATTAAGTGCAAAGGTGCAGAGTAGGATAATGGAGAATAAACAGTCCCTTATCTCCAAAGAATCCTCCTCCTGCAGTATTCATGTCAGCTGGCTTTCTGGCCATGTCTGCTCTTCCCTTTGTAATCCTTCTTCCCAAACCCAGAATTCCTCTGTTCATGCATTCCAGGACTTTTCCTAGAACCATAGAATGTCTTGGATTGGTAGGAACCTTAAAGACCATCTAGTTTCAACTCCTCTGCCGTTGGCAGGGACACTTTTCACCAGCCAGGTTACTCAGAGCTCCATCCAACCCGGCCTTCCACATTTCCAAATATGGGGCATTCACAACTTCTCTGGGCAACCTTCCTCAGTGCCTGACCACCCTCGCAGTAAATAATTTCTTCCTAATATCTAATCTAAATCTATTCCGTTTCAGTTTGAAGCTGTTTTCCTTTGTCATGTCACTACATGCTCTTTTAAAAAGTTTCTCTCCATTTTTCATGCAAGCTCCCTTCAGGTGCTGGAAGGCTTCAACTAGGTCATCCCAAAGCCTTCTCCTTTCCAGGCTGAACAATCCCAGTTCTCTCAGCCTTTCCTCATAGGGGAATTGCTCCATCACTTTATCTTTGTGACCTTCCTCTGGACTCGCTCCAACAGATCAATGTCCTTCCTGTGCTAGGGTACTCAGAGCTGAATGTTTTACTCAAGGTAGGGTCACATAACAGCAAAGCAGAGAGGCAGAATCATCTCCTTCAACCTGCTTCTCCCGCTGCTTTTGATGCAGGTCAGGACACAGTTGGCTTTCTGGGCTACAAGAGCACGCTGCCAGCTCGTGTGCAGCCTCTCACCCACCAGCACCCCAAGTCCATCTCCTCATGACTGTTTTCAATCTGTTCATCCCCCAGCCTGTATTGATATTGGGGGTTGCTCCAACCCAGGTACAGCACCTTTCACTTGGTCTTGTTAAAATTCAAGAGATTCTCATGAACCCACTTCTCAAGCTTGTCAGGGTTGATCTGGGTGGCATCCCACTCCTCAGGTGTGTCAACTGTACCACAAAGTGGAGTCATCTGCAAACTTGTTGAGAGTCCACTCAATTCCTAGATCTATGCCATTAATGAAGATACTAACCCAGAGGGGACCTCACTATTTTGTCTTCCATCAGCAATGGTTTACTCAACCTTTCCCCTAGTCCCTCAGTTAGTGACACTCATGCTGTCTGTTGAATATGATTAGAAGAAAAACTGAAACACTGCCTTCTTGAAACTTTCTTTTTTTTTTTTAACCTTCAAGCTGGCTCTGCTCTTAGTCAGTCAAGGAATCTTCCACCACCACCTCACTTATACCTCCAGTCTGTGATGGACCTTTGTTATCTTTGAAGCACTGATGAAACACTGTATTTTCTTCTCTGTCCCTTTCTTTGTTTTTTCCCTACCAGTATTTGACCACATATTGCACAGTTACGCAACATTTTCTCTTGAAATCTTCTACATTCTATCCACGTCAACTGGGACAGTCAACGCCTGACTGGATGTCAGTGTTCGCAACACAGGTGTTTACATGTGAGCCACTCACTCTCAGGTTTCCCAGAATTTCCAGTCAGGATATAGTTTATCTCAGCTGAAAGAAGATGCCTACATTTTGTCACATGAATCATACCCTAAACTCCACTGATTGTATTAATAAAAATTCTGTTGACTATGCTGGAAGCCTACACAACCAGTTCAGATGTAGAAACCTGTATTTAGTCCTTAAAGTCAACTGTGAGAAATGCCACACTCAGAATTGCTCCTTTCTTTTTTCCCTTTTACAACATACGGCTTTTTAATCAGGCAAAAACTCACGTGAGGATTGATGTTGGACTTTCCTAGGTTGATATGCTGTGCTGAAGGCAATGTAAACTGAAGACAACTTTAATACAGCTGTGATATTATTTCCCTTGCCTATCTGTCCTCAAACCAGTGTGAAATGCAACTCTCATTTAGCACAACTATTTTTTGGAAAATAGTGTATGGGTCATGAACTCCAGTAGCTCAGTTTGAAGAGAGTCATTGTTTTTCCTTTTTTTGTATTTGATGTTTCCTTCTGACAGACAATTCCCTTGTGTCAGTTAACATAAATGACCTGCAGTAGGTACCTAGCCATCAAGGTGGTAACCTCATGATTCTCCACACTGTACTGTCCCAGTCCTGCTTCATCACCTCAGTACCATCTATTAAGTGGATGAGGTTATCTCTCAAAGGCAACTATGGAAGTCTTTCTCTTGGGTTGGAGTCACTGGACATTTTTTTCATAAATTTTGTATAGGTCAGCTTTTCACTGCAGGCTTAATGTGTCTTATTAAGCTTCATATTTTCTGGCTTTGTGATATAGATTTAACTTATTTACTGGGGTAGTTCACCAGCTTAAGAAATTTGTTTTACAAGGCACACACTAAAAACATTTTTTTTCTAAGTCTGCACTGCATAGAAATAAATTGGAGGACCTCAAATTAAATCTCCAAGAATTTCTAAATGCTTCATCTCCATGCTTTGCTCTTTAGCCTGATTTTGATATCTTTTAACAGAATGTCTGTGTGTCTTGTAAAGAAAATGGAAATGAGATGTAGATATTCGAAGACATGATGAGCAAATGAACATATGAAGCAGTAGGGCATTTATAGAATGGCAGAAATCCAAAGATTCCTAGGGCAGTCATGTAACTTTAAAAAGTCTTCATGTAGTTTGGTCATTAACAAAAGTGCCTCACCATGGTTTGCTGGATAGCATGGGAGTAACCCTCATCTCTTACATGGGGTCTGACCCTTAAATATATAAACTCTTTTCTTCTTCATTAAAAAGAAATGTACCAGCAAGGAAAAGAAATAACAGCAGAACAACAACTGACAGCAGCAAGTGCCGTGCTGAAAGCCCTCAACAGCTACCCTCAGAAAGAGAGCAGTGGTAGAGCAGCATGGAGCTGAGGTGCTGCAGGAGCACCCTGCAGCATGAGCGCAGACAGGGAAGGTGCTTATAACATAACACAGAATCACAAACAGTGTGAGGAGCCAGCTAACAGTGCCGATCACTAACTCAATGAACACTGATGTCAGACACACAGCAGCAAGGCCTGCAGAAAAGGTGGAGGTTTTGATACATTGAAATAAATATACCTACCCTAAAAAAATTTCAGACAGAGTTGATTGAAAGCTAATAATCTCCAGTAAGAGGAAGTAGGAAGGGATTGGAAATTAAAGCACAGTGATAAAGGCAAAATTTTGGCCAACATGAGAAAGAAAAACTGCAGGCTAATCTAGTGCACCAAAGTATTTAAATTTTAATGTATGGATAATCCCATTGACTTCAACATACGTTTAAATGCCTTGGTGGATCAGGTCTTTATGTGCATTTGAATTAAATTGTAACATGATTATTTAGAAGTGAACTCATTTCAAGTTTCACTGGCTGAAGAGTGTTCTGCTTAACTGACATTTGGAGTGAAGATTTTTTAAAAACACCTAAATGCTTCAGAAAGCAATTAGGCTGTCATTCAGAAACAGCATCTTTCTCTCTAATTAAAAAATCCCCATTCCAGATTGATATCTTTCAGATTAAGCTTGCAGGACATCATGCTGCTGGTGCATAACTACAGTTAATGCATATACAACATATACAGACATATATACAATATACATATATATATATATTTTATAGGTATCTATTATACATATACTTTGTTTGCAGCCACTTCATCAGGCTCTAGATGCCTCACAAAGGGTTGAAAGTGCATGTCACGATGCACACCTCTGTTTAGTACTCCATATTAGAATATAAACAACAGAGTTAAAGGGGACCAGAAAGGACAAAATTGTCAAGAAATAAAACAGAGCTAAGAAAAGTGTAATAAACTACTTGAAAAGGTAAATATAGTGGTTGGCCCACTGTTTAGGACATTCTGAGTGTCAAAATTCAGAGTAGTGCCATTCACCAGCTGGCACTGGTGGTGTCAGCTAAAAAGATCTCTGGCTGTAGTGATTTTACTGATCTCTCCCCTCTCTCCTTTTAGCCAGCAACTTGTTGCTGAAAGCAACTGGCTGTTTTATCTACATCTGGGAGCAAACCCAGACTTAATACTAAAGCCATAAGAAAACCAACAAAAATAACCAGCTGAAATTCATCCATAGAAAGCTGGAGTTATTGTATGTGTTTTTATGCTGCACTGTTTAGTATTAAGCATCCTAGCCTCAGGAAGGAAAAAAGTAACATGCAAGCGTGCTGTCATCAGAGCCTCATACACAACCAGCACACATACTGGGATAGCAGCAAGTAGGCCTAACTGGAAATAAACTGAAGCATACAAAATTAAATGGGGAGCTAATGTAGGGAAACACATGTCTAGATATGTGGTTAGGGGTATTTGTTGCATTAAACTATTTTACCCTGAGGCAATCTTTCCACTGGCAACTGACATGGCTGGTATTTTGACAATGCTGCCTTTTCAAGCGAGTCTAATCACACCAGTGCTCAGTTCCTGGAGGAAAATGGATAACAGGTGCTAAACCCAGCTGGACTGGTTGAATTAGCCTGTCTGGTAAAAGAACACCGTAGCCTAATGTTCACCATAAGAGCAGTCAGGCTCTATAGCTCAGCTCAGACCATAGACCTGGAATCCAAAGCTGACGCTGAAGGGGGTACATAAGACTGCACTCAAGTTCACTATGGATCTATGCCTATGAGATTTGATCAGGAGTGAACAGAGTGAAAATAACAAGCAGCAGGAGAGTACAGTCATTTATGAGATTGATTGTTTCAGAAAAAAAGCCAATACAGTTTGGGGGGAAAACAGGATTAGCAACACATTAATACACCTTTTTCCAAACTTATACCCCTTTAGAGACCTCTGTATTTAAATGTATGAATTTGTTACTTATTTCTCTTCTTAACTGTTTGATTGAAAAATTAGCATATTATAAAATTAGCATATTACTATAACTACCTCATTTGGGGAGAAACTTTTCATCCTGTGCCACACTGGCTACAAAGAGACATCCACATTTCTAATTATTCATCACTCCTGGCAGGGAGACTTGATTTATGTTGCCGTGCACTCGATTCTTGATTTAACTACCTGTGAGACTAGCAGATCAATGGGTTTTGCCATGTCCAGGAAGCTGTAGAGATGGAAGCATTGGCTGGGGTCACCATGGGGCTCTTCCCAGCCCACCATGACTGCTCTAAGGCAGCTGTTTGGCACCTGAGGCCCGAGCCATTATCTCCTCAGAGCAGTGCCTGATATGTGAGAGCACAACATCAATGCAGAACAGACAGCTTTTGAGAGTGGTTATGTCATAGTGAAGTTGTGTGTAGATAGTTAGCAATAGCCACACTGAACCCCTGGATTTCAGTAGTGCTAATGCAGCCAAACATGGTTAAAAAAAGATGTTTTGTCTATCCTATGTTTTATATTATATCCCATGTGGCATGGTTAATGTTAGTCTTCTTATGGGCCTAGACAGGATTTGCTCTTCTCTGCCTTTACTGCATAGGTCAGTTTCTTTAGAGGAGTTTTCTCTTTCTCAGAAGCTCTGGAGACTGACCACAGCTATGCAGTCAGTGTATACAGAGTTTACCAATGCTACTAATGCATTATATTCACTGAGTTGATGTACATGCCCTATTGTTATTTCCAGAACTAAGCTAGACTGCAAACAGGGCCAGGTGAGGGCTTTTTTCTGAGTCAAATTACCAGAGGTCATGAAAGAGGTTTTTTCCTCTTTAATCTGACCATGGTCACTTTTACAATCAAATGGCAATGTGGTACCTCTGATTTCACCTGTTCTCTTCCTTCAGCATACTATAGTTGTTACTTTTCAGTTCTTCAGCGCAGCTGTTGAATTTGTTGCAGACTGTGGATCAATGTTATTTAGTGATAGTATTTGAAGTAGAAATTCTGTGAATGCTGCAAAGGTGGATACCTATTTCATCATTGCATATGGTTTGACAGGTATTGACAAAATAACCATGTGGTGCCTGTAAATCACACATTCATAGATCTTTATATTTAGCAGAATTGTCTGCCAATCTATCTTACTTATGGCTTCTTGCAAGCTTACTGAAGGAATCAAGTTCTGTTTTTCTGAACAAATCTTGAAACATTCAGTGGAATGCAAAGAATTTGTTCTCAGTCCTTGGAGGTTGTCACCAACTGAAACTACAGAATAGATTTCTTTCTTTAAAAGTAAAAATAATCCATCTGCCTCAGATTGTTCTGTTATTGGTGATATAACAGTAAAACAAAGGTACATTCTCAGTCCTGCTTACTAGCAGTGGCTTCAGTGGTGTTACAGGCAGAACTTGTGAGCCACATGGTATTACGTCAGGGACCACAGAACTCAGTAGTCTACACAGTGTAGAGCATTCCTGACAACATCATGGTGTTGTGAAGACAGATACCTCTCAGAAGACCAAACTCATTGAAAAAAACCTGCCCCCATCCCTTAACTACAAAGAGCTCAACATAGCTTAGCCTTAAGCAAGGAAATAAAAGTGGAAACTGATTATTTTTCATTTCCTAAAGATGTCTTCATAGTTTAATATAAAGAGAAGCATATAATTTGAGACTTTTTATTTTACCCCTGATCCCTTAAAGTCCGGCCAAGGCTTTGATTCCACTGTTTTTCCAGAATCTATTCTATATTGGTTGCAGTGATGAAACACTGCCTCTTCTGTATTGAAAAATTTGTTTCACATTGTATTTTTTTGGGTTGAAAGATAATTCAGAGAGAAATAGGGAAAAAATAAGATATTTATCTTTCAATATTTACATATACCTACTAGCAATCTTAAAAGTAATCCACAAATTCTTAAATCTTGGATTGATGATTAGGGTTTCTTGCAACTATCTATTTCTTATGGCAGAATACTCAGAAAGATTGGGTTTGGGTAGGAACTTGCAAGACATTTTTTTTAATGAAAGGTGTAAATATGCTTCCTTTCCTTAAGTCTCAGAAATACCACACTAAAGCATCTTGTCAAGTTGGACAGGACAGTATTTATACTAAAGTGATAAAAATAAAGCTTATCAAGTGCTGCAAAGCCAGGTGTACACTTCTCTGGAGAAGAGAATGTAAAGACAGCGTGAATCAAGCTAACCAATGAGGTTTCTTGTTCAGAATCATCTCAAAAGGAAAGGATACTGCAATGGCTTTTATTCTTGAAGTTGGGTAACTGACAAAATAGCATCTTTTTCTCCCCCTTATGCTGTCAGCAACAGCAACACAGCCATTTTAAATTGCTTCAAACCATTACAAGAATCTACCAAGATGTCCAAAATAATTTTCACCAAACAGCTTTCAGCTGCCCTTTTGGAGTCACAGCGGCACTACAAAGGTGAAAAGTTCTAACTCCCACTTGTGCTCTTGTGAGTCACGCAATGTTTCAAGATGTTTATTTTTCTGAGAAAGTATTTCATTTTGCCTCTTGCAGTTAAGACACATTTACCACCAAAATGTTGGAGCCAAAGCTGAGTTTCACCAACAGCTAATGTTCCTAGCAATCTAATCATGGAATTAAAACTGTCACTAATACAGCAGATTTTTTGCTGTGCTAAAGATTTATTCATAGTATTGGCAGTTAAAACATTGCAGAGTCACTAGATGTCTTATTGATTTTTTTTTTAAATCACACTATTCAAAGACCTTAGTCTTAATCTTTAAAACTAGTAATTTCAGTTATTGAATTAAATAAAAAAATAATTTGAGGAATGCCAGGCTATTTTAATAAGAACTCACAGCATGCAATTCAGAAAGAACTTTATGTATTTCCTAAAAAATGTCCATGCTGTCAAAAAAGGAAAAAATATTATAGAATGTTAGTGGCCATGAAAATAGACAGTGGGATTTCTTTAAATGCAATTGTTTGAAAATTCAAAGACTAGGCTAATGGGCCCTTTTCTCTGTACTGCTGGGAGGTTAGTCACTTCTTTCACTGCATAGTACAGATAGATATAAATCACACCAAATGGTTAGCAGTGGACAGCCCTTAGGACACTGATGTTAGGTGTGTGACTAACTTTGCCTGCAGGACACTCACCTGTCCATGTTCTCATGGCACAAAGTTGTACTGTTCAAGCTGTAAAACACACGGTTTTTAGAAGTTTATGCCAAGAGACCTAGTTGCTCCCACCCGGGTCAATGTAAAGCCTCTAGTGTACTCATAAGGAAGGCAGAGGCTAAGCAGCAAAGACTGAGTATGGAAGTGAGTTTTGCATATCAGATGATGAAAAATTCCTGTAGCGACAAAGGCATTCACATTAATAACAAGATTTTCATTGCCTGCATCTCTGGAGGGTGCAGATATTCAGTCTCTGAGCAGTAAGACATTAAAGAGGAAGATGTTGAAGTATTCTGAAATCTATGTACTTTCCTAACCAGCATTTTCCTTTTCCAGAAAATCTTTTACCAATTCTGTTACTCACAAAGTAATACTTTCAACTACTGCTATTTTGATTAGCTTTTCTAAGTCAACAAGAAAATAAATAAATAACACAAGCAAATGTATTTCTTCACTTACTTGATTTGGAAGTTTTCTAGGTCACATCTGCTCCCATCAGCTTCTACCATGTTCTGATACTAAACCATCTGGGACATATTGAAGAAGACATACACAAAGGAATTCTTACAGAGGAATATCATAAAGTGGGTCACTCATTAAATCTCTTCAGTGGAAAACTAAGCAGAAATTGTCCTATATGACAGAGAAGTATGGAATGTGCTTGAATGAGTGACACTGCATCAGGCTGTGGATCTGAAGGTGGGAGTGTGTAGAAACCACAGCTTGCAACTTGATGTAAGTAATTATATTGTCTCACAAGTGTGGGGAACATATTTCTAACTATTTCTTACATCTCATGGACTTTCAGTTCAAACTGTTGACTCAGTTGCCACTTTCCCTCTTTTGCAGATACAATTTGAAAGGTTTTTTCCTTGCTACCTACAAGGTAGATGGATATTCACAGCAAACTAACATTTAAATCTGTCTTCCTCGTCATAGCCAACTGTTGCCAATGAAGTTGTGCACTTCACTTACAAGAGGGAAGGAACAATAAACTTAAATGATATAAAAAAGTTCAATGGCAAATGCTACAGCATTTTAACAAGATTCAATGGTGATGTACTCTTGATCATTTACTGCATATGGACAGGGACACACAGAAGTCTTGAGGAGATCCTTCTGTTGAGTCATGAGGTTCAGAAAGGACCCTATTGTTTTCTAAATTCCCTCTCAGAGCAGAGGTTAGGTGCAGCTTTACCCAGACTTAATTCCAGACAATCAAACCTTTATATCACCTGTCTAAGACTTCAGAGTCAGCATGCTTGATACCAATTTATTTACCAAGTATCTGATGTGATAAGGATTCTCTTAAACTTGAGGAGTGACCTCGAGAAGCATAGGAACCCCTCCTCTTCCCTACTCAAGGCCACTGCCGTGTAGGAGAGCACACTGATATACCAACACTGACAATGACACAACAGATAATGCACTTTTTACATTCAATAACAATGATACTGTTTAATTCCCCGGACTTGCTCAGAATTTAAAATATCAGAAAACTAAGAGTATTGACATATATGACAAATACATATAAACCCTCTGAAATCAAGGAAGAAAAGATATAAATGCTGCTTTGCCAACTCATTCCTTGTTTTCAACAGCAATCAACCTGAAATGCCAATCTGAAATATGTTATTGGGTATCAAATAAGAAACACAAGACACATAAAATTTTGAATATGTTAGGTCTTAAACTAAAATGCTGTTTTCAGTTCAAATATTCTCTTAGTAATCCTTACATATCCTTATGTATCATGCAGGTTCAATAACAGAGAATAAAAGAAGAATGTCATTATATTAGGTTCTAAATCTACCAGGAGATGATGTCATACTGCATTTCTGTATCAATTTAGAAAAAGTGATGTCTGTAAACTTATTTTTTAGAAATGTACTGTGATACAGGGCTAGAGAAGTATATAAAAGAAGATGCCTTGATTAATAACAAAAGTTAGATGTAAATTATAAGTTGGGAGTACTGCCACCAAGCGGAAGTAAGAGCTGTGTCAGTTCACAAGAGGTCCATGTCACTGTTTCAATCTGTGTCATCCACTAGTCAGTATGTTTCAAAAGCTAGTCCAAGTTTCACACAACTGCAGGCTATCCCTTGGGGTATAAATATAGGATATGGGATTCCCCAAAATTCTGACAATAGGGAGCTTATTTGCATATGCAGACACATAGAAATTTAGTTGAGCCTTTCATTACCATATAATTAGTTTTCAAATCCTACTCATTCCTTGGTCATTATTTCTTGCACCAGTGAGTAGGTCTGATTAGATATTAATCATGTTAAATAATACTTTTGACCAATTCTAATCTGCTTCTTTGAACTTCATGAAGTCCCACTTCTCGCATTAGGAGAATGCTCACATTATATATTAAATTATTCATTCCAATTTGCATTAATCACACCATAGGTCAGAATTCAATTGCATTTATTAACATAGTGTTCATTCACATTGTTAGGAATCGTTTTGCTCATTGCTGTATAAATTTTGGATTCTAACTAAAATAATTTGGAAGATGTGTATTACCGTACTGTGTTCTGCTGAAGACTGTCTTTGTCATCATGGACAAATGATCTACTCTGCTAAGTCCATTGCTTCTATCAGCGTTCATCCTTTATAAATTTGGAATAAAATTTCTCCATATGAGAATGAGCAATGCCAGGATGAAATTCCTAAATGACACTGAATAGTTGTGGGCCCTTCTAGCAGGTAAGGATTTGGGAAATCACTTGAATAGAATGAATCAGCTAATGGAGACAGGTATTCAGTAGGTGGATAGATAAAACTATAGAGCTCAAAAATAATTTTCCATATTAAACTCATTAGCTTCTTTCCCCATTAAGCCAGCACCATAAAAAATGGGAAATTAATATGATTATGTTCAGAAGCACAGTGATACTTTCTTGCCTGAAACCAAAATAACACTGGTTTTATTGGTATATGCATATCACATCTCTCTGAAATATTTTGTTGTATATGTCTAAACTGTGACAGTATGTTGATTCAGACCTGCTCAGAGAGCTAATTCATCCATGGATAATCACTCATTCCCTGGAGGTTGATCTGCTTATTTCATGTTAAAAAGAGGGTCTCTCTACATATGCACAGCTTTAGTCCCTGGTTTTTTTCAAGATCTGTTGATTCAGAGAATTGCATATACCAGAGACCTGAAATATTGGAGTAGATTACACCTTTTCTTACCCTTTCAAATCTTGTAAGTTGTAAGGAAAACACCTCTTTCTTTATAGAGACTCCAGAGATTCTTCTACTGGGTAGAGTTGTTCTGTGGAACTTTTTCACAATTAACTCTGCATATGGACTCATCACCTTATCAACCTGTGTTAGAGAAAATAAAGTGACCGAAATGTCTCCAATAGGGAACAAAAGGCATCAAGGTAGAATCATTCTTTTTGTATGCATAAGTCTAAATGGTTATTTTTTTTTCTGTGCTTGGAAATTACTTTAAAGGGTAGACATTTGATTTGTTTTTCCTTTACTTTTTCAGACATTCCTTCTAACTAAATCTTTCCTTGGAAAATGAGCTTAGTGCTTAAAGTGACTCAATTGGCCAAATGTGAAGGAATCCTGCTTCTAAAGCCACAATGTATGCACCACTTTTTCACTTAATGCAGATTGGGCATAGGATTTTATCACAAGTCATACAATATTTTCCCTGGTAGCCCTTCTTTTTCAGGGGATCTATAATCACTTGAGGATTTCAGGCTAAACATGAAAACATAAAAATGCAAGTCTCAAACATCACAGGCATCAAAGAATCAAGGATGGATTATTTTTAGTTTGCTTTCTAACATAAATCTGTGTGAGAGTTGTTATTCCTAACGGTTTCAGACATTTGCAAAATCTGAACTAGAAGTGACCCCAAGAGAGTCCATTCTTCCTTTTCAGGACAGTATGCCTGCAATACTACTGATGGAAATCCTTAAAAATAGGCAATGAGGACTATTTCTCCATGTTCCTCTTCTCAATCAGACAAATCACAGATTTTGCCATTTAGAAAATTTTTCATATTGATTCAGCTAGATTAAGGAATTATATCTTGTCTAATTCAACACCAGGCATTGTGAAAAAATTCTTTGCAGCTGACACTTTAAATACTTGTAAACCATTATCATTTTTCTGCTTAATCTTTTCAAGACCAAACAGCCCCAGGCCCTTCAGCTCCTTCTCAGAGGTAGTGTTTGTTAGATCTCTGCATGTCATTGATGGTCTGTGTTGGACTCTCAGTTAACAGGCACATCTGGACACAGAGCTCTAGCAGAGGTCTAACATTGCTGGGCAGAGCTGGCTTACATTGTGTACTGAGTCTATTTAATGTGCTTTGAGTCCTACCCCATTTCTTTGCTGTCTTGATAGCAACATGGTTCCGTTAACTCATGGCCAGTCTGTTCTAGGAGAGACTAAATTTGCAAGGACAACATCATTTACTTACCTAATCATTCTCATTGCTGATATTGACATCAATTTTTTCCTAAACTAGAATTTGGACCTGGTTTTCTTTGAATTACATTACATTTCCTCTTTTTCCTTTATCATTTTTTGGTTGTTAGGATATTTTGATTTGTAGTTCTGCAGTGTTCTTACACCTGTCTCAGATCAGGGCAAAGGGCAGATTTCATAAGAACTCCTTCCATTCCATCTTCCAAGATATTAATGAAACATCAAGGACAGATGTCTCTGGATCCCTTCTTACCAAGCTTTTCTTCTTCTGTGGAAACCTTTGAGTACATTTTGTGGCCTCACAGCACCATCTCTCGAACAGAAAGACAAACAAGAGGTTTACATTTCCACTCAAAACCACCAAAAACTCTTACCATCAGTCTGTCATGCTTTTTTCCAGTTTAAAAATGCTGTCATTTAAACACAAAATGCACACTCAATACTGTTACTAAATTCAGTATGCTTTTCCAACTTGCACATGCATCTCATTCTTAGTTGGGAATATTGGAGAATTCTATTGTGGAGGCATATTTTAAATATTCTCAATATTTTCAATTTTTTGATCCATTGGAAACAGTTGACTACTGTTCACATAGTAATAATTTCAGTAAACAATTAGCAGCTTTTTGAAAATGCATGTGTAAATATATTAACATAACCAAATTTTCACATAATGAGTTTTTCCTGAATGCACAAAGATACATTATTACATTGTGGCTTAGGATCATAAACTGCAGTTTAACGATAAATCTAATTCTCCCTTTATTGGAAGAATTTCACTTCAGGCTAAATCTTAATAAGATTCTTTGTCATGAAAATTTAACAATTGTGAACTACATAGTTTTCAAATAGGTACTGCATTCACCACCCTACACGCATATTTTAATTTTTAATTTTTCAGAAGGCAGTAACTATGTTATTAATATTACATTAAACGAGTATTCCACAAGCTTTTAGAAACACTTTACTGTTCCTTGTTCTTGGGCAATAGACTCCAGGGGCACATGCAGAAAATGAACATGTCTTCAATATGGTTTTGTTGTTCTCATCCACAAGTGTGTTTTCAAGGAAATAACGCTAGAATTCATTAGGAATTGCTTAAAAGCCTCATTTTTGATCCTCTAAGGAAACAAGACAAGTTTTTAGTTCACAAAAGGGAGAGGTATTCTTGTCGTACAAAGTAAGGATATAATGTTTTTGGAAAGCATACTCATAACCCTATAGAAAGAAAGAGGTTGACTGCAATGGATCAGTTTCTCCAGGAGGAGACTGTGGGAAACAGTATTGAAAGCCTTGGAAAAATCCAGGTAGACAATGCCCACTGCTCATCTCACATTGATCAAGCAGGTTATTTTGTCACAGAAGGCAATCAGGTTTGTCAAGCACGTTCTGCCTTTGGTTGAATCCCTGCTATTTTGACCCAAATGTGTGTTTCCTCTGACTTGCGATAGACCCAACAAGGGACTATCATTCCATGACTTTCCCAGAGACTGAAGTTAGACTGATGAGTCTGTAATATCCTGGTTCACCGTTTGTGGATCCTCCATTTGTCAGCATAAAGGCTAAATGGCCATAAGTGTTCACTGGTAAACTCCTTCCAGTGGTACTTTGGGATATACCTAGAATGTCCTAATCCTTTACACTGCTGAGCAGATAGCACAAACCTCCTGACACTGCCAGGATACTATATTAATTGCTAGGATTTATAGTCATGTCAGTTGGAGAACCCGACATAATAGGTGTTGCCAGATGACAAATACTGAAGAACAGCTTCTCCAAAAAGGCTGTTAGTATTTCTCCTTCCCCTAACTTTACCAAGTATTCAGTGGTTATATCATTGCTAAAAAGTGCATAAGACAAGTTCCACTCCTTATTCCTAAATTTCTGGTTACTCAAGTATACACTTTTATTACTGCCAATATTTTATTCTAGGCTGACTGCAATCCAGGTGTCCCATCTTGGCCATGACCGGTTACACTACCCAGATGGCGAGTTGTGCTCCCTTGCTCGTTCTGTCAGTTTTACCAGGAGATGCTGAAAAAAATGAAACCATATCTCAGAAGTCACTTAGAAAATCAGTGAGAAATTCAAATAGGAGAGGAAGGAATTGAAGCCAAATCTTGCACAACCTGAGTCAATCCTCTGTCAGTGAGCTCCTATTTTGAAGCATAGCCAATTGTATGAAAGTATTTTGGGTTAAGGTTGCTAAGTAAAATCAAGTATCTTTCTGTGGCCTGATTTAGTTCCTAATTCTTTGGGAGAAACTCATTCTGAGAGACACATACCTCTTCCTCATTTCTGACTGAGAAACCTGAGTGGCTTAGTGTTCTGGCATTTTTAGAGGAGATTTAAGCTGCAAGGTCTCCCTACTGTTTACAAAAGTGTGTATTCACAGCAGCACCACCAAGTCCTAGGTATCTGGAATTTCAAGGCCAGATTTTGGCTCAAAATTTCTACCTATTTAGATAAGAAATATCTATTAAAAAATCTTCAGAATTTCAAAGTTCTTACTCTAAATGTTGAGAACTTCAGTGTTCAATAATACAACCTGTATGATTTGTTGACTAGATCTTGGTGCTTTTCCATTCCATAAAAGGTCTTTTTTGATGTAATAATTACATCTGGTTATCTATTTTCTAATTAAATAAATTTCATGGGAAAATGTTCTTAGCCCAGCATGCTTTATCAGAAGTATATTGTTTAACAAAAGCTGAGACAGAGCAAGGAGGTTTTCCCACAGTTTCCTGGACTGCCTTAGTATCCCAGGTGTTCAGACAGATCTTCACTGCACTGCACTGAGATAACAGTATGACGTTTTCAGTTTTCCCATTCCAAAGCCATCTTCTGGAAGCTACAGCTCCCAACAGAGCTGATGAGCTGTCTGTACTCAGGCCACAGACCTGGAGATCTTGATGTCCCTTCTCTCATGTTGTTACCCTGGTGTTTTTCAGACAGCGCTCCACATAGACAGCTTCAAGGCCAGGATATTGAAGTTTCTGTCTCTGCCTATCCAGCATCTCCCAGGGCTGGTGAGTGAAAGCCCCAGCATCAATTACATGGGTGCACTTAGCTATGCCAGAGGTTTACCACAGAGTCAGGATTTAACTAGAGACACAAACCACATGGCCCATGGCTACTGCTCAGTGAGATCACTGTTCTTGTCAAGTTTACTTCTACAATTAGCAGAATTGGGCAACTGACAGGAATTTCAGTTTCAATGAGCATACACTCACCAATAGTCATCTCTGAAATAGCATGTCAACATTTTCTGGCATAAAATTTTCTCCAAATTTCTGGCTCCCAGGGAAATTAGGAAGCTCTTTTGTCTAGCTTGTTTTTTGTTCTTTCTATTCAGCTTAGCCCAAAATATATCAAACAAATAAACCGAACATTAAATTTTGCCTCCTTCTAGCATCACCTCCTTGAGCTTTATCTGAAGCCTAGACTTATACACTTTCACAAAACTATAAATGGGATTAACTCCAGTATTTGGATGGATTTTTGAATGTATAAACCACATTTTTGAAGTCATTCTAAACACCATGTTCCTCAGGAGAGATTTTGGTTTTCAACATTTTTAATGTATGTATGTATATATTTTTTTTGAAGGTTTTCTTACCTCTGTTCAAAGTCTGTTAAGCTTCAACACTGTGTAGTCTGATTTGTTTGGCACTCTTTGATACTTAATTGCCAGCACAATTTCAGATAATCTTGCTAGAACTATTTGCAAAGGACGTAATGAAGAGTTAGTTAAGAAAATGGCACAAGTCTATAATTGTATCTGGAGACAATGGTAACAACAGAAAAATGCAAAATACCTTCTTCATGTAGTGTAAGGTCTGTAGAATTTTATTTATTTCTCAAGGAATGTGTGTTTTACTGGTGCTTATTAGCTATAGAATGAGACAATTTTTATATTAATGTATAAGAAATTTATATATTACTTAAAGACTGAAAAGCAAAAAAAGAGTGGAAGTATTATCTTTTGATGAATCAGAGAATCAATATCTTTTTTTTCCTCTCTTTTTTTCTCATCAGTTTATGGGTAAACTGTTGGAGATGGCACCTACGGGGACATGGATGAGTGGAGAAAGGAAAGGGACAAAGAAGAGGACTTCCACGCATGGAAGGTCCAGGAGGACCATCCCTAAGCCGGACTGTGACCCAATGCCCAGGACTTTGCCTGCAGTTACCCCAGTTCTCTATTAATGTTGAAATAAAAAGTTCTGTCACCCCTGTTCCTATGGTGCTGGTAGCACTGGCAGGTGCAGCCTGTCAGTGCAGGTACAGCTACCATTGGTCAGTTCTCCCTGGGGAGCTGTCCAATCCTGTTAGCTCCTGTTTGTTCCTCCCAAGGTTGCCACCCACATAAGTTCTTGTTCCAATGGTATGTAGCAGACTTGCATGCTCCACCTTATCCCCACCCAGTTTCTAGAAGGTTCTTTCTCCCGAGGGCATAAAAAGCCCTCCACTTTGTTAATAAATTGGATCGGCTTAGGCTTTCAAGGTGTTCGCTTCGTCTCCGTGTCTTCATTGCGGGTCGCGGGGTGGGTGAACTCAACCTTAAGCCCTTGCAGCCACGATCCACCGCAGCTCAGCAGGCAGCACAAGAACCCCCGTCACCGGTCTGGTCCTATCCCAAAAGACCAAGACTGCGACAAAAAACCTTAATGCCATAAAAGTATAAGAAAAAAGGAATAGATATAAGATTCATTACAGCTCCAAAATTGGTGGACTCTTGGATGGCATAAAAGGAAATACAAAAACACACAAGGGAATTGGACATGGTATTTTTGGTACTTTGATCTGTGTGAAGGTTTTGCTAAGGAGGCGCTGTTCAGAACAGTTATACTGACTGTCACTGATCAAAACATCAGCAACAGAACATTTATGATGCTAAATGTTTAATGCAGTATCATTCATGGCAGAAGTACTGGCTCAGATCTACACGTCAATAAATCACATCATGAGAATCTGGTGCAATCTGAGGAAGGTGGCACTCCTGATTGTAAATGTATTCCACCTCAGGCATTTCTGTAAAGCAACAAAGCTCTAGATAGTTATGAAAAAAACATGTTGCCACCATTCTGAAAGGGATGCACAAGTGCTCAGTTCACTTTCATGTATCCCAAGAAGAATTCTGAAGCAAAATATAAAATCAGCATGATTTTAAAAAATCCTACTGATCCAGTATAGCACCAAAAAGATAGTTTTAGCTGAAACAGTCCTTCTGTTTTTCCATTACTATCTCACACTGCTGCATACTTCTCAGAATTTTACTGCTGATGTTGCTTTGGGGATTTTTGTTCACTTTATGTTTGAGCTGTGGCAAGTACTGAGACATAGGTTCCCAGACGTCATTTCAGTTGAAATGGAAAGGACCTTGGTGTGTGTGTCCATTAAAAGAGCCTTCAAGATTCATGGGGCATACACCAAAACATGAGTACTAATACTAGCTCCATCCAACAGACTCAATTACAAAAAAACCCAATCCTGTTGTGTGAAAAGAGTTGCTGTGCAGTAAAATGAGCGGTTTCTTAGAAAGAATAAAATGTGGAAAAATAAGAAATGAGTCATCAGTATTTAGCCCAAACAGAAAAACAATACCATGTTGAAAGAGTAGATAATAAATATCAAACCTGTGATTAGACAAAAAAGATGAAACATTTTTAAAGGAAAAACAAGTGACTCAAAAACAATGGCATGTGTCTGTCATATCAGGCAAACCTGAGTTCCAACTGTATTGTCAAAGCATAATCACCTGTTGAAGTAAGCTGTTCAGTGACTGTCACTGGTTTTAGTAGGCCCATTGGAACAATAGTGTTTAAGCAGTGGTGTAATTTGGAGAATCAAAGATGGTATCTGAACTGCAGCACAGGTATAAGCCATGAAGTATCCTGCAGTCTTGACCCCCAGTTATATTAATCTTTTCCCTGACAATGCTACCAGGTTTTCTTTCAAGAAGAAACAGACTGTAGGAGACAGCCTCTGATATCTGACTCTTGCCACAGGATATATTCAAGAGATGTCCTCGGCCCCACAGATTCAACATGTCCAATGTGTAGTGGAGAACAAACATTTTTAAGCCAATCTGTATCACAGCTATGATTTTTTTTCAAAGGTGGGCAGCACTGTAAGGCTGATACATAGTTCCTCAGATCTGTTCTTTCTTTCTTAGTCAATGTAATATTTGCTGTTCAAGTCTTTTGAAATTGTGTTATCCCAAGGCAGTTCATCAAAATGTAGCCACATTATTTCAATATCACTGTTCCTAGTCAGATACCAATATTTCTGCTAACTGTGATGAAATTCTGCCCTCTTGCTAGAAGTGTTTTCATCTCCTCCACAACATGTTTTATCTCATATCATGGGCTGTAATAGCATTTCACCTTGGTCCCTGACTTGGAAAACAGTAACAATACTACCTAGGGAATGTATAGCTCAACAGCACAGCAAGGATAGCACAGAGGCCCAGTACACCTGGCAGCAGTTGCGGTTTCTCTGTAACCATCCCAGACAGAAGAAACATGAAGAGGCTTTGTAAGATGGGATTGCATATTATTATCTTTTACCACTTGTCTGGCAAGTGTGAGGGAACCAAAAACATTCATGTCCACTGCCTATGAGTACTCGTGCACATTCTGCTGCTCAGTCATTAGACACAGCCACAGTTAAGCATAACTTACACCCATTAAAAGTACAAAGTATGAAACCATGATGGAAATGCAAAAAAAAAAAGTCCCTGACTTGAGCCAAAGCCAGAGATCAGAAAGATTTGCCAGAGATCAGCAGACTATTTCTAGGGGGTTCATTGTACACTTCTTACTTTTATTTACATAGCTTAAAGCTAAAAGTAGTGTAACTCACAAGTCTGGTAGCAGCAAGGTTTTCTTCCACCAACATGTGCTGTGACACCGTAAACTCCAGGCTCAGTTTAAACTCCACTGAGCTATCACAAACAGGTTCTCTGGAGGAGGTGACCAGTCACTGATGAAGCCCACAGCAGAGTCAATAGTGGCTGATAGTAAAGTAGCAACTGCACTCATAAGTGTGTATTTCTTTTCCCCAAGAGTTTCATTTTGGGACAAAGGAAAATCTACATGTCTTAGAGAGCACACCTGACTATAGATGCTTTCATCATTTGCTTTTCTCTTCCATACTCTTTTAGTGCTTTTTGTCTTTGTTTCTGGCCCAGAAAACCTTTCTAGTTGAGCATAAATGAAAATCTCACAAATACTGTATGCATGCCATGCAGTTCCCTCCAGATAGATTGCACTATATTTAATTCCAAAGCTTTTAAAACTGACTGCTATTCATTTGTGTCTACATATAGGTACATGTCCCAGCTTGAACTGCTTAAAACCATCTCCTGAGCACAGGATTTTTTGCCGACCATCAGCATACAGCTACCATTTGTCTTCTTATACAGTGCATTCTCCAATAATCAATTTTTGAGTGAAATACTGTATATACATATCCAAATTAATTCTTCCTCAAGATTGGTCTTCAGATTCCACCATATGATTGCCAAAAGCTGTTCTGCTCACTATCGTTTTCTACTTTCTAATTAATTAGAGAAAGTCACAAGAAATACCAACTAAGTATTTTTGGGGGTCTTAATGAATGAGTCTATTAATTTAAGAAGATTTAGCAATTATGCATTCTCTAATATTGATTTCCACTAAATCCTATCTAGAAATTAAGGAGATTGATAATAAAACCTTTTATTCAGTTCTACTACAATATATCTAATGAATAAATTGGCTGCATGCACATCCTTAGAACTAGATTCATTTAGCAATAAATGGTGCAACACAAAGGAGCACATTATAATTGAAATTAAGGACAGTGAAAAGCAGGTGTAGGCTGAACCCAGTAATATGATCAAGTACAGTGGAGAAAGGAAATTTTATGTGTTGTAGATTTTTAACTCTGGCATTCAAATAATTTCCTTCTCAAACTTCTTTTCTTACTTTTGTGTAGCCAGCTCCTGTTTGTTGGGTTCCTCAACCTATCATTTCAGAATGAAATAAATTTCATGTACAAAGCAGCACACCATAAGCTGAATTCTTTTGTATTAAAAAAAAAATCATGGAATTAATTTAATTTCTACTCCACATTGTTTATTCTTATTCCAAAGCCCCAAAAGATTGGGATGATTCCCATCAATACAGAATATACATCATGGTCCTTAGAGAAAGGAAGTAGTATATGGACAAATGTAAAAAGTAGAGATGATCCAATGTTCAGCCTCCTTCATCTTCTAGAATGTAACCTATAATCAGCTCATGGAAGACTCATACCTGTGGTCATTCAATTTCAAGTTTGGCAATCCAATCCATTCAGGTCTTCAGGGAGTGGTCAGCACCAAGCATCTCCCATAGCCCAATTGTAAATTATTCTTTTCATTGCTCAGTAAACCTCATACATCTGAGCAATGTTTGAGGATAGACTTGAAACACTAAATTGTCTTAACATTTACTTTCCTCAAGAGCAAACAACAATTGTGTTAATTCTTAAGCAGCTTCTGAACCTTCAGTCAACAGATCTTTTCCCTTTGAATTTTTCTTCTCTTTGACTCACAGTTTTAACTGTCTTCTACCTCTTGACTTCACACAGGAAGTACAATTCAAATATCTAGCAGAAAAGATACTAAAGACCCAATTTAAAAACCCATATATGTTAATCCATTTACGACTTCCAATGATTTTAATGAAATTTTGATCAAGCGATGTGATTATTCTAATTAGCTTCTTAAATGTACTGTCTAATGCATCCTGATTTGCTTTGGTGTGTTGCAATTCATCTCTTCTTGCACAAGAGTAAAAAATACATATAAGTGAGACTTTTAGACTGAGGTCTGCATAAAAAAAACATTTTTCAGCATCAGAATCAGACATCAAACACTAGAAGTGCAGAAAAATGAAGTATTGATTCCCAAATCATTCATTTCCATTATATTTCACTTATTATTACATTACTATTAATAGAACAAGTAATAAAAATACTCTCTTGAAAATAATTCATTTAATGTTAATAATAAAGATTCCAATAATACTAAATTCATAAGGACCATGTCAAAACAACTCATTAGTGTTTGGCAGTGCATATGCAAGGATCACTAAACGTTAAAGACTTGATTCTCAACAATCACTTCGTAAAATAAGGAAATATTACTAACCTCGTAAAAACAGCAGAGAGAAAGCAGGTTATATTCTGAAGTACAGAGCACAGAGAGTAATAAAGCCAAAATGAGAACTCTGAGAATTTTATAAGCTATCCTTGGGCTTTCACCTTACAGCCACCTAGATATGTCTTTCATCATTTGATAGGCTTTAACTTTTTCAGCCCCATATCATTACATGCAGAGTTGAAACTCACATGATTTACTAAATAAAAATACTATGATCTACAAACAAGTGAACAGATAACTAGCATACTTAAACAAAATCGGAATTATTAGCATGAGAGCCTAGAGCAGCAAATTGTGTATGAGATAGAGGCTATGATGACAGACCCTTCCCTAAATGTCACTCTTCTTGTCCCTTGCTTTATACCTTTGCTCCTTTCAGACCCCTTGTCAGGGAAGTAGAAGGATTTATCGAGATCCAAGGACAAAAGGAGTGGAGAAAGAAGCAGCACAGAGGAAATGGAAACCTCTAAGCATGGCTGCTAAGAAATCAAAGATGGGGTGAAAAGTAGGGTGGAAGTGATGAAAGACTTGGCTTCCTGTCCCAGGACATGAACAAGACCATAAAATCAGCCTTATGTTCACACGCACGCGCGCGCACACACANAAACTCATAGGTATTTTATCCTTAGTGCCTCCCTCCCACAACTGCAGTTCTCTCAGGGTGTGAGGAGGAGAAGTAACTCTTTGTCTTGCAATCACTGCAGTTATTTTAAAAGGCCTCTCCAGTAGGTTTAGACTTGCCTTTGTATACACATATTGCATGTACTGCTGCTCAGTCTCACATTTCCTACAGAGAAGATGAGAATATACAGTAATTCTGGGGTAGTTATTTGGGTGTGATGAAGTCAGCATAATACACGTGAAAGTGAAAGAAAACTTCCAAACTTTTATTTCTGCTACACATGATAGTAGTAATCTCAGAAGAGAAATTTTAGTGTTCTGCTAAGTAGCTGAACAGCTAACAGGTTGGGTAATCTCTGCTCCCACTGCTCTTTGTGTACCTGATCCAAGACAGAATCCATACAGAGTTCTTGGAGCAGAGAATGAATCTGGTTTGCCTGTGGTGCCAGGTAATGCTCCATAAACAAGCTGTTGAATTAAAGTCTGTCTCCCTATTTCTCAGGTTCCATAAATTCTGTGTCACTTTCTGTACAGAAATTGGCTTCAATCAGGAGAAGAAAGCTGGAGACTGCTTCCCTAGAGGTTACAGCATAATCTTACAGCTCTGCTCCTCGAGCCAAGAATACATATTCCTCAATTTCTTGCTTAGAATTTTGTTTATCAGGGCATGCATAATCCAATTCATGGGCCATTAGTCAGATCTGGCCTATGGCACTCTTGTGTCCAGCTTTTTCATTGACAGCTATGAAGTGTAGCTGCTTAGATAGTGAATTCTTCCTATATAGTTGGATAATCTGTCTCCCTTGGTGAAGAAGTTCTGCACTCACTCAGAGGACAAACCTACTGCCACGCCATACCGAAGGAAGAAGAAGCAGGCACCAGCAAACATATGTCTTCTCATGAGTACCCATATAAAACCTGAACTGCCACTCCCTTGGGCTTCAAGTTAACCCTGCAAAAATCTGTTCCTCCACAAACCCCCTTCAGATGAGGGCTCTGTGCTGTGAATCCTGAGTAGAAGGAGGTGTTCAGCCTAGTTACATGTGCAGAGCGGGAGATTGAGTCTCTGCTGAAGCACTTTGGCTTTGTGTGCAGACAGTGGTGAGAGTTGGCACCTCTGAAATGAATTTCCTGAGAGGTTTTGATGCAGCACTCTATTGCCAAAGCAGCAGTGAGTCCTGGCTCACTATGTCACAGATATCTAAAGCAGATTACAGCTGTGGAAAAGACAATTCATTTAGGAATTGAAGAACTCTGGTTTATCATGAATAACTGAACTAATAAATGAATAATCTTAAATAAGTTCTGATCAGAGGAAGGAATTTTTAACTTAATTTCTTAGTGAGAACCTATCTAGAAGTCAAGCATTCTACACAGCCAAATGTGCGCTGGTTCAAACACAAAGGTGGTATTGTAACCCATTTAATAATGAACATTAATTATCTCTCACCCAGACCTATTACTTTCCTCTTTTCCCTGGATACCTGCTCTCCAAAAGTACTTATTTAAAAATTGGTTAGCAGAATCAGCTGTTACAATCATTAATGTCAATAAGCTTTCAATAGCCTATGGAAAATAATTACAAAAGCAATGTAAAATTAATCCTTTGGCAAAACTTTTGCAAACATCAAATTAGCAGTGATGAGGATGTCTCACTGATATTGTCCTGTTCCATCAGCAATGCTGGCCTGGAAGACAGCACTAGGTGATGCTGTGCAGGAGGTCTTTGAGCTATGTGTCTGCATAGAAACTTTGCATCAGCAGAAAGAACAGTGATAAGAATCAGCCTTTCATCTTAGAAAGATTTATAACTTTTATTTCCATTAGCATGATCAAAAATAGCATGGATCTAAACATCAACTACTTTGACCTTTAAGTTAATTTTTCATGGGATCTTCCACCAATAAAACACAGCTGTCTTTTATTGCTTTATGCACAAAGAATGTATTTTTTCTTTAATTTTATTAAGGATCCAGAAAGACAAGTGTAGTATTTCCTCCTCCAGGACTGCCAGTTACCTTTGGCCAAGGCAGTCTTCCAGAAAACATTGGTTTCAATCATGTTAGATGAAGGAGGACATCGTATCTGGGACTCTCATTTGACGACTGGCTTAGCACAAGGTTCCTAAGTATGTGAGTCACTGGAGTGTTGTGTAGAAGAGGAAGCAACAGCAGGAAAAAGCCAATGCCAACTCATTTTTTTGTGGAGTCTGCTGCTGTGGGTATATGACTAATGTTTCAAAGTATGAAACTTGGACTGAATCTCTCTGGAGAATGCACCGAATTCACTGGTTTTTTAAGCCTGAGTGGGCTTAGCTATGAACCAGGCTGTGTCAGAACTGCCTGCTCCTAACTTTGTTCCTTTTTGGCACACTTTCCATGCTTTGAGTGCTTCATCATAGCTCTGTGAGTTGCATTCAGCATTGGAATATCTCAGAGGATATATTCAACCCACATGTGATTGATTGTGAGAATGGTTCCTAATACTGCTAATGCACAGTCTGGGGCAAATTGCCTCAGGACTTAGTCTTTAATTCAGGTATTAGCAAAATAAGATAGTAATACACAGTTAACCATCCCACAAGCATATTATACGGCTTACTTGGTTAATGTTTATAAGGCACACTTTGGAAATTAAAACGCTACTTGCACTGAGTATTATACTGCATGGAAAAATGTTTGACTGTCTAATTCAGATGGAATGCATGTAACAATGAAACCATGAATCTTGGCCAGCATGCAAGAGACCCTTTAACATTTTCATTTGATACACAAACACTGGATTAAGTTTCCTTTACTTTGGCCAAACCAGCACTCTCAGGAATCATACCGTGTCTCTCCCACAGCTGTAAAATAGTCTTCTTCTTACAGAAGAATATCAGGTGGATTTTGGTAGTAAGATGCCAATACCTGGAAATATTTTAGGTGTACTGTGGGAGCAAGAGTCTGTTCAGTCTGTTCATTGCAGAAAACTCAAAAAGAAAAATTATGTCTAACACAGACTTGCAGGTAAACCCTTGAGATGGTAACGGAGACTTATATTTTGTCGTCCATAACAGTAAAAGAAATTTAAACCTTAAGATTCTCCAAAGCAAAAAGCAAAATACTTATCCCAGCCAATAAGTTGAACTACTAATACAATAATGATCTCATTAATCACACAAGAATACTAGTGACATAAATGAAAACTTTAAAAACACACCATATACAGACTTAGCTTGCTTATCTCACTGGCTGGCTCTATATTTTGAGGGGTTTCTCTTTTCTCTTTTCTTTTATCTTTCTTTTCTTTTCTTTTCTTTTCTTTTCTTTTCTTTTCTTTTCTTTTCTTTTCTTTTCTTTTCTTTTCTTTTCTTTTCTTTTCTTTTCTTTTCTTTTCTTTTCTTTTCTTTTCTTTTCTTTTCTTTTCTTTTCTTTTCTTTTCTTTTCTTTTCTTTTCTTTTCTTTTCTTTTCTTTTCTTTTCTTTTCTTTTCTTTTCTTTTCTTTTCTTTTCTTTTCTTTTCTTTTCTTTTCTTTTCTTTTCTTTTCTTTTCTTTTCTTTTCTTTTCTTTTCTTTTCTTTTCTTTTCTTTTCTTTTCTTTTCTTTTCTTTTCTTTTCTTTTCTTTTCTTTTCTTTTCTTTTCTTTTCTTTTCTTTTCTTTTCTTTTCTTTTCTTTTCTTTTCTTTTCTTTTCTTTTCTTTTCTTTTCTTTTCTTTTCTTTTCTTTTCTTTTCTTTTCTTTTCTTTTCTTTTCTTTTCTTTTCTTTTCTTTTCTTTTCTTTTCTTTTCTTTTCTTTTCTTTTCTTTTCTTTTCTTTTCTTTTCTTTTCTTTTCTTTTCTTTTCTTTTCTTTTCTTTTCTTTTCTTTTCTTTTCTTTTCTTTTCTTTTCTTTTCTTTTCTTTTCTTTTCTTTTCTTTTCTTTTCTTTTCTTTTCTTTTCTTTTCTTTTCTTTTCTTTTCTTTTCTTTTCTTTTCTTTTCTTTTCTTTTCTTTTCTTTTCTTTTCTTTTCTTTTCTTTTCTTTTCTTTTCTTTTCTTTTCTTTTCTTTTCCCATTTTTCTTTTTTCTTTCCCCTTCCCTTCCTTTCCCTTCCCTTTCTTTCCCTTCCCTCTCCACTCTTTTCCCTCTCCCTTTCCATCTTTTCCCTCTTTTTCCTCATTTCCTTCTTTTTCCCCATTTCCTTCTTTTTCCCTCTTTTCCCTGTTTTCTCTTTCAGTCTTTCTCCTCTTTTCCCTTTCCCCTTCCCCTTCACTTTTCATTTCCATTTCCTTTTTCCTCTTTTCATCCCTGTTTTATGTTTTGGTCTGCCAATATCAAGTTCTAGCTGAACATGAATCCTTAACACTGACAAGCTTTGTATACATTCCTTGGTGCTCATTGGCCCTCAATCTCTGTTCTGATAATAGAAGAGGCAGAGCAACATAGGATGAATGCAGATAGCAACATGTCAGCAGCCCTCCATTGTGCACTGACATAATCTATCAGAGTTTACATGGGAGTTAGAACTTGAGACAGAATGAAAAGGAGGGAAAGAACAAAGAGAAGCCTGAAGGTGATAATAAAAAATGAATGTATGCCCCCCTTGTTTTTTAGTTGCTAAAACATACACATTGACTTAATTAAGATAAAATCATAAACTTTCACAGTTGGACTCTTAATGTACTGTTGCTTTATTAAAATGAAACATGAATATTAAATAGTAGATGACTTCACCTCCCCACATTAAGAGCAAAGACATTTGTTTTGAACTCTTGATCCCGTTTGTTTGCTTTTTATTTCATGATTGTGTTTTCTCTGTTGACATTATTCCTGATGCTCTGAGGCAGCTGGGATTCACCCTGAGTGGTAGTGTCTGATGTCCATTTGGAACAAATTCAAACAACCCAAGCAGTTCAGGGAAAACTCCATCTTCCCTTGTGATCACCACCTGCCAGGAAGCCAAGCCCAGCTGCAACAGAGCATCGCAGTTTGGCAGATGTCCATCACAAGAAAGGTATGATTTTTTTATCAGATTTAGTTAAAGATTCTCCTTAAAGACTGAATGCAAGCAAGCCAATATGCTGCTTGGAACAGAGAAGATTCTATCTGACCAGTGTCTAGGACCAAAGACATCACTGATGCTGTACTTCACATTACGTTTTTGAAAAATCAGGGAGTTTAGTTCAATTGTACAGTTACTTTGTTTGAAATACAGGGACTATACAGTGGAATTTTCACTAGAATTTACAAAAGACTGAACTCAAAAAACATGCACAGCACTACTTTCAGCCTTTATCCAGCAGACTTGTGGGTACTTATTTAACTTAATGTCTGTATTTCCATGCAAGTGGTTTGCTGGAGCAAAGGTCTTCTGAACATATATGGACTCTCAGGAAGCACCTGAAGAAATAGTTCATTTCTGACACTGAGGCAGATTTTAAATCACGACTTAGTTCCTGACTACAGTAACTACAGATCAGAGGGTTAAAATGTTTGGTGGCCTGATGTTCTTCATTTCTGCTGGCTTCTTGCAGCAACAGTGGACAATGAAAACTATAGGCTTGGTCTGACCCCTCATGAATGCTTGCCCATATAGATGTATTAGCTGCAAACTTGGCCCAGCTGGGAGACAAAAGACAATGAGTTAGAAAAGTGCAGTTACTGTAGGTCAGGACTGATGTCTTCACATGATACTTGCTTCCCTTTTCTTCACCAGGATCAGTAGCGATTTCTTACCTATATAATCCATATTTCCTCTTTTCTCTATGGGCATGTTCAGGCAATAACAAATAAAAACTTCCTTTAGCAATAGGTTTAATATGAATGCTTAGAGAGCAGCTACTGTTGCTGAGGTAAGCTTGTCAGCTGCTAGTTGTCTTCATATTGACATTCATTTTAGTAGTTATTTATGTTTTGAAGCCTAAAAAAATAAGCCAATCACCTGAGTTACATAGTCTTTGTCTGAAAATACATTTTTCATGCCTCTTGAACCTATGATCCAGAGATAAAAAGATGAGCATCTTGAATTCACTTGAAAACTTATTTTAAATGCAACAACCTCCTATACATATTGCATATGTATGGCTGACTCTTAGTTGTCTTGTAACCTTCTGCAACTGGAAAAGCACATTTTTAACTATTATCTGTGTAATTGGTTTTTTGTTACATCTCTCATACTGTGAAGTGGAAAGGTTTAGCCAGTCTCTTATCCAGATGTGCGATAATCAATGTCTTACAGAGACAAATTTCCATGCGGACATTGGCACTTCTTGAGATGCGACTAATTAGTTTCTCTGAAGAAGCCATTATAGTGTACTGAATATCTACAAAGCATCTTCAGAAGCTACATAATAAATTCCCAGTAGTCTCCTATTTGTTGCAGTAAATGATACATATTTCTTCTCTACTTAAACTGAACTCAGTGTTTGTACCAAAAATCCTCAACATTTTATTTTCTCTTGAGGCTATGATTACTGTGTTCATGCTCTTGATTCAAAACAAACATAAAAAATTCACTAGGTTGGTGTGGACATGTAGATTTACAGGTCTGTGGCTGGAAATTCACAATTGCTTTACTCCAACATAAGGCAAATTTGCCCTTTACATAGAAGAGCTTTCTCTCTCTCCTAATATGGACCACACATTCTTGACACACTTTTATACCCACACTGAATGCTAAGCTGAACCAAGAAACTAATCAGGCTGGAAAAAAAGCCTGGGCAATGGAGCGAGGCTGTGAGACACATATTGGGCAATTAATTTCATACAGATTAGTTCCCTGAACTAAGTCACTCTCTTCTTATGTCCAACTGGAGGATATGGCTGGACATGGAACAGAGGGTGGGATTGCTTGTCTCATTCCATTTAGGTTGGCTTAAAGTGACTATATAATTGCTATCTTAACTAGATATTAAAAACAGGGTGGTGTTGCTGTTTTTTTCTGTAGCTTATGATTTTCTTGGATTCCAATTCAGAAAGGTATTTAAGTAAGCACTTAACTTTAAGTCTCATTCTAAAGCAATTTCCTAGTATTTCTGTTTCTTACTTGACTACCTGAAATGTCAGAGTCAGGGGAACTGTTCCTCTTTGTAACAATTTTGCTTAAAAATATTTAGGCATTTTAAAGAAAATATTCATTGTTGCTGGGAAATATTGTTTGTGACTTCTTTATTAAGCAGCTATAGCACCTCAGGGAAGAAAAAAAAAAGCATAAGCTTGGCAAAGAGTAAAACTCCAGGTAAGATTTGTTTTTATTAGCCCCAAAAGAATAGGTTGTAATTTAACTAAGTTATACAATATTTAAAGGACTCTGTACATGGGCCATGGAATATACTAGAAAATAAAACTGGCTTTTTCTGCTGTTCCATTAGTGATGACACCAGTCAGCATACAAACTGAGACTGATATGTGTTGATGCTTAAGGAAGAGTGGGGCACATTAAGGAGGATTGGATGTCTCTTAAGTGCTGTCCTAGCATCATGTAAGAAAGGATGCAGTTGTAATTTCCTTCTTCATCCTCAGTGGGAATACATGTGAGAGCTTAACATATTGTTGTAAGGAAGATATATAGCTTCCCAAAAGACACATGAGAGATCTTCAGAATCAGCATTTTCTAAGATGTTTTGCTTTTCATATGGAATAGATCAAGATAGCAAAGCTTAACTCTGTGGGAGGTGGATAAATAAGAGAGGATCATGCCTGCATGGTTGCACATATTGCATGGTATGTAGTTCAGGGGTGTTATCCAGACAGTATATGAAACATGACACATTTCTTCATCTATTTTTCTTTCATAAATACTTTCTAAAACCACACTTTGAAACCAGCTGAGCAAGCATCAGCATGGCAGAAATGGAAACTCAACATGTCACTCCTGAGGTTGCCTGTCTAACCTTAATGGTGGCCATTTGCACATATTTGCTAAAAGGAGGCCTTTCTTACATTCAGCCACATGGATTTTCTCTCAAAAGAAGAGACATGTTATGCAGAAATTCCCAAAAGCTGTGCTCTATATCTTCCTTCTCCTCCTTCAAATCTCCCAAATTTCATGCTATTGTTAGTGTTCCTTTCTCTTCTAGTTAAATCATCTTCTATATCTTGATCTTCACAAATAGTCTCTTTTTTCCTTTTTTCCTAAGAAATTGTTCAAGTTTATATTTATTTCCTATATTAATCATATATTATTCTATTGTTATCTAATTTACAAATGTTATCCTACTTAGTGCACAGGCACTAAATTATGCCCTGTCTCCTTTCCACAACATAACCATTCCTTCCGACCTACAAGCACAACTGCTCCTTAACCTAGTTCTGTCAGAATGATTTGATTTGTAAAATCCTCACAGAGAAGTGTTTTAGTAGGTTTTAAAAACCAAATTCTTTTGACAGAATCAGGTTGGGGGCAGCTACGTGTGTAGTTATACTAGCAAATCCAAGTGGGGGGTGGTAACCTTCGGGGAAGCAGAAGGGTGGCTGGTGATGAGTCATCTGCATTATCTCCATATTACATTATACCCATATCTATCAACAGCCCTATCAACATCTGACCACACCCTGGCTATTCCGATTGTCGTAATTTTTTCTCTTTTGTCCAAAATATCTGTCACTGCTGACAGACCCACAACACAAAACCATAAGGCTCTTGCTCCATTACACTTTTGGTCAAACCTGCATTTTCATTTCCTCAGCTGCTTTCCCTTATTCCCTTTTTTCTCTCATTCTACTGCCAATTTCATTATTTGTCATAGTTTCCAGTTCTTCTCTTCAGAAATTTTGGTCTTTGTTTACATCTCTCTTCTACTCCCTTCCTCAAAGCAGTTTTTCCTCAAGTCTTATTAAACATCCTCTTTCTTCTGTCTTGTTTTAATTAAGATGTGAACTCTTTAGGTCAATGAACATGACCATAGTGTACAAAATGCTGTTAGTGTGATGGCCTGCCAAATTATAATAACAGCAATAGTCAACAGAGTTCTGAAATATGAGCACAGGATAATATGTAATGCTGCAGAAAGTAAGCTGAAACAAAAGAATAATTATTAAAAAAATTTTAAAGGAAGAAAGCCTGCAGTGGTGAGCAATTTAGAAAATTCAGAACAACCAAGTCACTGAAACATGGAGAGGGCAAGGAGAAAAGACAAGTCAGTCTTGAGACAGAAAGGAGACTTCACACCCAAGGTACCTGATAATTCAGGCAGAAAAGTATCTGCAGTTCAGAAAACTGCTAAAATTGCCCTGGAGCATACACAGGAGAAAATTCCATCCTGTCTTAATGACTGCGGGCTACTATGTCTATGGAAATGAGTGAGCTCATTCCTACACAGGAACTGGTGAAGACTTTTCTGATGACTAAAAGACACAATCCGTCTCTGAGCAAAGTAATTTCTGGTGCGGTTTGAGTAGGAGCAAAGTAATGGAAAATGTACTGCATGATGTTTATCTCCATACACAACCCATGAGAGACCTAGCTGGTAACCTAGAAAATGCTTTGCAGAAAAACATGGAGCAAGCGCAAAAAAAGTAGGTAGGTATGAGAAAGAGAGAAAGGAACAAGAACAGTGAAATGTAGAAGATCATAAATGAAGTACATTTTGCTTCTGCATCTGCACATGTGTTGTATAGGAAAGAGCATTAAATGTTTAATGTTGGGGCATACTCCAAATTTGTACATCTTTTCAACAATGTTTAAGTATGTATAAATAGAGTCTCAATCTGTCATTTCAGTTCCTTCACAGATTCAAATATGAGCCCTATTTCTTCAGTCCTCAACTCTGCTTATGTACAGATACACAGCCAACTGCCAGGTGGCCTCCTATGTGAAGAAGCATAAGTTTAGAAGTGGTCTTGATTCAAAGTCCATCACTACATCATGGAGTATCATGGCACATTACTGAGTAGCTGGTGCTTTGAGCCTTTTTGCCTCTCACTCTTCATTTTTCTGCCCCACTGAGAACCTCTTATAAACTTAAATCATAAAGGTACTCTACTTTTATCTTTTTTTTTCCTTACCCCAGGCCAAGTAAAAGAAGAATAAATTCAAAGAATTAGATGGGGTTTGAAAAACACAGCTAAAGGATTGGCAATGAAGCTCAAAAAAGAGTTGAACAAATGGCCTTGGAAGAGAATTTAGACTATAATGGCAAAAGAATGAGTGTTGACCTGGAAAATCAACATGCATTAGGTATTCAGCACAGGAGAGAGAAGGTTACGAAATCTGGTCAGGTGGAAAGAGATCTAGTGGTCAAGAGCCTAGTGACAAAAACAAGAAAAAAGAAAACATTTTACTAAAAGAGAAAGGAGTTTTACAGAGAGGAATTTACAGAGGGATTAAAAAAGAAAGAACATGGCAGTCAAACCAATGAAAGCAGTATCTCTTCAAGGCTCAAATTGACTGGAAATAAATTTATCAGAAACATAGAAATTAACTGTTATATTCGGGAATCAGAGTAATGAAGAATGAGATAATAATGTCACACAACAGTTTTATCACTAAAAATTGTAAATATATTTTTCAGGAATTTTTTATTATAGTTTTGCCTGCAACTTGCAAACAATACATTTAACAAAACTACATCTTCCAGTCTGAAGTTCTCCGTGTTCTTTTCACTACTGCCAGTCTTAGCAAGATCACAAACTGTTTGTCAAGCCTGCTAGGGATGGAGGTTCTGATTGCATGGAATGCACATTCACCAATATCAGGGGATGGGAGCTCTCCAGTGAGCAGAGGGAAGGTAGCTCCTTAAAACCACCAAATTAGGAACACACTGCAACAGCCCAATAAGGATAAATAATGCTCTTTCCAGGGGGATTTACTCAATCAAGACATTTCTGAGTGGGAAGACTATGAGGAAAATAATTGATAAAGCAGAACTTAATACTGGTTCAGGTGGAAGAGAAAAATAGTGTCATAGATCCAAGTATAAATAAGCAGGAAAATGAGTGTACATATTTAACTGTTCATATATCTGAGAAATTTTAGGTTCTAACTTCAAAAAGACATAGAAAGGATGTAGATGTCCAGCTATCATTAAGGCACATAAGTCCAGTCTTGGCACCTGCTATGTAAGTAATGTTATTTAAATGAAAGCCTGTTACTTTGTAGCTCCTGTCCAGAAGCATTAGCAATTCTAAAAAGGCTCAGCAAATTAGCACCAAGTCAAAAATTATGGACCTGTCAAGATCCACAAACACTTATTGGGGAGCGATGCTGACATACTTCAGTCACTCAGTCAAATACACTACTAAATATACAAACAGGTCCAAAAACAGCTGTAAAAAAATACTAATTCCACTCAGCTCTCTTCGGTGTTGAACCTTTCACAGGATCATGCCACCTGTCTTGGAGTTGCTGAGTAATTCTACCACCATACACCCACCGGGCTTGGACCACAAAGTTTCCAGCCATGTAAAAGCATACATTTTCAGCCAACTCTGCACCAACTCTCTTTGCCAGCCCTAATAACAGAACCAGCCAGCATTCATTTCACTGTAACCATCTAGTTATCTCCTCCTTTTTTCTACTTCTGGCCTTTTTCCAGTCTCAATTTGTAGAAAACACAAGTTCAAACCTGTGTGATTTGAACCTACATATCTTTTTGTCTTTATGTGTGAAATATCAGTCTATACAGGAGATTGAAATGTTACATATCAGTTGTTTCTGGTGAAGTATTGTGTTTGGTTGAGCTGGCAAAATGCCAAGTACCCAAACACAGTCCGACCTTCACCCAGCTGCCCCCTGCCAAGAGAAAAGGGAAAGAAGAGGGGGAAAAAACCCCAACTAAAACTTAAAACAGGTTTATATATTTACACAGAAGAGGGGAAATTAAAACTACAATATAACACACATATACAAAGGACCTGATGAGTTGTCCCAGAAGTCCCCAATCCCCAAGATTATATACCCTCAGGTCCAGGTGGGACCACCCAGTACCTCCCCCAAGGTGGGGAGTTCCACAATGGGTGATCTAACTCTGTGAATCATGGGGTATTTTTGGAATCATTGATGGCCCATTAACAGACACACCCCTTCAGGCTAGGTGTGGATGTGCTAACAACTTCCTGGAGGGGAGTTATCACAGCTCTTATCTCACAGGCTTCTTTAACACCCAACTTGTAGCCTGAGGGGTCAGGTGTGCCCTGGCCAGCTGCTGCAAATGGTCCATTGTTAACAGTTCATGAGAAATGACATAGAGTGTGTAGAATACACAGCTTTGGTCACACCCACACAGTGATAAACTGGTCCTGGCTTGCTGAACTAGGACAACGCTTCACTGAACTTCATGACATTCCTCTTTGCTCACTTCTCCAGCCATACTGAGTGAATCATCTTAATGACAACACAACATTCTGACACACCAGCCACTCCTCCCAGTTTTGCATTACAGCAAACTTGATGAGAGTGGTCATCCAGGTCATTAATGAAGATGTTAAACAATTTAAGGCCCAGTAATGGCACCTCAGGTACACAGCTACTAACTGTCTTCTGGTGGTGCTGGGTTGTTACTGGTAACTAGTAAGTTCAAGCAGCTGGACTTCATGGTACTGATTACAATCATTTCAGTCCAGTTTTCAGCCAGTCTTAATGATTGTCCACCTATCCAGCAGTTTCTCTGTGAGAGTTTTATGGGACACTGCAACAAAATCCTTCTAAAGTTGAGATAAGCGACAATCAGATGCTCTTCCATCTTTCACTACACCAGTCATCAGAGAGAATAATCCAATTCATTAAACACAATTTCCTCTTCATAAATCCATGCTGACTCTATCCAATCACTTCCTCATCTTTCGTATGTTTGGAAATGTTTTCCAGGATTACTTTTGAAGATGTTAAGGTGAGGGTGACAAGTCTCTAGCTCTCCTTAACCATATTTTTAACCTCCTTGAAAATGGAAGTGACATTTGCTTTCTTCTGATCCTTGGGAACCTCCCCAGTTTGCCATGACCTGTCAATTTTAACCAAGAGTAGATTTGCAATAACATCAGCCCCCTCCCTTTGTCTCATGCAACCTAAGGTCAGTTCTTCCTGGTTTTGTAAGTGCAAGCTCAAGTAGAGCAGCTGCCTTTTTCAGCTCCTTGATCACCTGTGATTTGTTGTCAGCAATGTACTCCATACATTTTCTGGATCACTTGTGCCTAGCTGTGTTGTCCCTCCAGAGACATGAGAGTGGTAGAAGACACCTCTAATAACCAAGGCCACTGAATATAAGGCTTCTTCATATTAATTGAAGTCTTCTTCAGCTTCGTTTCTTTGATCAGACGGCCTGTAAGACATCACAGCACCATCCATGTTGGTCTATCTGATAATCCTGATCCGTAAACTCTCAACTCGTTCATCATCCATTCTCAGACAGAGGTCCATGCATTACAGCTTCACTTGCATATAAAATTAAAATGCTCATTAGTTGCTTAATTTCAAATCCATCTGATCAAATCAGTTCTGCCTTTCTTCTTTTTTTTTCTTCCCCTTCTGCAGATAATTTGACAGAAATTATACCGAAGTCAATATACATTCATGCGCAACAGAAAACCATTTTTATCTATCTATCTATCTATCTATCTATCTATCTATCTATCTATCTATCTATCTATCTGTCTATATCAATCTCTATAATGCTCTGTATTGAAAATATGACAGAGAGATGGAATGAGAGAATTAAATGGTTACTATTATGATAAAAAGAAATTATGAAGGAATAAATTCACACTAGGAGTCTACCTCCTAGTATGTGTGACTGTTTATAGCATTGTAGTATAGATGGATAGCACTCAAATTTACTCAGTTTTAGCTGCATGTACACCTACAGCTATGAAAATTTGCTATTGTGATTTGAAAAATGTACTAAACTTTCTCCTTCACAAAGTTTATAGGGAAAAAATGGGAATTCTGAGTGAAATTTAACAGATTAAAGCTCAAGATAGATCTGCATTGCGCTAAGCATGAAAGACATCTTTGATTAATGGTTTCCTGTATCTTAGCTAGCATTACAAATCTTGAGTAAATAACTAGGACATTAATGTGTGGGATGAGTGTGTAGAGAATAGGCTGCATATTCAGGAAAGACTGCAGAATTTCCATGGGCCATGGAGCAGAAACCTAATGATCTTTTTCCTTTTATCAGGCACACTTTGTAAATAAATTAGGCACAGAAATACCTGAAGTAGTTTAAAATAATTTACCTCTACTTCAGGATCCTTAATGCATTGGCAGCATTGCTTTTTCTCATAATGGTTTAAAAAGTACCCTTTTTCTTTTTTAGAATCTTATGCCTTTTCTTTAGAATGTGATGTTTTAGTTATTGCGTAAATCCATTATGGTCTCACAGCACAGTTCCTACCATCAGATATGCACAACTCAGTGGCACAACTCAAGCCTCAGCAAAAGGCTTATATAAAGATTCCTTAAATAAAGATTGCTTAACTTAAATTACTTCAGTGTTCATATTTCTTTATCTGCTTTACACTTGGGGCATTATAGCTTTCATTTTCAACCACTTCTTGAATTAGAATTAGATCTGAGGAACGGAGGCAAAGATACTTCATATTTAAATTAAACAATTGAACTGTAATTGTTGAAACCGTCAGCCACATAAAGAAAAAGCACAAAACAGGAACCAGAATTTATTGTGCAGAGATCAAAATGGAAGGCAAAAGATGATTTCAAGGGACTTCAGAAAATGAAGTAACAGATAATATAAGTCCTAAAGGATATTTACAAGAAACTTAGCATCATATTGTGCATATGACACACAAATAGTCAGCAGATGCCCACTTCACTCAGAGAGTGTGAAAAAACAGTTCTCAGATATACTGACTAAATAAACATTCAGCCATAGAGTTTGAACCCAAGTCAGAAAACAACAGAAAATCTATAGACCAGAGGGTCAAAAAATTAATCACTGATTTGGACTCTTTTTGTCTATGGATATTCAAATCTAAATATATCACAGAATCACAGAATATTCTGATATGTTAACTTAATTTGGATATGCAGAATTAGAAATCAAATTTTGACCAACTAAGTCCATGTAACACACCCCACATCAGCACTTCTTGGCCCTTTGGAGTTTGGATTTCAGATGACATCATAAGATTTTAATTAAGAAATAAAATTAGGCTAAGGGTGATAATTTCTATATTACACATTATCACTAGGGAGTTCAAGGCAGGATGCACAATTCCAACCCTAAAGTTCTCTCAGCTTCAGATTTCTGCAGGAATTTTTCCTCCTCACTTACATGATTATGATGAAGGCTATGTCTTATGTAATGAAGTGTGCCTTTTTTTCTCAGAATTCTTGGCTGGAAAGTATAGAAATGTCACACCAGAGACAAAGGAATACCTAACCTATTAAAGCTTCACTCATGCTACCACATATATTTATTTCTCAGAATTGTGGTTATAAAACGCTGTCTTTCTGTTTTGGTTTAGCTTGGCCAAGTGCCAAGTGCCCAATTGCCTGTCAGAGCACCCCCACCAAGGGAAAGGGAGGGAAGGAAAAAAAAGCTAGAAGTGGAACTTTGAAATGGCAAGGTTTTTATATTTACACAGAAGAAAAGAACATTTAAAACAGAATTTTATATAATACATATATATATGAATGTGAAAAGAAATAATAACGCCTTTCCTGAGTCGCCCAACCAAATAATACAGGTTCCAACCATCCAAATCCCAGAAAACCTCCCAAAAACTCTTCCAGAGAAAACCCCCAGCAGGAGAAGAGAAAATTAACAAGAAAATGTTCACCTCCCTAGATAACAGAGCAGGGATGGCAGCAAGGCCTAATCTCAGTAAAGGCAGTGCAGTGCATCCTCACAGGTCCACGACGAAGAGCAAAAAGAGGCAGAAGTTCCACCGCACTCTCTTTTTATGCTTCTTGATGATGTCAGTTGATATGAAACACCTCTTTGGTTGCTTAAGTCAGGTGGTGCTTGTCCCTTCTAATCCGTGTCACATCCTCTGTGCCTGATGAAACTGAGGCCTGGCTGAGGCCTAGCTGAAACTAAAGCCAAAACTACCACACTTTCTTTCATAAGTTGCATTCTCTATTAGGTGATCCCCTCCAGAGTCATTCTACACACCTTGCTTCTCTTGGGAGTAAACTTAATCCTTGAAAAGTGAACCCCTGGTAATTTACACTCAAACCAAAATTGTGGTTGGAGACAGCTGGGCAACAAACCTGCTAAGAGGAAACAGAAAGGTCTTCAGCTATCTCCATTATTTAATAACGCCCACTTTGTTTTGATACCTTATACATTCTGGCTATAATTACTCCGCAGAACTCTTTTTCAATCTGTCTCTTAACATAGTCATATCATGTTAACCTGCTCTTTGATAAAAAGCAAGAGTCACCTTCTTAAAAGGATCTGAAAGAAAGTGACTATGATAACTTAATAGGTTTTTTCTATCACAGAAGTAATAATGCTGAGATTTTTTTTCCTATATACTAGCTAGTTTTGTGCTGTTTTGAAGTCCACTGTATTATTTCTCAGGTGCAGTCTTTACTGTGCATTGGACAGGTCTCTCTGTTCCCTGAGGCTCATACATTTCAGACTATAGTGGCTCGAATTCTGCATGTGCAGTCCAAAGTTCCATACCTATGACACACCAAATCTATATTATGCATTAGAAAAGTTTATTGCAATTGGTGAAATACTCTGTTTGGTATTTTGTTGAAGTAGAGCTGATTTAGCAAATAAAATGCACCTAAAATACCATCAACTCATCCAGAAACAAGCAATCAGCTAAAGCACAGAACACATCACATGCATTCAAAGGAATATACTGAATGTGTTTCCTATGTGCTTTGCCTTTGCTTATCTACTTGAGAGTTGGGAGTAAAATTTACAGCAATACTGAGCTCAAAGTGCTCTAGGAAAAGAGATAACATCACTCATCAAATCAGTCAACAAAAAGGGAAGCAGGAATCTTTCTGTAGTCCTAGAGTCTCAACGCAATGATAATTAAATTTGCCACAGAGGTACCAGTGACCCTGTCTAGAACAACTAACACTATTCTACTAAGTCCAATATTTGATTGACTGGCAATTTTCCAAAATCAAAATAAGGCAAAATAATTCTGCCGGTTAAATTCAATAGACACTTCAAAACTAACGACCATAAAGTTCTGAAATGAAAATAATGCTATTGTGTCCTCAGTGATAACACTTTGTTCTGAGAAACTGATTGGATCACTCACTGTAACAGATTTGTTTTCCCACAGGACACAATTGAACAAAAGCTTTCATTTCCTGGATCCTTAAACCAGATCTTTTCCTTCATACAAATTACAAATTCAGCTTTCTAAAAAATATAACACAGACTTAATGAAGAAAATATCATGGAGTTGATAGTCTTACAAAACCAACAATCTTAGAAGACTAATCTGTGTGTCTGTCTCCTGTTACATGTCAGACATTGTAAGGAATATTCCATTTCTGACATACCAGGAACTAAAATTATAATTAAGTGCTTTAATATTCAGATAAACACTAGTTTTGATCAAACTCAAGGTATTTATCATTTATGTAGGAAATTAATGGGCTTGCATTTTTGAATATTAAAAACTAGAACCAGACTATGTTTTCTGTTATGCTGCCCTCCACTTAAAACTATACTAACCTGGCCCTCGTTTTAGCATAAGGAAATAATCCAAGTCACTGAAGATATCCTATGGGTATGAACTTATAACACTGAGATCTTTCAATTTCTATTGATTTGGATCTGCATCGAAAAACTGATTCAAATAAATGAGTCTTTTAATTGCCTGAAATGGACTTAGGGGTAGTTCTTTACAAGAGAGCAGAGTGTACTTAGCACCTCACAGAACTAAGGTTTACAAAGCAAAAAACTGAGTTTATTAATGAAAAATCAAAATGCTTTCATTGGGAGCGTTTTATATAATACCTCTGCCAGAAAAAAAAAGTCATATTATGTGTGTTCAAAATGATTAGTTGTTAATTAGAATGAACAGTTTATGACTGATTTTATTAAATGATATCTAAGGTACTTTTCTCATAGCCATTTTGGAATTCTTGTGGGGTAAATTTTTTAACTTTTTTTATGGTCTGCCAGAAAAGAACTATATGAGCAGGAATAGGGATAGAAGACACATCTTTTGGACTATGCAGAATTGGCGTCTTTTCCTTTCAATCTATGTTTGTATGTATATACACATTTTGTCAATTCATCTTAAAATATTAAAAAAATATTTTTTGTTATTTGGGACTATATATCACACATAGCTTTGAAACTTATTTTCCATTATTTTTATTTGTCAGTTTTCATTACCTATTCATACATCCAACATCATGGTGAGACTAGAAAAAAACCCAAATTTACTATGCAAACAATGTCAAATATGAACATATAACCATAAGAAAATCAGAAAATTCTGTACTGCATTATAGCTGTTCAAAAACAGTCAACACAGCAATGTTTCAATTACCAGACATTTTAAAATAAAAGTAATGAAGCATCGGATATTGTTCTTTCCTTGTGAATTTAAGTGATTTCCTGGGTACTTTCAATTTTTTTCAATATCAGGCCTAAAATATTTTACAAGGTTGTTTTTCTAATGTGTGTTTTCAACAGAGTTCCTTTAAATTTAGCAGAAAGTTTTTACTCCAATATGTTTCTTTTGAAAGTGACTTTCTGTGTTATTTATCCTCGTGTTTGGCAAGTGTCCCTACTTTTCAGCTTTCTATGCTTTGGCAAAATAACTCATAGAATCATAAAAACACGGAATTATTTAGGTTGGGAAAGACCTCTAAGATTATCAAGTCAAATAATAAACCAAGTCCACCACAAAACCATGTCACATCTACGTGTCTTGCAAATCCTTCCAGGTATGGTGTCTCAATCACTTTCTTAGGCAGCCTGATCCAGTTCTGACAACCGTTTTGGTGAAGAAAATTTTCCTAATATCCAATCTAAACTTCCCCTGACACAATTTGAGGTCATTTCCTCTTGTTGTGTTGCTTGTTACCTGGGAGAAGAGTCTGACCCTCACCTCACTCAACTTCTTCCAGATAGTTGTAGAGAGTGATAAGGTCTCCTCTGAGCCTCCTTTTCTCCAGGTCAAACATCCTCAGCTGCCACATGTGCTCCTTATCAGATTTGTGATCCAAATCCCTCACCAGCTTCATTGCTCTTATTTGAACAAGCTCCAGCACCTCTGTGTCTTCCTTGTCATGAGGGGCACAAAATTGCATACAGGATTCGAGGTGCAGCCTCACCAGTGTCAAGTACAATCAGATAATCCCGTTGGTCATACTATTTCTGATAGAGGCCAGGATGCCACTGGCCTTCCTGGCCACCTGGGCATACTGCTGGCTCATGTTCAGCCACTGCCAAACAGCAGCTCCAGGTCCTTTTTTGCCAGACAGCTTTCCAGTCATTCTGCACCAATTCTGTAGTGTTTCACAGGGTTATTGTGCCACAGGTGCAGGACCTAGAACTTTGGTTTGTTGAAATTCAAACAGCTGGCCTCAGCCCATAGGTCTAGACTGTCCCAATCCCCTTGTGTAGAGCCTGTGTACCATCAAGAAGATCAACACTCACGCTAAACTTGGTTTTGACTGCAATTTATTACTGTTCTGATGAAATCTTCTTAAAATACTAGAAATTTGCTTTGCTATCTGAATGTGTTAAGTGCTATTCTGAGTTTTAATATCTCACACACATTTTGGGGCTTTTTTTAAAATGGAAGTAATTCTTTTTTACTTGGCTGCTGGACTGAAGAATTCCTATTTTGTAACATGTGTTACTTTACCATTATTTCCACTCACCACCCTGTAATCTTCCCTCCCAAGACTACAGCTAACTAAGATAAGCAAGCAGCTCACTCTCACAGATATACAGTCTTCTTCCTGACTTCCATAACATGGAAGGAGAGAAGAAACAAATTGAAGGAAGAGAAGGAAGGAAGCAGGCAACCCAAATAAACTTGCAAATGTCAGGGTCAGCTCAGAGAAGTGATCCTTGTGGGTCGTTTCCAACTCAGCATATTCTGCAATTAACCTTCAGCTTTGCTAACTCCTGTATCAGACGCTTCATATGGTCTTATATTATTCAGTCTAAATGAAACATTTTATAAAAAATGTTATACTGTAAAATCTCAGATTTATAGGGTATTCATGGTCAGATTTTTTAAATAATTGACTGGCCTTTTGTTGATATCAACTAGCCCAGATCTGTTGACAATCTAGTCGCAGTTAAAAGCACAGAGCTCTGCAAAATTTGATCATGAAAGACAGCTCTGAAGTCTTAATAGCCTCATAGGAAATTATATTAACATTAACATCTTAAGCCTATGAACAACCTCTGAATAAAAGATGAGGGGATTATTTTGAGGAAATAACAACTAGGTTTATTTCTGATGTGATGGCTTAGGAAAGAGCTTGACTTTCCTTGCAAATGTGCTAAATACATTGCTATATTGTGAATTTATTGTTTTAATTGAATTTGTATTCTACCGAGGCTGACATGGTTTTAGAAATCTTGGAAAATTGCCACCAACATCCAGAAACACCAAGGTGATTTAGAGAAGTACAGACACATGGCTGAAAAAAATCCAAAGGGACCACGGCCTTAGCTGTTGTTTCCCACTGAGTAATCATGCTTCCTGAGAATAACCCGCATCTCCACCATGCCACAATCTCACCATTCTCTGTACAGCTGCATTAATTTTGAAGTTTAAGGGCCCAAGGTCTATTTTCCATGTAGCATAGAGCAGAAAGGCTAAGCTACCTGATGCATTACCATAGCCCAGCGAATCCTTGTGCACAGGTAGGAGCTCAGGGCTTCCAAGTGACAGTCCCAGGACACTGTACTTACATGACTGTGCTATTTAGTTGTATTGCCATGGCTATGTTACTTCCAGTTCTGGAACTTACAAGATCACTGCAAGCTTGGTGTTATCCATACTGAATTCTTATATTAATGGCACACATCATTTAGAACTGCTTTGAAAATAAACATTTATGCATATTTCAAAATGTTGAAAAAATCTCCTAAGCTATCCATTTGAGCACACATGAAGTATTTGTAAGTATCTGCAAGTATCTGCATAGTAGATATCAATCCACATTCAGTGTAAAGTCTAGTCACATCCAGTTTCTTTCATAAATGTGCACACTCTTTTAACATTTCCATCTGAACTGCTGTAGGCAAGGTGACCTTGGTCAGTTATATAACACAGTAAAGTGGAACTGTGTCAGCTTACTGAATTTCATCGGGTCTGAAATCTGGCAGCTCCGTTGCTCCAACCCAAGCCATTAAGCTTACTTTACCTCTTCTTTATTTCTATGTCTCATCACAATACATGGGGAAATGGAATGAATGCACAATTGTAAATAACAAGATGGGACTGTTGTTTCTTTAATCTAAGCTTTGGTGTTAAAAATCACAGCAGCAAATTCTATCAGTTTTCACAATTAACCTTCAGAAACTACTGTGTCTATTGTCTTGTTTGACCATTAAGAGATAATTCCAATATTAAATATAGGTGCAATGAACACTAAAGGAACTAAAACACCTTGCTGTAGTTTTACATCAAAACATAGAGAGTGACAGATTCTGACTATTGAATCTCCTTAAGAAACAAAGGAATATTGGAATGTATTGCCTTATGTCTTGAATGTTTATAACAAATAAGTTTTCATACACCTGTTGGAAATCAGTTGAAAAAACAATTCACTGCGAATTTAATCCAGTAGTATAGTTGAATACTTATCAGACACACTAATCAGGAATCGCAGAATCACAGAATATTCTAAGTTGAAAGGGACTCACAAGGATCATCAAGTCTAACTTAGTCCTGAACCATCCCCAAAAGTCACACCATATGGCTCAGAGTATTATCCAAACCTTTCTTGAACCCTGTCAGGCTTGGTGCTGTGACCACTTTCTTGGGAAGCCTGTTCCGCTGCTCAACCACCCTGTGGGGGATAAACATTTTCCTGATATCCAATCAAACCTCCCCTGACATGACTTCAAGCTATTGCCTCAGGTCACTACAGAGTAGAGATTGGCACCAGCCCCTCCTCTTTCCCTTATGAAGAACTTGTAACTGCAATGAAGCCTCCCTTTAGTCTCCTCTTCTCCAGGCTGAACAGACCAAGTGCCCTCAGCCTAATTATGTAAATCTGATTTTCCTAAATGTGCTGATTCCGAGTACTTCTGTTGAAGCATTTAAACAATTCAATATGAAACTTGATGTAATTAATTAAATTGGCCTGAACACAAGTATTTTTTATAGAAGTAGATAGATTTACTTCAACATCACTGCAAACAGTAAGACAACTTTATTATTATTATTATTATTTTAAGGTGAAAATAGTCTGTCAAATGTCGAATAAAGCAGTTAATGACTTTTCACTGAAAAATTAAGCATGGAATTTGGAAATGCATAGTTCTAAACAATCTGTAGAAATAAGAAAGCCATTAAAAGTTTTAATAAATTCTTTCAACAAACCTAATAGGCTGAAAACAATAGAATGAACTGTGCTGTTTTTTCCAGTGGGTGTGGATGTCTTATTTTTCTAGATACATAATTTTTAAAATAAAATATTTATAGTTTATATCAAAGATTATTGAACTGGTGAACAAAATACTAGTACCCTAGCTAATTTTTAACTAATATCACATCAGTATTTTGATATGCAATAGCTAGTAATTTCATGGCCACATAAATTATCTAAATTCCCTGAGCTGACATCTCTGCTCTAGAAATCAAGAATGCCAAGTCCGTATTGCATCTTTCAAAAGGTGCAGCAACCCATCACTGCAGTAGGCAGCTTGCCATAAATATTAGCAAGAGCTAGAGTGAAATTCCAGGAAATGAAGATTAAAGGAAACCACTTTGAAATTGGCTGAGCTGAGCAAGTTAAGGAATTCATGTACCTCCTAATGTTGTAAATCAACTTACGATGTACAGTTCCTGGCTATTTAATTAACAGCTCCGTATTCTTCTAGAAAAAAAGGGGTCACAAGGACAAGATATAGCATGTGCAGGAATTTCACCAAGGTGTCCATTACCAAGGCCAAAATTCTGGGCTTTTTTCAATGAATAAAGCTCCTGAGTTATAATCAGAAAGTCTTTTTTTAGCTTCTTTTTTCTTTACTATTTATTTAGTTTGCTTCACCTCTTTATATGTATGTTCATGCCCACTTCTCATATTCTTTCAATGTCTTAGTCCTGTGGTAGCTGATTAGGTCAGCAATTCTTCAGTTTGATGTACAAAGCTCAAATGAGTGCAACGTGTAATGAAGCTTGACAGAATTCAAAATGATAGTTTTTAAGACGTAAAGGCCATCAGTTCTGTAGTTAAATGTGTATTGCAAATGCAGCACATAAATGTAGATGTTTATTCATGAGAGCTTTATGTACAAACAAGGATGTTTTTGCACAGTAGAAAAAGTGTGACAAATCTTCACGGAAGTATCAGAGGCTCTTGTGAACCCCAGAAATTAAGATTTAGTTCTTCATTTTCCCTAGAAAACAGTACTAAGAATGAAAAGTTCAGGTTGTACATAAAGCAAAACTGCAGGTATATGACTCGGGAGAATTTCAACAGTGAATATTGAGCTTACCCAGAACAAAATGCTGACAAGAAAAACAAAAGTGGGGATTAATAATAAGAAACAGTACAATGTAATAATTCATAGATGGTAGTTTGGGGAAGTCGGGATTTATAGACCTGAATTTTTCCACCTATCTGAAATAATTGACTCTGCACAAGCTTTCTAATAATTAAGATATAAAAGGAAGCATATTTTCTTCCAGACATTTTCTGGGAAAAAAATAAATTACATAAGAAAACCCAACCCTCCTTATTCTATTTGGAAATGGAGTGGAGTGCTCTCCAAATTGAAAGTGAAAGAATTCTTTATTGCTATTAGTGTTTCAGTAGTATCTTAATCTGACTCAAGAAACTTGACATTAATTTAAAACCAATATATAGTACTGCATATTTGATAGCAGTTGCGTTTCCAAGAAATCTATTCTTGTTTTTGCTTTAACATGCTGTGATTGTTGACTGCCACATGCACATGATGATATGGAAAACTAAATTTTCCATTATTCTTTATCCTGAATTTTTGTCTAGAATGGAAGTACTCTGGACTTCCATAACTGTTCTACAGCAGGGCTTTTTACATAGTTAAAATGGATGCACAATTCATGCAAATAGATATAAAAATATGGCTTGCAAGTAACAAGCAATCAGAAGCACACCATCAAGCACCCATAAATTAGTATACTGCCCAGATCAATGCATGTGGCTGAACACAACTGAATGAATCATTTGCTGCTAGAAAATAAGATTTCTGTTTCAGGCACATTCATGTTTCTTTTTATTAGTACTCCCTACTTTCTTGCAGTATTCTATAAAACATGTTTCTTTTCAAGACTGTTAACAAAAAGTTAATTTTGAACACATTTTAATGAATATTCACAGAAAACTAACTTTATCTGGCAAGTGTGAACATTCAATTTATTTAATCTTATTGCCACTCAGTTACCTGACAGAAAGGAGAAACAAGTGGTCCACATAGATCATTGTACATAATTGAGACTCCTTAACTTTAAATAGTTACTTATATTAAATTTCTTGGGATCACTACAGCTTTAGATTTATTTGTAGGCATCAGTGAAGAAACAGGAATTTCTGAATGCTCTCAAAAGCTTGTAGAAAATGAGATCCAAGTATCCTAAAATCTTCACAATGTCTGCTCCTGGATTTGGTATTTGTTCCCACTATGATTGTGACAGTCAGGATCCACAGTAAAGCTCAGTGCAGCTGGAAATAATTTCCTGGAAAGAAAGCTGACACAGGAGGGATATCTAGATACTGATCTGCTAGCTCCCTTTCTAAATCAGCAGTAAATTACATAATATGATTTGACTTCAGCCTACAGTGAAAATAAGTTTGTACTCATTGACCACCCATGATAAATATGAGGGAATAACATTGTCCCATTAGCTTTAGCCAAGAAATACCCATTTCAACAGGGGAAATTAATAGATCAAGGCCAATAATTTTTTCAAGTTCTGATTCATGGAAAATGTTGGAGGAATATAGTTCTCCTCTTCCCTATAGAGTATGTATGTATAGCCATCTTTTCGCATCCTTCTGAAAGTCCTTCTCTTCAACAGTATGTTAGTATATGACTAATACTTAATAAAAATAGATATAATGCCAGAAATCCAATAGACTTTGGTTCACTGACTTTTCTTTCCTTTTAATACAAAGTATGCTATGCTGCAGGATTTGGAAGACAAAGAATAATGAATTATCTGTAGGAACTGTGCCTAAAATCTGGTTTGAGTGTTTATCTCTATGTTTTATTATATTGGTGTATAGATTTTCTAAAATGTCACTCACATTTACACACATTCTAAAGTAAACAAATCTGCAATGAATGTATGCAAGTTTCTGTCCCCTTCATTTTCGACCCAGAATGACAACAATAAAAACTCCATATGACAACAACTAAATGTATTTCTAAGTCCTACAGAAAATTGGTTTCCATGTGAAAACAATTAATGAAAAATAGAATTTCAAAGAGCCTGTCAGAAAGTCCACCAGAGATTTCAGATATAGAAAAGACCTTAGCTAGTAATTTCACTACTCCTGGCATTTATATTGGAGATGTAAGACCCCCTCTCATGTAATATATTATTCAAGATAACAATTATGTACTACATTTCCATGGGTTTATGAGCATGAATTTGAGTTTAGCACAACCTATTAATTGCCTAGTATATATCAGCTCCTCAATATACTATGAATGATCAATCTTCCCATGTTTGTTTATCTGTACTGTTTCTTACCTGTTTATTTGTCACTTCTTTGTCTGTGGGAATATATCAAAAGCAAAAAACCAAACAATTCAAAGAGACGTAGATTAAAAAAACTCCCAGTTGTCAGGATAATATTTCTCTATCATGAACCAGCCCTGGGTTGCTGTGTTCTATGTAATCAGAAACTTGCCTGTTCTTTATTGAGATTCATTACTATCTACTCATCTAAGTTAAAGCGAACTGTTTAATCTGGGTGTTGTTGCTTGTGATCACTGAGCAAGTGCCCCAGGAACTTATTGATGTCAGTGTCATTACAAAATGTGTTTCCATTGCAATTTAAAAAAAAATATGGCATCTGACACCCTCATAACCAGTATCACTTTCAGTAAGCACTCTATTAAGCATATTCATTAGTGATCTGCATTTTGTTATTTCTAGTATGAAACCTTCAAATAGACAACACTCCAGACCCACACACAGCACACAATACGTGAGGCTACAAATACACTTCATGATGGATATTATGTGTTAATCCCACTGACACGTTATAGCAGAAGTGAATATTTAACTGAGATCTTACTCTGCATGCTGGCATGGACATGTTGACTGTCTTCAAAGACAGTAACTTTCCTGCAAATGTAAGTCATGAGACATTTAAATGACAGAAATTTTTTTCTGAGTCAAAAGTTATTGGGGCAGTCTGGACATCTTAAAACACTATACCAAGTGCAAACTCAAGTAGCACACAGCAATATTTAATTGTATTTATATGTTTGATTTGTTGTATAACCTCAACCTCACTGACAGTAATGAATTAAATTTATCCAAAAAGGATCATTACAGCTATTCAAGAGGAAAAAAAAAACAAACCCACAGGAGATGAAATGAAGAGTTTATGAAAACTTATGAAGTTTATAAAGTTTATGAAAAGTTTCAATATGCAGGCAACCTACAGGCACAGGCGGCTGGTCAAAGTTCCATTACCTCTAAAGAAAACCTCTTCAAACTCTTCAGAAGAATTTCTGTAGCAAAACCTGTATCAGCAAACTAGACCTCCACAACCTTCAATCCAAGTGTCATGCTACATGTAAATATGGCTGAATTCTATTTTCCCCAGAACTGAGTAGTTGGATCCAAACTGCCTAGTGGTAAGTTCCGCCTCAAGCTGTACCTTCTCATGGTCTGACACTGGTTTGCTCTAGTGGAGATTGGAGTGTGACAGTAGTTTAGCAGATCATGGGATGTGCCTGTGACCCTCTCTCTTTGACAGTATAGAAGTAGCCTCTTTGTCAGCTGCTTTTTAGCAATCAGTGCCATGAAAAATACATTTCTCTTCTTTGTTTATTATGTCCGCCAAGTGATCCTCTAATTCCCAACCTTAGCTACGTAAGTCTTGTAATTTAGTCAATGTTTGAAAATGGCATTCTCCCAGCAGGCAGGTCAGTCCATTACCTCTTAATGAAGTCTTTTTACTTAGATTTGCCACTGGGTTACCTTCCTTCTGTTTCCTTAGCAACTCTGTTACTGAATCAAACTAACAAATACAGCAAGGACCCATCTTAGTGGTCCAGTGTGTTCAAACCATACCTGTAGCCTTAATTCATAACTGAGTTACCAGTCCTTCACCACACTCACAGTTGCTTCTAACATTGAAAGCAAGGCACTTTCATTAAAATTAACACACCATTTATATGAAATGCCCTGTCTTTGCAGCACTCAAGAGTGCTCAAATAATAAAAAATATTAGTTCCTTAGTATTCAAGTGTCAGATATGAGGCATTATTAGTCCCATGAAATCTAGTACTAAAAATGCAACCATGGCACGTAGATCAAACTTAAGCCAAAATTTCCAGCATGATTTGTCCTACAGAAATAATGGTTACAGGACTGGCCTTATTCTTTTCCTTATCTTTCTCAGCTTTCCCTTTTAGAAGGAAAGAGAGGAAACTTTTGTTTACAAGTTTTTTATTTAATGCACTGTATATTTTCAATGAGGACATTTGTCAAAATAATTGCCGAAGCAGTAGATTTCAGATCTTTAAGTATTTAGAAAACCTGTGTATATCATATCTGCTCATATACATCAAATTAAGACATGGTTCTCACCAGTGAACACCTGTTACCAGATTAGTGTAGATAGTATTTTCTCATTGGAAGGGACTCCAGAATAGCAGTGATCAGGATATAAATATGTTCTGACATCGCTATTTATCTAGAACATCTTCTGTGAAAAAAAAAAAAAATCAGTGAACTTCAAATCAGATGCAAATACTGTTGCAGTCAAACTGGTCAAACAGCAGTATTAGTAACTACAGTTACTATGTCATTTTTACTCTCACAAAAAATCAGTAGAGGGCTTGAAAGAGAATAGGTCTGATAGTCTTTAAAATAAAGCTCAATTATAAACATGTCAAAAGTACTGAAGTTGCAACTTGGGAAAACAATAGAATTCATTTTGACTACAATTTCTAAAATGTATTCATTAAAAAATACTATGATTGGGATTTCTTTTGGAATGGAATGGCTTGCAAATTGTGACTGTAGCAGAAACTCTGGTTTCTTTTTCTTTTTTTTTAGAAAAAACTAAGACCCTCAGGTGTTAGTTCAGCAACTATTATCTAAAATGAAATCTTTTTTATCTGATGCAATTTTATCTTTCATTTCAGAGTATCAGAGAATGGAGCTAATGAATTCTACAAGTTACTGTAAGGTTACAGTTCTAGTTCTTTAAAAGAAAAATGACATTGTGTCAAATTATATTACAAAGCCTTAAATTCATTTTAGGTTCCCAGTATCTAGCATCAACAAATCCACAGTCACTGTTGATTTGCAAAAGATGAGTGATTAGCAATAGATTTGCACACAAATTTGGCAGCACAAACATCTTCATAAAATCACAAGATGGCTGAGATTGGAAAAGGCCTCTGAAGGTCATCTGGTCCAAACTCCATGGTCAAGCAGGGCCACCTATAGCTAGTTGCCCAAGACTATGTCTAGACAGCTTTTGAATGTTTCCAGGGGTAGAGATTACGTAGCTTCTCTGGGCAACCCATGTCAGTGTTTGGTGATTCTTACAGTGATAAGGTGTTTCCTTAGGTTCAAAGGGAACCTGCCCTGTTTCCGTTTATGCACATTTCCCTGTTTTTCCATAAGAGAAATTACTTTTGAAGGAATATGATAGATATCAGGTAAACACATTAAAAAACAAAAACAAACAAAAAAACCAAAAACAACAACAACAACAAAAAAAACCAAACAAAAACCCACAACCTAATTTCAACTTCTAAAAGATTTTTCTTTAGTGAAACCTTCTGAAACATTTAATTGATGGGCACAAAAACTAGTGCAGCAGTGGTGGTCCACACTGATAGAAACAGAAAGTCCTTCTGACTGATTAGGAAAAATCCCAAAAATATTCACTAAAATATGATGTTACAGCTCTAAACAATTTTGCCAATGTTACTAATCATCGCTTGATTGTCTATACTAATATTCATGTAAATGCATTGCCTTATTCTAAGGCTCAATCAGCAGGTGGAATTGAACTTGAAGGGTTGCTTATTTGTAATGTGTGAATGTGCCTGAGGATCTGGAGCTAGACTTGCTTATTTGACATAACCACAATGGAGTGGATGCTGGACTTGTCCATTATGAGGTTTGGTATACCTTAATCAAACCATCTTATGGAATAAATCAGTCTGCACACAGCAGCTCCACTTATGGAAAAGGGTATAATGGATTCATCCCTCTGAATCTGTTTGAGATCGATGCAGTGCAGACAAAATAAATCACAGACACATAATCAGTTCCTGTCACATTGCTGTTTTGTATTGCTGCCTCCCAGCACTGGTGTTTGCACACTATGTTGAGCTACAAACACCTGGGTACTGGTGATGCTATTTCTAAGTGTTGCCCATCTGCCTGCAACAACAGGATCGTCTTTCTACAAATGACTTCTGTGCATACTTAGAAAAATTAACAATTACTTTCATTTATCAGTACAACTTTGAACATTTAGAAAGTTCCCAAAGATACTTTATATAGTTTTCATTTTCCTTTTAATGTCCCCACCAGTTCAAGATGAAAGAAATTGCATATTACTGACAAATTAACAAGTTTATAGTTGGGCGTCTTGTTTACCTTATTTTTGAAAATTGTATGGAGCTGACAATTCAATGACCTCTCAAAATCCCAACCCACTCCCTCCAGTCTAATTTTACATAAATCATCTTACAATTTTTGTTTCCTTCCTATATGAGTCTGTTTCTCATTTATTCCTGCACTATGCTGTGAATCTTTCCTGATATCATATGTCTTAGTTGTAAAAATAATAATTTCCTTCCCTGAGAACAATCACAATTAGAGCTGTTTATGCAACTGACCTGCTGCCTTTTAAAGTGTGTTTTTCTTGGATTTACTTTTTTTATTGAATAGGCTTTGACACTATTTGTCAATCTATCACAGCTAGTGACACTGTTAGTGTCAGAACCATTTCATACAGTACAAAATAATCATAGGATACTTTATTATGTATATTATATTTTTCTGCATACCTTGTAGAATAGCAAAAATTATACCATTGTGTTGGGGCTGTAGTCAATGCTAGCAAAACCAAGAGTGCTTTTAAGTCTGTCTGAAATAGTTCTAATAAAAAAAAAAAAACCAACAAAAAACCCCCAAAATATCTCTCCAAGTCACCAAATTTAAAATTACATTGACTATTATGAAAATAAAATTAAAGAAGCATCATTTAACAGTAGAGTGGATATTGCTTCAGGTTTGGGGCGTTGGGGGGGTGGGGGAGAAAAAAAACCCTTCCATTTTTAAAAAAGCAGGTGAAAATTTCTGGAGTATCTTTGCATTGTAATCCGTGAGTCTAAACAGTTCTAAACCTGGTAGCAAGTATATAGCTCAGGGCCTTGTATAAACCTTATCTGTCTTTGTTGCCATGCTACAGAAAAAGGAAGAAAAAGTGTAAGCTGCAATCATACTTCACGCCATGTATCTTTTTACTTCCCAGAGAAAAAGATAGATATACAATTTATTGGTAGAGATGTAGCCCAGGCCCATTAAGAAGATACGTGTTCCCTGCAGAAATTCTGAATTTCTGAGTTCATACTACAATGTGAGCACATTCTGAATCTTTCCTGATAAGTAATTGACTCCTTTTAGTAACGGTTGGCAGAAGGAAACTGTTAATACTTATCAGTTCTCGGTTCAACAGCTCCCAAGCTAAATCCTGTACTTTTTTTCCAAGTTTCATCCAAGAAAGCACTGTATTATTTGGAATGCGCTAAATAACACAAGGCATGAAGCTTTTATAATAAAGACTGGTGAATGTAAATAAAATGTTATTGCTCTACAGAATGATATAAAATGCATAATGTATTATATATAATAATATATTTTATACTATGTAATATGCATAATATGTATAACATATTTTATATTTTCTATTGCACTCTGTGTTATTATAGTATACAAATTATTAAATTGGATATATATCTACATGTGTATCGAAAAATATCCTTCATAGGGCTAGAGGACAATATATAATGCTAGAAATTGCTGGCCAGGAGTTTTAGAACTTCTGGAGTAACTTTAGCCAGCTTCACTGATAACCTCAATTTCAATTCAAAACTGATGGGAAACATTGGAGAGATCTCAAAATTCTTTATCTGACTGAAGGCCTCCACACTGTAAAAGATGGCTAAGTCTCATTTATTGCACTTCTAAACTGAGGAACTAGTCTGAAAATGCTGAGGCTCTGTTGGTTTCTCACCCATCTATGGGAATTATCTCACTTCCTGTTATTTCAAACAGCAGTTAGATAACAGAAGTGGCAGACAGATAAAAGCTTCAGAACTGAATATGGACAAGTAGCCCATGCTGCTCTGCATTGACTGCACTTTAGGTTTGTAGTACCTAAATCTAAACTGCTGTAACTAAGAGTCATGAACCTTTTATTCTAGTTGTGAGGTCTGGATTTATAATCAAATATTTTAGAAGAGCTGAGGTTCTTGCTCCACAGTGCTCCATTTCTCCCAAGGCAGTAATACTGATGTACTTGTTTACTCCTACATGTACTTAAGTCTTTCATGATTTCTGCTGAAGCTTTAAAGTGTGTCTGAAGAACTCCCTTATTTTTGTGCTCAGTTAAGAACCCCTTTGTCTTCTCACATAGTTTTAACTGTTCTGTGAGGGAAAAACAAAAACAAAAACAAAAACAAAAAAACAAGCCTGTGTCAGTAAGTTCCTGACCTAAAATGTCTGACAGCCTTCCTATTTACTTCTCACCTCAGGAAATCAGTTGACTTGGGAAAAAATGAGTAGTCTGAATACAATGAACAGTGAAAGAGAGCCATGGTACTTTGAGAGGAGAGATTTCATCTCTACACCTTTTCCTCTTGCTTCTGCTTTTGGTACATACCTACACAGAAGAACCCTGAGCACTTTTCTCTGCAGAGGATTCACTGTATCAAGTATACTCTGACAGATTGCAAGTGACCTTACTTAAAGTGAGAATTGTGTTTGACTACATTATAAAGGACTTGAGAATGTTGGTCAGCTTCAGTTTGCATCATTGTGCGAATTGCATTACTTCAGACGATATACTGGGACGTGACAGGTAATTTTATTAAGCTAGATTTTATCATTTCATGTCATCAATAATGTCACTTGTCACTGAGTGACAGTGAGAAAGGGGACCTCTGATGCTACACTGTCTGATCCACTTTGCAACATGAAGTGTTAGAGTGGCTGGGATGGAGATGAGCACTAAATATCAGAGAATCAGGGGTTAAAGATGATGACACTAACAGAGAGACACAAGGAAATGCAGCATAACAGGCTGCTGGCACAACACAATTTAGGCAATAAAACTGTCTTTCTTATCTAAACAAGTATAATTATCTGTCAGTGTTAATTATTGTGCTAGGGTCTAGATTAATGGAATCCTATAATGTAGCTTTTGTCACCCATAGCTCCAACTAGTTCACACTTTATGTAAATCCTCACCCCCATGTATAGAGCAATGCTGTCAAGCTATGGGTTTAGTTTTGTAAGAACTCATGCATTTGTCAGGGATGAGGTCATTAATAACTGTTCCTAAAATTTTTATGTTTGCTTTCAACTAGAACGCTTCTCTTCTAGGATTTAAATACATTCCTGCGGTGTTGGGAGCCTAACTATTGCAGTATTGTGACACAATGGGTGGAGAGCCTTGTGCCACCCTCCTGCAGATAATCAGGACTGACACTGACCCATCCATTCTATTTGTCCTTGAGGAGAGAAATAGACGATAAGCAAATCAGCATTAACAGTAAGAGAGAATTTGGCTTCAAGTAAGAGATAATTTGGCCCCTCATTTACAACTGGAGCTGTTGCATTACCTAAAAATATATATTCTAATAGAAGTTAATTTTACCTTGTCATTGTGCCTTTAATAATATTAAGGTGGTAGCATAGCAATGCTCAAGCTTACTCTTTCTTTATCAGCAAGAAAATATAGAATCACTGCTGAATGTACTGCAAGTTCCTTTTATTACAAGAAACAGTACTACAAGTGACAGATAAAGAGCATGTGGGGCTCATAAGAGCCTACATGTGGTATGAGAATCATGATTGTTTTAGGTTCCTGCTCTGATCTGCTCTGCCTTGCTGCCTTTGTTGGTTCCCAGTATGGGGAGCAGGGGGAGCAGGGGACAAACTTTCAGAATACAGCAGGTCACAAGCTACATACAACGAGGGGTTGCAACATAGAAGGGGAGCTCATAAAAAATCAAATACAGTGTCACTCAGTAGAGGCAGAGCTCAATTAAAACCACACTGTTCAGGCACATCAGTACTGATCAGTACTACAAACTGATAGGCATTTTCCAGTGTTTGGACATCTGTACTTAGTTTATTCAAAATGTTTACCCATCCTTGCCCTCAAAAGTTGCCTCCGTACCTTCACAAGAATAAGCCTTTGGGCATGTCCCAGGTTTTTTCCAGGCAAGGACATACCGTAACAGATATTTCTATAGTCTTGTGTAATTTCACAGGCTTTATGGAAGTCTTTTGTGTGGTTACAGTCACAAATACATTACTTTTGAACAGTTTGGGAAAGAAAACAAGCCTGTGTCCTCTGGCTTAAAAGTTCTGTGAGAAGACATGTTTCTTCATTTTATCTGTCCCAAGAATCTGATATCTACCCACAGTCTTATTTTCTTCAAATAAATAGCTTGTCCTATTGAAGTGTTGTTTAAAGTGAGTAATTTTGAGTGTTGGGGTAACTGCTTTATGTACAGTAGCTTATTGTTCATGTGAGTGACTTGTGTGACTAGCTGCTCAAAGGACTAATTAACTAAACTATTTAAAAATCAAACAATGAATATCTTTTCTTTCTTTTTGTGAATTCCAATCATTCACAAAGATGTTGCTCAGAAATTAGAAGCTTTTGAATTCTGTCTTAGGTCACAACAGTCAAAAGAGGTCATGATGAGCTTTGTTCCTATTAAAGTACCAAGTTAGGGACTCCTAGAAACTGAAATATTTTTAATTAAAAAAAACCACAAACATCATAGTTATTTTATCTACCATTTAATTTTCTGAAACTAGAAAAAAGAATCTTTGCAGTATATTCTAAAAACAGAACTATGTCTGTGAAATATTGGAATTGCCTACCAAGCACATAATTCAGAAGAAAGCAATATTTGTTGGATGAAATAATTTGAGATCAACTACAAAGTCCGCCTTTCATTTCCTTTTCACTTGAGCAAAACTCTGAATTATGAAATTGTAGAATAATTTAGGTAGAATAAGACAGCTGCAAGTCCCTAAACCAACCACTTGTTCAAAGTATAGTTAACTTCATCTAAATGTGGTTGCCCAGGACCATGTCCAGCTCAGGTTTGAAATTCTCTAGAATGAAAATTTCATGACTTCCTGCTCTAATATTTGGAGGGTTTTTTATCTTGTATCTAACTGGAGTTTCACTTTTGGCAACATGCATCCGGTGCCTTTTGATGTTTCATTGTACACCTCAGAGGGGCATCTGGTTCCATCTTCCCTGGAACTTCTCTAAGTAATGATTAGTTGTGATTCAGCACCCTCTGCCCGCCGTCACCCACCCCAGCTGCCCTACAGGAGACAGGCTTCAGGCCCTTCACCACCCAAGTGATTATCCTCTGGCTTTTTGTCAGTTTGGTGATGTCACCTTTGTCAGAGATAGTGGGCAATATTGAGCACTGTGTCCTGGACAATGGGATGTATTCCAGTCCTCACACGGGGTGAGCAGAGGGATCCTGCATAGTCTTTAACCTTGAAGATCTACAAGGCCATATTGTGTAAGGTCCTGAGCACCCTGGTCTGAGCTCCCAGCTGTCCTGATCCCATCCTGAATTATCCTATGATCCTATGAGTAGTGACCTGACTTGACCTGCCTTAACCTGCTGACTGCACTTCTGCTGAGGCAGCCCAGCAGGCAATTAGCCTTGGTCACCCCAAAACTACATCTGACTCATGCCTCTGCTGTTCTTGAGAAGCTGTGACAACAGGAGGTATAATATGCCCCTGTTTCATTTGGGGTATGTTCATTGTGTTTGAGTAATGAACCACTTAAATCTAAGGGTTGAAAATGTAAAAATGACTGGACAGTGCAGGTTAAATATGACATATGCAACAATGAGGTTATTTATTTCTCATTTAAAAAAACAATTTCAATTTTATTTTCCTGTCAACATCTATTAAAGTGAAGATGATTCCACAGTGTATGAGTGACAGTTTATTTGTCTATAACAAAACTGCTCTCATTCTCCTTCCACTATTTTTTTCCTAAATGAAAAGCAAATCACAAGTCTTTTTGCAAGTTTCTGACCTTTCTATGACCCTATATTTACTTGCCAAACACATGTTAAGGCAAAGTGAAATTGCTTTTATTTCTGATATAGAACTACACACTCTGTGGCCAAGTACTTTGCTAAAAAATAATACCTTGTCCATTTTTCACTTTTGTAAAAAGAACAAAGAATCTGTTCATTTTGCAGAAATGAAAAATGGACCAGGCATTATTTATATCATCTGCCAAAACTCTGGCCAGGCAATCGCCTGTAGCAGCTCTGGAGCAAGGATAGTGTTGGCTGTATTTTCTCAACTTATTTGTGTACACATGCTGGAATTTCTAAATGTATGGGTGGCTTTTTGCATATCAGAAATAAAGAACAGGAGAACAACATAGAAATTAATAATTTATGCAGCCATGCACTATTACAAGGCTGCTAAAAAATTCAGTGAGTGAATAATCAGTTGAATGGTTCATTTTCTTTGGAGGTCTAATGAAAAATTAACATTGATTGATTAATTAAGCTTTTGGGGGTTTGTTGTTGTGGGTTTTTTTAAATATAAGCTGGAATGAACAAAACTCTTGTCTGTCACCAGGTTGTTCCTATTGAACTAATAAAAAATACAAGCTAAGAATGAGAACAAGAGAGATAAAGATCAGTCTAAGAGTCAGAGAGGGAAACTTCAGCAGCTCATTTGATTTAAAATTTATTTACTGTTTTAAAAGTCATCTTTTTATTTCAAATTTCTAAGCATATGTCAGACATTTGGTACATTACTGACAACAGTGGACCCACAATGCCCCAATAATAAAATTGTACTACACACCCTTGCTTTATGATTTGAAGGATTCCTGATCCTAAAGAAATGTCCTAGAAAAGCGTGAGATGTCCTCAAAACTGAAAGACTGTCACAGAAACTGCTCTGAAATATACAGAAGATATGGACAATGGGGTACCATCTATTTGATCACTTCAAAGATTCCTGTAGGCTGCTGGAGCATTAATATTAACCTCCATACTGTCCTTCAACACACTCATTTTTGTTCATAGAACCATGAAGCTTACAAGGCCAGATCACCGATATTTTATATAGAGCAGTGGGTACGTTCTGATTTAATTAAATGCCTTTTGAATTAACTCCCTCTCCCACAATAAAGGAGTCAACTCCAATGTTCAGTGTGAAACAACTTTCAGCCTAGACACGTCACAAGGAACCAGACAATACCCTCAGGTAGAAGCCAATTGTCTGACCTCTGGACTCTAAGGGTATGATAGCTTCATAAGGGCTTGGCAAATTTTGACTAGAACTCTTGGAGAAAAAGCAGACAAATCTCTTCTACAATGCAAATAATAAATGTGCTCTTTATTTGGAGAATACTTCTCCTATTCTTTTAAGAATTTGCCATGTCCCTGTAGCAGAACAACTATTACTTGTCTTACCAAATGCTTACTTTGATTGCTGTAAAGTACCTATCAGAACTATGTAAAGGGTGATTATACTGACACTTCTTGCCCTCGGGACAAGAAAATAAGGTAAGATGCACCTTAGAGATTGGTAATTTTGAGCTGCTATCACGTGGGCAAAATACACTCTAAAGAGAAAAACCTGGTGGCAGAAATAATTTAGGAAAACCATCTCATTGACTGGTGAAGATTTTAGTGTTTTTTAGACCAAATATTTCTCCGTGTTACACATATGAGACAGTTTTGCTTATCCAAGACCCAATTTTGAACTCATTAGTAAGTTTAAAAAAACCTCCTCTTGCTTTTAATAGTGCTTGCCTTTAAAGACACTTGAGTCTGATAAAGAAGTACAACAGTAGTATGTAAATAAAGAGAACTGAGAAAAGTAAAAGAAGAGAAGAGATGAAAAGGTACTTTATGCTGCTATGTGCAGTTAGGGTTGAAATACAAGGGCTTCAGAAACAGAAGCATAGCATAACACATCAGGGTTTCCTTTTTCCTTTTTTTTTCAGTTGAGTCCTTTGTCTTCCCCCAGCCCAACAGTTGTCTTCACCAGCGTTCAGAGGGAGCTGTGCACCTTTCAGATTCAGTTCTTGAGGAAACATCAATAACTGACTCGAGAAAACATTAAACAACTCCATATTTAGCTTTTCTCATCAAGTATAAAGCTAACAGTCTCCTGGAACCCACAAATTTCTGAAGACCACAAATGCTATGTAGAGGAGCAGGTCTTAGAAACAGAGTTAGTCAGAGAAGCTGATAATGGGGAAAAAATAGATACACCAAAGATATCAAAGAAAACATATCAAGTGCACAAGGTTTATTATGTTTTTAATTCATGGCTTTCCCATTTATTATTCTACTTTTTTCTGTTCCTTTCCCAACAAAATAGTTCCAAAAACAAAGGCTGAGTTTTTGTTAAAGAAGAATAAATTTTCTGTTTACACTGGCAACAAATCTGACTTTGCGTCTCTGCTATTAACACACTGGTCACAATACTGTGGAACAATTTGTGCTTTTATACTAACTTCATACACAGGCTTTAATCCCTTCATCATCCACCTGGCTACATGTGCCCTGCCTCAAGTCTCGTGCAAGCCTGCTGGCTTTTTGGAATGAGAAGCTTGAAAAAGACGAGAGAAACACAATGACACAGTGTAAGGGATGTGCAGAATGGCACCACCTGCTCACACCTCTGCAGTCCAGTGACTTGGGTCCCATCTTAAGTAGGCCCTGTTCACCTAAGGTTGTACAGAAACAGCCAAGGTATCTCCAGTGCAATCTGACTGAAAGCAAACTGCCTCTGCGTGGCTCCCACTTGCTTCCTTCCAGACCTTTTCCCCATTACTTCTGTGCAACTCCCCAAGAGACCTCAATTTCCAAGCATAGTCTCTGCCTTGCTGCCCCCTCTTACTCATGCCACAAGGTACAGTGTGGGTGTTGCCTTCAGATTCTCACACCAGCAACACTGCAGGGAGTGTCCCAGTGATACCCTGTGCAGTTACTCCTTTGCAGCTGGGGCAGGGAGGCAGAAGGAAATAACAGCGTCACCTTGTCCTGAGATAAGGGCATACATGGGTTTTTCCTTTCACGCCTCTTCTCAAGGTGAGTGAACAGGGAGATATGATCAAAAAATTTATCAGAACTATTTTGAAGTGTGTTCTATTTCTTGAATATTCAAGTGCTTTTTGGGAAGAGTTTTGTTCATTACTGGATTTTTCTCTCTGCCCTCCCAATTCTTGGCAAGATATTTACATTTACCTTACATCTTCTTCATCTAGGAGTTAATAATGGTTTGGCATATGTTCTTGTTCCCTTTTTGGAAGTACTAAAGCAAATAATTACATAAGTAATATGCTTCCTTGGTAAGAAACCTATTTTTGTCAATCAGTTTTAAGTCCCACTCTTCAGGCTACTGTTTTCCATTAATTTTTTTGGATCCATTCCCATTTTTACAGAAAGCTCATGTACATCCTTCTTTTCATCCCTGTGGTTTGATTTCTTTTTGCTTTCTTTTACAGTCTGAACTTTGCTCTGCAATTCTTTTGGTTTTCCTCCATACTTGAATAATTTCCTGCATGAATCATAAAGATTAGGAACTAGGCTGACTGATATAAAATGTAAAAATATAAGATTCATCCCCTAAATAAGGTCTGCTACAGTTCTGTAGTTTTAAACTAGCATGCCTGAACTACAACAATTTTGGCTATAAAGTGCCTATAAAAGTGATGCCACAGAAAACATGCATAGGTCTCTTAAAATTTCAAGGAAAGTCCACAATGCCTAAATGTTTCAGAATAAGTTCAGCCTCATTTTTTTCTGACTCTTAAGGTACAAGGATGCATAGTCTGTGAATAAGTTTGTAAAGAATATATTTAAAGGGGTACCAGTCTTCTTGCTGCAACTGCACTGCTCTTTGAGGAGATAAGCACTGATATACAGAATCACAGTCACAGAACATGCCAAGTTACCCACAAGAATCATTGAGTCCAACTCCTGGAACAGCACAGGACCATCCCTAAAAGTCACACTGTGTGCCTGAGATTATCATTCAAATGCTTCTTGAGCTCTGTCAGGATTAATGCTGTGAACACTTGTTGACCTCACAGTTATTCTTTCCATTCTCAGAATTCTCATATAAAAGCCTCAGATCCCACCAAAACTGATGGGAGATATATTTCATTGTATTTGAAACTGTGAGGGAATGTACATCTCTAAGCTCATATTTTTAAGATATTTCCTGTTAAAAAAAAAAGTTTGCTGTCACAAATTTATCATCTTTTATCAAATCCAAATCAATAATATAGGTACAAAACCACAACATAATTCAATAAATAAGAAAGAGCAGTGAGAATTTTTGTGGCCACTGACTTTTCTCTTCTTCCCTCTTTCCAGTTGTGCATGGTAGTTTCTCCCACACTTCCTGCTAATGGCCTGAGCTTATTTTACCCATGACAGAGATAATCTGCTGATCTTTTGATAGTTGCTACCAATTTGCTAACTTCCAGCAACTCCTCTACTTCCAATTCATGATGCCTCATACTTGCTTTCCATCACAGTTAGGTACCATGGTTCCCATTTTTACAATTTCTTCTGTGCTTCATGACATCTGAAATTTGGTTGCTGTCCTTAAGAGGACTGGAAGTTTTGCCATAGCAAGTCCTGTCTTCAGACTTTTTCAACCTGAAATATTTCACAAAAAGGCACAAATATGCCCTTGGTATTTCAAACACAATGAATAAACTAGAGGAGGCTTTCTAACCTACTCCACACTAAATGGAGTAGTGACACTCAAGATTTGAGCAACTTGGTCTAGTGGAAGGTGTTCCTGCCCAGGGCAGGGAAGTTGGAACTAGATCATCTTTAAGGTTCCTTTCAATCCAAACAGTTCTATGATTCTAAGTAGCAAACTTAACTGCAAGCAGACCCTGAATACAAAAGCAACCAATTACTGATAATGACACAAACCTTTTAAAGCCAGTTTAAATACTGTAGAAAAACAGCAGATGACCAGTTTGACCCTTTACACTATGTTAGTTTTTGACTCTCATCCTTGAGAGCTCTAGTGTTTCCCGACACTCCCTTAACAGTAATTTTGATGAGCATCACCAAAGCACCAAGTCAGGGATGAAAGGAGAACTGATCTTCAGAAGTGTATTTAATGACACAATGAACTGCTGTCAAGAAGAAAATCATATGCGTGATCAGACGAGTGCAGGAACTTTCCAAGATGTCTGTTTGAACACACACACACACACACACACACACAAAAAAAAGTCTGTGAAACTTCACTGAGCACTGTTAAAATAAGTTTAAAAAGTGAGTAGCATTGTGTTAAATAACATCTCAAGCATCTTTCTAACTCTTAAAAATAGTGCAAGATAATGGTGGTAGGATTTTACACCACCTGAAAGGAGGTGGGAAAATTCTCTTTATGCTTTCTGGTACCCTTGGTAGCATCTGCTACAGCTAAAATTTAAAAGGGTACAAAAGAATGACTTTACATCACGGGTCTGCCATAAGTATGTAACAGGCCGAGTAGAAAAAATACAAGTAGATACTGGGATGTATATATAAGTATTTTAAAGATAAATAGAAATCTGCATGAGTATATACTAAGAAGCACCTATGGGCATAAGGAACACCTCTAATGCAGCACTAGGAAATAAACCCATTTGAACAAGAATTATAACAGCACAAGTGAGGCACTGAATATGACAAATGTCCAGTGTGGGGGCATATCCACTCCCAGCTGGGAGCTAGGATACCAGGTTATGGTACTAGCTGAAAAACACAGATGCAGTCTCTATAGATCTGGAGAACTAAGCAGAGGAATCATCATGGATTTACTGACCTTTCTCTTCTTCTTGCACTGGCAGGAAAAGCCAGGGATGGCAGAGCTTGCTACCATCCCTTCCTCTCCACAGAGCTCCCAGCACTGGGAGGAGGAAGGGTTCAGGGCACTGGGAGTAGATGTCAAGAATGAGCTGTAATTCAGATTTACTTTTGAAAAAGGGGGCACAGAGAGCCACAGAAATTGTGAGAAACTGCTCTACAACTCCCAGTGTCGTCAGCACTGAAAATATGCCTTAGGGTCCTTTATTTTTGAGTGCTTGCACTGTGAAAGTCTATCTTCCAGAAAATAGGTTTTCAATGGTTTTCAGAACTCAGATCCTTTGATGTGCATTAAAATGAACACAGTATTTTGAGGCATTTAAAGTTGCAAGTCCCTTCTGAAAAAGGTTGTTAAGCCTTTGTCTCTCTATATACACACTTAGCAAGCTTGGGCTTTGGCTACAAAAATGATTACAAAAGCCTTAAGCACTTTTAAAGCCCTGACTATCAGTGACTGGAAAGTTGACCTCTTGAGCCTTGTTGGTGGAAATGTAATGAAATACTGCACTGGTGCTGCACAGCTAACATTTTCAGATGTGTGGATCTTGAGTTTCCCAAAATCCTTGATTTCTACAAACAGAAAAACTTGCTGAAAACCCTTACAAAATTTTCTATTAACCCTTTTATAGTTTGCAACACGAGTTACTGCTGTTGGATTTTCTTCACCTTCTTTGAGGAAGGGGTATAAGCTTAAAGCCTTAGGCTCTTCTGCAGTCGGGTTTGTAATCCAAAGTTGCTCTTATTGCATTATGTCATGCATCATGAAGTGCATTTGGTGAATTAAAGTCACAATATTGACAAATTAGCAGGGAGAGGAAGAATAATAGTTATACCGTGCAATGACAAATACGAAAAACTTGGCTCAAGCACATGAGCATCTCCATAAAAACTGAGAGTGAGGAGGGAAAAAGATAGCAAAAGAATGTACTGAAGCAGACTGAACAGCTCAGGTTTTTTTGAGGTGATGTGGATTCTTCTGTGTCTAGGATTGAGCCCAGAATCCTTGGAGCAGTTGCATGAACAATATCTAAAGTTAAAGCAGGGCATAGTGAAATACAGTTGTTCATTAAATTCCATTCTGCTTTGTTCTGTTATGAGCCCTGTGGACAGCTGCCTTTCAAGTGTAATGAAATACAAGAGACCTATAAAAACTTGGATTTAACTCATGTGAAGGAGGTAAGGAGAATGCTCACTTCAGTTTAGCATTCATCCTCATCTCACTGGTTGAACACCTGTAATATTCTGGAATAATAGACATGCAGCATGGTCATGCAATTAAAGCAATGTTAGAAAGGTGGCCAGAGAGTTTAGTGACTAAGAATTGTTATTTTAATTAAATATTCCATTCCTGTCCATTTTAAACGGGAAGCATCCTGCGGTCATTGAACGGGAACAAAACATTTCAGATGAGAGGCAATACTTTTTAGAAGTGATAGGATGAAACTGCAAAGACATAGAAACATTGTGAATTGTTTCTCTGAGATACTGACATAGTCAAGGGACTAATATTCCTTGAAATTCTGTGAAGTGCAGGCAGTACCTATGAAGTTGCAGAGAGAGGACTGTGTTATTCACAGATCTGAGACTTTGGGAAATGCTTTTTTAGCAAAGTCACTTTTACATGCATGTGTAGTAAAGGACTATGTAAATTAGAGATTGAGGATCTTTATAAGTGGCTTGTCTTTTTCACTCTATCATTACTACTCTCCTTCAAAGGAATATAGAGAAGTTTGAGCGATGGTTCTACATCCTCCCTTCCTTTCTTTGCAACAAAGCTATTTGAAATCCTGGTGAGTGAGGTATTTGCACCTTGGAATAGGCCCTTTGAGTCATATTTCAATGAGTGGAGTTAGGAAATTCATCAGATTTCCAAAGGGCAGACAAGGCTCCATGGCCAAGATGCAATAACCAGTTAAGAAGCTTGTAGACCTAAATTTCAACACAAAGAGGGAGTAAAACAAGGTGAAAAAATGAACATCAACACTGGAAAAGGGGAAGTATTTTAGGAAATACAGGCAAGATGTATAGTAGAGTATATGATAGCATAAAATAATATAGTGCACTGTATCAAAGCAATTATATTAAAGCACTCGTATCAAAGCTAGCAAAAAGGAAACTGATCATTAAGTAGACATTGATGCAACTCATCACACAATAATGGGCAGATCTCGCTCCTTAACTTAACTTCTGAGGAGTAAATTAAGAGACATCCCTGCTTCATGAGAGAAGCTCTACAGACTTCAAGAAATTGCATGGAAGAATCTGCCATATGAAAGTTGAACTGGGCTTTTATAGTTATAAAGTGATTGAGTGCTTGTCATGTATTTGCAGGCCAGTTAGCAGCTTATCTGTCAAATTCTGCTTTAAAAAGCAGGATGTGTGTTTGAAGTTTGGAGAACCAGGCTAGTTTCGGCACAATTCACACTAAAAACATTACCATGGCATCACTGGTAACTCACCACAGAGAGCTAGCATTGTTTGAATTCTCTGATCAGGCTCTCAACATCCACAAGTACCAAGAAATAAAACACCTCAAATATCTAAGATGCAAATGAATCCATAAGAAAACATTCCAATTAGATATTATCCTGTTTGGAAGTAGTGCAACATCTAGAGCAAATAAAATTTCATCTGCTTTAGGAATAGATTTGTAAGTCTGTGCTTGAAAATAGCCATTTCAAGATGCAAGTCATTCACCCCTCAAAAAAAATAAGCCACAGAAAGGAATAGACTCTCCCAAGTTTTCAGCACACCACCTGAACTTTCCTCCAAAAGACTAAAGTTTGCTTCTCCAAAGACTGATGCATTCTGCTTCCTTTACACTGGAATTGCTTATGGGAGGGAAATAAGGAAGCTATTTAAAGCATAAATAAAAAGACGTCCCTAAAAATTCTGTGAGTCTTGGAAAAGTCCATCTCTTCCATTTTTTTGGGGGGGAGACAATAATGGGTTTATGACAAATCCAATCCATCTGTCTGCCCAAATTTGACATGTGTTCTTGTTTTCACATTGCTTTTCCAGGTGAGAATATTCTGGGGAAACAAAGTTCTTGAAAAGAAAAATAGAAAAAAATGTCTTATCTGTATGATGAATCTCAGACCTGAGAGTTCCTACATCCCATGAAATTTTGGATGAGAGTAGAAAAATCTCAAAGGCATAAAGGGGACTTGTTGATCCAGCTTGCATTGCAAATCTCCTTGCAGACTCCTTCACCGCCGCCACCCCCACCCCCACCCTGATGTCTTTAAATTTCTCCCAACAAGCAACATAGCAGAAAAGTTAAAGTTTTGGTGGCCTTTTCTGCATCCAGCCATTCATATTTTTTTATTATTGGTGAAGGTAGAAGTAACAAGATACAGGGGAAAGCAAATTACTCAGCAGTGCAGTCTAAGATCTATATCCATGTGTCTGCTTTTAAATAACTTTGTTTTAATTTTTGAGGAAGAGACGCTCAGTCTGGAATAAAAGTTCCTTTCCTGTCTATTGCTCTGATCCAGTGATTTGCACTCAGTAGGTGTTTCTAAGGCAAGTTTGAGCAATCATGCCAAACTGATTTGTCTGTGCAATTAGATTTGACTGGTTTCTACCAGACTGCCCAGAACATCTGTTCTCCTGCATCTACTGTTCACCAACACAGGAGCACCTGCATTTTCAATGACAAAAAGATAATGTCCAAACAGTGTTATTTTGCAGTTCCAAGATGCAGATTTATAATAAAAGCACTTGTTGCAAAGCCCACTCTTATCAAAGAATGTATTTCCAGGGTTCAGAGGTTCAAGATTCGGATCCAAGATTCTCCACAATGGTCAATGATTCTCACTGTATATAAGAAGGCCACTTATAAAATCCAGTTCCAGCTTGGATCTTAATTTCAGCATAGTTTTTAGACCTTTGTTTTCATACTTTTAGATGAATCTAATGTGAGTCTTAAGCATTAGTGAAAAAGAGACTACTGACTCTCAAAATTACACAGACCTCTTTGGAACCTGAAATTATCAGAACAAGCATGAGCAGTTGTTACTATCTTTCTAAGAGGAAAATTCTCTTGAATATTTCATTATAGAATTACATGCTGTTTACTTATGCTAATGTTTACTTATTTCAAGGAGGTTTGTTTGTTATTTCAAAAAATATTTACATATTTTATTAGCCCTGTTTGAAAAATCAGTGGCATGTTGGATAGGTAACTACCACAATAATGTTATCATAGAAGACAACATTAGAAAAACAGAGATTTAAGGCTTTTAGTGCTTTCAAAGATTAGACTAATTACTTTCACCTGTTTTTTACCTGAAATTTCAGAAGACTTCAGCATTTGACTATAGTATAGAAGAGAAATGTAACAACTCACTCTTCCTAGCAAATCATATGCAATAAGAACTTCAATCTAACCTTTTAAAAAATTTCTTTCTTCTGTGTGTTCACTCCTGTCGCACACAGGAACTCTCCAGAGCTTGTTCTGCAAAGCTGTCTATAAATTTTCCCACAGAAATAACCACAGCCTTCAGGTTTGCAAAATTCACAGATTTTGGAGGAACTGTCAGATGCTCGGGCTTTCCTTAAGGATCCTTCCATTTCTCTGGCACAAAGGTGTGCTGGCAAGGACTTCCCTTTCTGCACAGAACAGGCAGGAAAAGGCAAAATCCTGTAGTGACTTGGGTTCCTCCTATGTGAGAAATATCCAAAGTGTACGTAAAGAGTAGTTCTGGCTCCACAGATTGTCGACAGGTATTCCCCATCTATGCAAAATCATACAGAAAGAGAAGGAAAGGCCCAGCCACAGCACTCTCAAATGAATTACACACTATGTTGTTCTAAATAGGTAGAAGCAAGACAAAAGCGTCACAAAATAAAATTAATTCTGCCACAGCATTTGCCTAAAGCTTGTAAAGAAAAAAAAAAGCAAGATTTTTCTTCCATTTACAGTAAAACACTTCTAAGCTAAACCTGAGACTCAAAAAAGATATTTGGACTTCAAATGCATGTGAAATTTCTGCCAGGTGAAATGTGCTGATTCAGTTATATCCTTTCATAAAAATATGCTGTCAGGTTCTTAATTTTATGCAACCATCACTAAATACCAGAGCTAGCAGGTGGTTCTGGAGCTCGGGACAAGGGATAAAAAGCTCCTTTCAGCTCTTGTTTTTACATTTCTGAAGCATATGACATGCCCTGACCAACATCCTCTTACTTCAAGGAAGCCAAACGCATTTTTGGATTTACAGTTTTCCTTTACCGAACTTCACATTTTTGGATGAACACACACCTCAGAATTTTGGGTTAGCAGCTACTAAGACAGACCACTGGAGAGACAAAAATGCTGAAGAATTCCAGCCACAAGGACAGTTGTTGAAATCTGTAGTATGATCATACCTGATAGTCAAACTCAAGGTTCCCCAAGACAGCTGTTGTCAGACCACATATAGACACAGTTTTGATAAACAGCTTCTCACTGTAAAGCAACAAGCCTATTGCTCACTTTCCCACAGGTCTGACATGACTGAAATAGCAGAGATGTAAACCAAATGTCTATAACAGAGTTGATGTACTACCTTATTAATCCTACCACAGGAAATCTCATCATCGATCTGCATTTTGGTCAGAATGCTGGGGATCAGCATCACTTCACGTGCTCATGAAGCTTAGAAAGGTGCTAGTGTTCCCAGGAAGGGTACAGAGAATTAGATTACTCACAGAGGCTTAGAAAATGGTATTTCAAACATGACCCATTTTATTTTTAATAAGCAGTCATTGCTTCCCATTTACAATTTTTAAAAATTTGAAGGCCCAGGTTCTGAATTTACATATTTTTCTGCACCACATAAGCCCCAGTAACTCTATCCCCTTTCTTAGACGACTCCAGTTCATCATATAAATATTAAAATATAATCTGAAGTGCAACTTTCACTTCATTTTCCTAGGAAATGTATCAGTTGTGGTCAGATTTTCCCTATATGATATTACAGTAACATGTGATGCAGAGTGATGCTAATGAGTAATCTGAAAATATGGATTGCAACAGAGTACACACACTGTTAGTCAGTGAACCAAACTGATTGCAGAAAGCCACGCTATCAGATCTCCATTTTTACAATTGAACTTCACACTAACACTGCAGTAAGTACTACTGCTGCTAATTCAGAAGATCCTGTATATTTTTGCTCTGCTAAACAATTATCCAAGTGAAAAATACATCTTTCTCGGTTTTTAACTTTGAAAACAAAATGTCTCTCTGAATTTCTTTTACCTTCCTGGGAGTTGATATTGACATATTTTCTACATTAATGCAGTGAAACCTTCCTAACTCCTGACACTTTGGTTTACTAGACTTCATTCAGATGAGTAAAAGTTAGTATTTGCATTGCTACAGTATCATCTTATGCAAGTGCATACTTTTCACTTCAAAACTTGAGAGGTTTTCATTAAAAAATAAATTAAAAAAGAAAAATAAATTTAACAGAAGGGGTAACAAAAGAATCAACTATTTCAGGTTTGTGCTTAAGCACAAGAAATGTGGTCACAGTCATGCTTCTCTAAGAGAAGAAAGAGAAGTTTAAGAGGCTGAGCAATTAGTTGGGATTCGGCATTCCTAGCATACTGAAGTTCCAAAGACACACCTAAGTGGGTCTTTTCCCCTTCAGGTTTTACAAATCAAAATTTTCAGAGAGTTTGCTGAAACCTTCCAAGCTGACAAATGTCCCCTCTAAATGACACTGGCCTTAGGACTACAGGATGACTGATGGTGTTTGCTTCCATCTCATCTGTGCTGCAAACCAGTGGTAACTCCTGGATTTCAGTTCTGGAAGACTTTTTACTCACAGTTCTGTACCCATGAGGAATTCTTGATCATGGCACCGGAAGCATTGCTTTTTCTGTATTTTTTCATTGCCTTCTCTTTGCTTCATTTACAAGGGATAACATGGATAAAAATTGCAAAAAAACCCCACATTTCTGCTTCCTGACAGACAGCAGAAGTGACTCCACATGAGTCATGGAGATGGAGATGGGGATTTGCCCATAGGATGTGAAGAGAGCTGGGGGCCACTGATTTTGAGTAATAGATTCTGGTGGGGCACTGAGAGTTGAATGAGTTATCTTCACAATCAACCATTTGCCACAGTATTATTGCTCCTTAGAGAAGATGACAGTTTTGAAAGGATAAGCAATATATCTGCTCAGTTACTAGAAAAGGTGGAAAGATCTGTACTGCAGAAAGATGAAAGCTGTGGTTTATATTGATAGCACACAAAACAGAGGGATTTTTTTAAGATTTGGAAAAAATTAGGTTTTCCTCTTTTTTTTTTTCACTGATTAGAATGAGGGAGGAATTATGGCACCAGTACAATATATGTCATTGGATTTTCTTCTCTCAAAGGGAAAAGTAAAATCTGAGTGTTGATGTCTATGGTGCTCTGAATGAATATACAGAAGCACAAAAATATTTGGATAAACAAACAAAAATCTTGCCATAGATTAGATAAACTTGGATGTCAAAGAGACTGAAAAGAATAGGATCCAACAGAGTGCACTATGGAGCCAATTTGTGTTCAACTTCGTGGACAAACCTCTCACATCCAAAATTCACCGGAATTGATCCATATATATTTGCTATTTTTTGCAGTGCACTTACAACACCTCTGCTACTCTCCAACATGTGTAGTACTCACTATGCATGTCCACTCAGGCATTCAGATTTTCCAGACAAAAATATGTGAACAAGTACATAAGCAAATTAGTTCATTAGTACCCACAGGGAATTATCCCTGCATTCACTAAAGATGCCGTGCATCTACATATGAAAGTTGTAATGGAAAATATGTGAAATGTAGTTCCTGCCTCCCACAGTCCTTAATTCCATAAGACTGACAAGATAAATCTCACAAGGTCTTTTTATTCCATTGTCTTCATCTTCTTAATAAGAATTGGCTAAGAATGAGAGAAAATTTGTGTACTCCAAAACAGAGATTCATCTCCTCAGTGATACAGAGAATCTCTAATGAGAGTAAATATCTGATGCCAATAGAAAATGTTGCAGGACATACAGAAACACATATATTAAATACATACATGTAGTATCAAAAAGACTTTTCTCTGATATACTCGCATTTTCCCAATTAAGAACAGAATTTAATTTCATCCCCAAAGTCCGTGTGCGCCTCTTTTTCCTCTTCTGGCTTTGACATCATCCTGCAGCTCTAGTTATTACTGTGTAATTGTCTTGAAATGTAGTTATTGTTAGGAATCGTTGCAGATGTTCCCTGTGTAATTCAAACTAAATGAATATAGAATTAAATTACCAGTGCAAAGCTTTACCAGCGCAAGTTGCAGCAAGAATGGTAAATTATTCACTCTCTTTAGAGGAAACTATCCAAAAATGTAATGAGATGTTAAGTAAGCAGTATTTCTTACTGAGGAATCTCAAAAGATTCAAAACAGGATGTCAGAGTTAGTGGTGAATAGCTTAAAATATCATCCCCATTCAAGACATGATATTGAAGTACCATCACTGTGTGACTCTGATTAGGGAGAAGTTAATAAAAAAGCACCAACAGCTGCCTTAAAATTTATTGGGACCTGGAATACTACCATGGACGGGAGGAGTTTGGTGCAATTTTGTATTATATTTCATGGTGTCTAGAACTTTAACTTCTCTTTGGGTAAGCTTAAAATGTGCTAAGACCCTGATGACTCTGAGTACTTCCCCAGGAATCAGACCACAAGGAGGCAACAAGTATCAAATATATCATTTTGAAGAGAGGGTCTGTATCACCAGACCTGTAAATCAGATCAGCCACACTGCTTACAATTGAAGAGACGTGTATTAATATGCAAGTTATTTACAATGATGTGGGAAACATCAGCAATTTAAGATGTATTTCAGAGCTGATGTTCCCTTAGCACCCATCATGAGTGATACTTTCATTCTATAGCTATTCAAAGGCCAACATAGAAATGAAAAATCATTTTATGGCCTTAAAGGAGGTATAAACCCAAAACTGTGGATTCAGTAAAGAAAGTGCACTTGCCAACAGCTTTCAGACAAATGTGTGTGGATTACAGTACTCAGAGAGACTCATTAATGATTCTACAGATGTGAGGAATGAACAGCCCATGAATATCTCTGCTTTACCTTACTAGCA
>VWZD01002148.1:9171-26261 GCA_013396695.1 Sakesphorus luctuosus
GCACAAAGAAGCAAAGAAAAAAAATCAGTCTGCTATTACTTAAGCCTTAGGCATTTTATTTCAGTGATCATAGGGTCTGTTTGCCCAGTTTTCAGGGTCATTTTCCAGTATCCCTTAGGACTAGGGTCCCAAACTCTCCCAATATGAATGGTATGGTTTGTGTCCTTCACAAGGCAATAGATGTATAACTAATGTATTAAGTAAGATGAGTTTTTTGCAGAATTCCTACAGCCCATAACTGTATTTTAGAATAACCACCAGTAAATTGATGTTGTATTCTCTGCTAGTTTTGTATGTATCTCAACATCATTATTTTTGCTTTCAAAACTTATTCTGCATGTTTTCACACCACTGAGATCTGAAAAGGAATCTTACTCTTGTCACTTTCCTCCTCATGTTTGCTGTTCTCATCATATAGAGCTACTTCTGATTCAGATCATAGAACTGTTCTCATCTGTCCCATGAAAGGGAGGAGGAAGACAGAAATGCAAAGATTTCTAGTCTTAACTATATTAATTAAAAGTTATTATCTGTAAGTGCTTCCAGACAATCAAATCCTTATGTACCCCAACACTATCTGTCCTTTTAACTGACAGCACACAGGTTGGAAGAGGTTTTGACTTCTGACATGAAGCCACACTTCAGCCAGGGAGAAATAGCTATAAGCGTCCTCGGACTAATAAAACCCAGCACTGCCTGCCAAAATCTGGACAGAACACAGGCTGGAAAGATTTCTGACTCCCCTATGAGAACCACACTTAATAGCAACAAGAGAAAGAACCTTTCTCANGGTTGCCCTCCCAGAGGTGGAAAGTTTTTCTCTCCAAATTGTAGTTAAACTGCACTTCTTTTATATCTTTTTTTTTTCTCCAAGTGTCTGTGTGACCAATAGTCAATCTGTAAGGGGGGGGTTGGGGTGATGCAGATGCCCTGAGGTGAGGTGGGCTCTCGAAGATATCGCAAAAGAAGGCCATGCTATGTCTTAACACTCCATCCTTTGTTAATCTTAAAGCCTTTGTCCTCTGCTTGGAGCATCTCTCCAGGGGGGCTGAGACATCTCCCTCAACCCATCAGGCCTTATCAGCTCATCACCCCACATCATCATATAGAGCTACTTCTGATTCAGATCGTAGAACACTTAAATGGCAGGAGGAGTTTATTTCAGATGTATGTTCTTTTGAATATATTCTTTCCTAGGTTTCAGTTCCCATTTTCTGAGGCAACTTGATTATGTTGCGTGGATAGGGGGCATCACCAGAAATTGTTGCACTTGTCAGCAATTTAGCAGTGAAGGATCAACAGTTAGTAAGAGAGGATCATTAGAACTGACTAAGACAGGATGTCTTGCGATAAAAGAAGTTGGTCCGAGCAGCAAAATCCGTCTGCTCAAGTATGCTGATAACTAAGTGACAGAGTCTTTAAGGGATACCTGACAAAGGGGATTGCAGCTACATAAAGAGTGGTCTCTCCCAATGACCTCTTAAAAATGAAAGATATCAGAAATAAGAAGGCTGTGGAAAAAAAAAGAGGAGTGATAGTTGACATAGGATTTTTTTTCCTGCAATGTAAGAAAGGTTCTGCATTTTATCCTTATTTTATGGAAGGTAACTGAGACAGAAGAGATATAGATGCTCTGATTGTGCCTAACTATAGTCCTCAGTGCCCATAAATGTGGATGGTATATTGTGAAACGTTGATGCTGATCCTGGAGCTGACTCTTTCGCATGGATTAGGACCTGAGTACAGCAAAGAGAAAAAGAAAACATGGAATAGCACCGCTGAAGTCCAATAGAAACAGGAAAAATACATGAGCTGATGGGCAGTCAGCTCAAAAGGACCAGCATATCAGTGTCTGTCCATCATAAAAAGCTATTTTCCAGTTGCAAGACATGAGCCCTGGCACAGAAGCGAGTGTACATAGCTCTCAACAATTTCACTTGGTGAAATGAATATACATATCCAGAGCAAGAATATAATCTTATGTCACAAGAATATTTGAACTAAAATACATTGCAGTGAAACTTGCTCTAAGAAGGAATTCCAGTAGGCAATATCCTCTCTTAAGACTACTTCAAAGTATCCTCAAGATTTCTAGCACAATTATATACATACTTAGTAAAATGCCAACTCCACTTGGCAACTGACTATTTTTGCATTCATAGTCCCTTGAGTGGTAGCTTAAGACATCGCTTGGTATACTTCACCTGTCTGAAATACTTTTAAATGTTCATAGGGCTAAATTAAACTGAAACTACTCTTTTTCTATAATCTACAGTACAGCTCTAAGATAATCACTAAAATAATTCTGAATAAAAATGTGCCATCAAACAAGCTCTCACTATCTGTTTGTTAAACTGTGTAAAGTTAGTNACTAAATTCATGATGCCTCTATGGTAAATGATACATTTAAAATCTCAAGTGAAAGGTGTAGATCAGGGAGTAAACGGACTATCTGCAATGTAGTAATGGCTGAGAAAATCTTTGAAAGGTTGTGTATATCTGAGAATGAATTTTTCCTAATTTATGCTTATAAATTTGATTTTGAAATAATATCATCTAAATAGAGATGAATCACTTAAAGGCACCACATTCACCAAGACTTCAAGTTCAATTCTAGTAGAACTGGGCAGCAAAAATCAACAAAAAAAGCAAGTCATCTGCCCTCCAAAATTCACTTTTGTTTTGGTTCTATTCCCCATTTATTATCATTTATTAAGTAACAGCCTGTCTTCCCTTCACACTGTCACCTGAAGGACAGTGTAATGTGTAATTTATGACACACCTGAAATTAGAACTAAACCTCTGATTCACAGACCAAAATTAATGCCTTCAAGTGATTCCATCTTCATACCTGCAATATCATTGTGAGATGATCCCTCTCTTTAAAGTGGTCCCCAATACAGCCTGATCTGGGCATCTCACTGTCAAATGCTCACTGTGTTCATTCACTATGTTACTGCTGCTATTGAAGCTACTGGCACCAGTGTAGAACTAAAAGCAACTTTTTGCATTTCTTTGAGCTTATGGTTCACACGAGACCTAAGCATTTCTAGTTCCATATCCAATTTATTATGATAATTTTAAATAAAATACAGCTGTTATCAGCTTCACATTAATAAACAAACAATACTGAAGAGAGGTTCTGACACAATAATGCTGAGTGCTACATTTTCTCTCATGTTGATTTTATTAAGTTCATATTCTGGATTGTAAGAAAACTGAAGCAATCTTAAGCTAACAATGTAGGTAACTGTCTCAGAGGTCTGAAACAATGAAAATCACAATAAATGTTTATTATTCATACATTATAAATGCTTTTTAAAGCAATTTAGATTCTCCCTTTTTGCCTAATAGTGGGGTTTTTTTCATTTATTAAATAGTGCTTAAAACCTACAACTTCAGTCAGTCAGTAAACAGGATCATTACTTTTAAGTGTTTCACTGATTTAAGGGTTTCATTTAATTTTCCAAGAGGAATAATACATAAAGATGAGAATGACAAATTGCAAATAACCTGTATTAGAGTGGCAGGCACAATGCTTATGGTAAGTAATCAACATTATTGACTTAGCATAGGGATTTAAAATGCTAAAAAACACTAACAGAATAAATTGATTGGAAGAATAGAGATTTGCATCACTTTGTACAAAAACTGAAATGAGAGGAAAGCAATGCAAAGGGAATTTATAATTCTTTATATAGTTCTTATATATTCATATATAATATATAGATATATATGGATAGCACTGATATTATTGATTTAAATTTCCACAGGGACAAAAAATGCTTACTGACTTTAATTGTCTTAATTTGAATGGTTATCCCGAGATTCATTATTAATATGTTAAAATACAAATTGTTGGCTATATCACACCCCTGCTGAACTTTTTCCATTAGTACTTAATGGCCATCAGGTATTACTTTTTATAGTTTCTAATGCTGTTTTTTCTTCCTTCTGTAAACACCATTGTTATGCCAGAAATCACTCCAGAGACAATGACAAAATTCAAATTATTTACGTCTAAATCCAAAGACTGAAGACTTGTATCTGTCATTAGGGACATTACCACGTAATGTTTCATGATTTCTCATATTTCAGTTGGAACAGCTACGGCTGCCATGCTGAAGGACCTCTAAGCACTTTCATAATGAACCCAAATTTGAGATTTTTTTGACAGTCCAGAAGTATACATAACCTTAGTCAGAACTGGAGTTCTGTTCATAAGAATGCATCAGAGTCATGCCATAAACAAGCTTAGCCAGGACAGATACTGCTGCTTGTAAAGATTTCATTTAATATTTGCAGCCACAGATGAATATGATCTCAGGATTTGTTTGTTGTGTGTCTTCCACTGGGTTCTCTGTATCTAACACAAATCACATCAAAGCCCAGTGGTGATAATTATGCCCATATTTAAAAGCTCTTCAATACCACAGGTTCTGTTCTTGATTTCATTAAGACTCTTTCCCATGTAAAATATTAATTGCAAGACTATACCATGAGCTTTCCCTGAGTGCACACAGTCTGCCTGTGTAGGAACTCCACTTCACAAGTGTTTTTCACTGCAGTATCACCTCAGCTTGACATCTTGTCAAACCTCATAAACACCATACCATTCTACCCAGCAGCTGGCTGATCTGGAGAAACATTCAGCCTCCCACCACTGATCTGAAGCAGAAATGGGGTAACATCCCTGCATGGTGATGCCACATCTGGACTTAGAACAAAAGTAGACAGTGCTTACGTTCCTTAAAGGTCTGGGCTTTTTTTGGTTTTGTTTTGGGTTTTTTGTTTGTTTTTTTTTTGTTGTTATTGTTTTGGGTTTTTTGTTTTGTTTTGTTTGTTTGTTTGTTTTGTAGAGATAAATTATTAAATTCTGCAGTCCTCAACAGACACAGTTCCATGCTAATCCAGAATAACTGCTGACCCTCTAACTTCGTGTGTAGGGTTTCTACTGCATTTTACCCTGTAGGTCACCAGGTTTTTCATGGCTAAAGTTTGGTCTATCTACCTGTAAATACGTATAATTTGGAAAACAGCATGGAATTTCACGGGATGGAAAGTGCTGTCTAATGGCCCAATCCTGCGATTGTGCCTGAAAGCTATACTAGTGGTAAGTAGTAATAAGTCAATGCCTCCCTCTGGTTTTGAAAGCATTAGTGGAAATTTTGCTTGAGCAGAAACTATGCCATTAGGCCTTTGTGCATCCACTGCTTTCCGTGCCATCTGTCCATCATACACTGCTCATGCAATAATAATAATGTTATATCATTGCTGTTCACTGATCATAAGCTATCTTATAACCTGCCTTCATCAAGTGAACTACTTTCACTGGCAGACATGACTTGTCTAAGATCACCCCATTTACTTCTATACGTGTGATGCCTTTTTCTCGCTTATCCCTGTGAATGGAGAGACACTGAAGACAAGTTAATGGAGAAAGATATAGGGTTTTATTAGGTAGAAGCTTCCATGATCAAACCCAGAGGGGTTTGACCCCTAGGTCAGGAAGTTTCAGGGTTTTATATCCCTCATTAACATCCAATCAGAACTCTCATTTTCTCTTTAATGCCCACCCAAAAGTTCTGTCAATCTACTCCCTTCATTGGGGTGGGGGCAGTTGGGCCTTCTCCTATTGTTTGTCTTCTGTTATCTTGCAAGTGTCTGCTGAAAAACAGCTCAGCCTTGACAAAGCCTGCAAGCAGCTCCCAACTTGTGAGAAAGGCACTTAATATTCACACCTAAAGATCAGAGTAACTCAGCAGAGATTATATGATTCTAAAACCTTCTAAAATTACATTAAATCACATTCTTAGGCATCACGTGTTTGATTGTGACTATGTTAAAATACACATATTAATTACAAATTCCCCTGTGTTAGCCTTGCAAATTACATCATGTTCAGTTAAGTGTGTTAAAACGGTGATGTATGAAATCACAGAATCAAAAATTCAGACAGTATTCTGACTTGGCAGGAACCTACTAGGATCATCAAAGTCCAAATCGTGGCCCAGCATAAGACATCACCAATCACACCATGTGCCAGAGAGCATTGTCCAAACACTTGAACTTGGCAGGGTTGGTGCTAGGATCACTTTCCTGAGGAGCCTGTTTCAGCACCTAACCATCCTCTGGATCAGAACCTTTTTCTAATATCTAACCTAAATCTCCCTGGACACAACTTCAGGCTATTCTGTCAGGACCTGTCAGTGGTCACCACAGAGAAGAGATCAGTGCCTGCCCCTCCATTTTACCCTCATGAGAAAGGGGCATTTTAGCTATGAGGTCTCCCCTCAGTTTCCTCTTCTCCAGGCTAAATAAACCAAGTGACCTTAGCCACTCCTCATAAAGCTTTCCCTCAAGACCCTTCACCATTCTCATAGCCCTCCTTTAGGTACTCTCTAGTAGCTTAATACCTTCTTATATTGCAGAGCCCAAAACTGCATGCAATACTTAAGTGCAGAGTAGATGGGACAATCACGTCCCTTGACCAGCTGGCAATGGTTTGCCTGATCATCAACTGGCTTTCCTTGATCAATTAGATGGATGTCATGGTTTTGCCCCAGTCAACAACCAAGCCCCACACANGGCAGGGTTGGTGCTAGGATCACTTTCCTGAGGAGCCTGTTTCAGCACCTAACCATCCTCTGGATCAGAACCTTTTTCTAATATCTAACCTAAATCTCCCTGGACACAACTTCAGGCTATTCTGTCAGGACCTGTCAGTGGTCACCACAGAGAAGAGATCAGTGCCTGCCCCTCCATTTTACCCTCATGAGAAAGGGGCATTTTAGCTATGAGGTCTCCCCTCAGTTTCCTCTTCTCCAGGCTAAATAAACCAAGTGACCTTAGCCACTCCTCATAAAGCTTTCCCTCAAGACCCTTCACCATTCTCATAGCCCTCCTTTAGGTACTCTCTAGTAGCTTAATACCTTCTTATATTGCAGAGCCCAAAACTGCATGCAATACTTAAGTGCAGAGTAGATGGGACAATCACGTCCCTTGACCAGCTGGCAATGGTTTGCCTGATCATCAACTGGCTTTCCTTGATCAATTAGATGGATGTCATGGTTTTGCCCCAGTCAACAACCAAGCCCCACACAGCCACTTGCTCACTCCCCCACCAGCAGCATTGAGGAGAGAACAGAAAGGGTAAAAGCTGGAAAACTTGTGGGTTGAGATTAAGACAGTTTAACAAGAAGACAAAACCCACACACACAAGCAAAACAAAATAAACAATTAATTCACTGCTTCCCATGGGCTGGCAGATGTTAGCCAATTTGAGGAAAGCAGGGCCCCATTGACTTGGAAGACAAATCCCAGCATTCCGAATATGCCCCTCCTTCCTCTTTCTTCTCCCCACGTTATACACTGAGCATGATTTCATATGGTGTGGAAAATTCCTTTAGTCAGATTTGGTCACCTGTCTCAGCTGTGTCTCCTCCCAGCCTCCCATGCACTCCCAATTTCCTTGTTAGTGTGACAGTACAAAAAGCAGAAAAGGCCTTGGCTTTTTGTAAGCCCTGCTCAGCAATAACAGAAACATCTCTATATTATTAACCCAGTGTTTAGAAGAAATCCAAAATGGAGCCTCATACTAGCCACTGTGCAGAAAATTAACTCTACTACAGCCAAAACAAGTACAATGGGTTACCTTACCATAAAAGGAAATCAGGTATGATTAGCAAGACTTTTCCAATCAGGAAGTTGTTCTGGCTGTGACCACTGGCTGCTTTGTCCTTCAGGTATTTTTCAATAGCTCCCTGAATATCCTTCTCCATAACCCTACTAGGCACAGAAGTGAGACTAACAGGCCTGTAGTTTCCAGCATGGTCCTTCTTGCCTTTCTTGAAAATTGGAACAACATTCACCAGCGTCAAGCCAACTGATACTTCTCCAGATTCCCAAGACAGTTCAAAAATCGTCAAGAGATGCTTTGTAATGACCATAGTTAGCTCCATAAGTATTCTTGATGACTGCCATCAGGCCCCATAGACTTACAAGGATTCATCTGGAGCAGCAGATCCCGTACAATTTCAGGGTCAACTGGGTGTTTATCATTCTCACAGCCATGATCCTCTAGCTCAGAACACTGAGACACCCTTAACCCATTAACAGTGTTGAAGACAGAGAGAAAGAAAGCACTTAACTTCTTCACCCTGTCTATATCCTTGTTTATGAGGGGACCATCCTCATCCTGTAATAGGACAATGTAATTTCTGCATTACCTTTTGCCATTAATGTACTTTAAAAAGCTCTTTTTATTGTTCTCCGCAGTTCTGGCAGCTTCAACTCCAAACGATCTATCAGATGTCTTACTGCCTCTGCAACTTCATTTAGACTTCTAGGATGTTCAGTGAAGGGGAAACTTTTTGAAATCCATACCGAAACAATTCAGTTACATCTTTTTTCCTCTCACAGGCACAACAGACTACAAAGTTTTCTGGACAGTAGTAAGCAGCATGTTACTTAAGTTCTAAGTGCTTGGCCTTTATCTAAACACTGCTTCTATTTTTTTTTTTTTTAATCACATTGTCACATAAGTATCTTCTTCAAAGGAAAAATCAAGAAAAGTATTATTTTAACTGTGGAAAAAACCAACCAAACAACAAAGACCCCATCCCTACCCACAGACTCGTAACTTCTCTTCACTATTGCAAAAATCTGTAATTCTTTTCTATGACAACACGTGTCCTTGGGCTTTGTGACTCTTGAAGTTGTCCTTCAGTTGTCAGCTGCTGAAGGCTGCAGTTGAAAGAAAAGAGAAAATGTGACCATCCACTGAGCTGGTCAGTTGCATTGAATTCTCTCGTATCAGCTCTTTTGTAGCCCCATTCGGAGGAGAGCTTGCACCACATACAGGTGATCCAGCAGCTGCTAGACCCTCAGGGCAGCTGTGCTTCACGCAATTACCACTGTGCTTATCTCCACCTCACTTGCCTTCAGCAGGGTTGGCAGACAGTGGCAATTTCCTGGGGAACAGGACTGAGTGAAAGGAAATGACAATTATCAGCTATTCATATGGCAGCAGAATCTGAATGGGATTTCATGGGACAAATGAAAGAGCACTTTTCCCACCCAGGAGCCCCTGTTGGCTCAAACCACAGAGGTTTTAGAGCTATGAAAATCCTTAATAATGGAAAGCTGGAGCTCCAACTTCCCCTGTAGGGTTTGGTTTATCACCAATCATGATGTTAAATTCAATCAATTCAGCCGGTCACCCTCTGCTCGTGGGGTTTCGTGCACCCATGATGTAGCTGACTTGGTGCCAAACCAGATTTATTCTGGGATGTAGAATTGGCCCAGGAAAGGCCAAAGGTTATTTCTTTTTTCACTGCTTCCTATTGCATTTTACCCCTTTCAGCTCCAAGTATTAGTGCATCTATTCAGCTTCTAACTATGACTGCACAATTTAATTCTTCTCCTCTGGGCTATACAGATGATATGCTTCATATAACACCAGTTTTAAGCATATATATCTTTGTAATATATTTTTAACTCGTGCTTCACATGAGCTGACTACCAGCACTTACGATGTTTGAAGACACATTTGGGCATTCACCAGGGATCATTTCCTCAGCATGCTGGAAGAGCACTCTGTGAACCTCCTGCTGTGTTTCCCCAGTTGGGACCAATGTTACTGCTGTTACAGTACTATGCGTCTGTTAACAATAACGACTCAGTACATTATGGTGGATTTTGCTTTTCCTCCTTCTATTTAGAGACTGTCATGTGGTTAAAACCACCTTCAGTCAGGTTTTCTGGACAGTTTGCTGCACTCCTCATTGGGGTTTGCATAGATTATGTAGAATTTTATTGCATTAGGTGAGGGTTAATTGAGAAAGGAATTTGTAATTTAATCAGTTTTTAACATGGCAAATTTGACTGCACGTAGATGTATAAAGGCTTGGTATTGGGACCTCACTCTCTAACATTATGAGTCTGCTGCACTCCAAGCACTTTCCCAAGCACTACTGTGGAGTTTCCTCAATAGCATGATGGGCAAGTCTAAGGTGATACAGCCTTCAGATTTCACTCAATATTGTTTAACTTCATAGAAGTTTGTAATTTTCATTCAGGAGGTATTTATTTTTGCTCATTTGTCACTGCCACTAAGGTTGTAAAGTTTATTATTGCCATTTACTGCTACATATTCCTTATATATTTGTCCTAGTTCAGCAAGCTGGGACCAGTTTATCACTGTGTGGGTGTGACCAAAGCTGTGGATTCTAAAACCCTTTATGTCATTTCCCATGAACTGCTAACAATGGACCATTGGCAGCAGCTGGCCAGGGCACAACTGACCCCTCAGGCTGCAAGCTGGGTGTTAAAGAAGCCTGTGAGATAAGAGCTGTGATAACTCCCCTTGAGGAAGTCGTTAGCACCTTCACACCCAGCCTGAGGGGTCATGTCTACTAATGGGCTATCAATGATTCCAAAAATCCTCCATGCCGCACCGAGTTAGGTCACCCATTGTGGAACTTCCTGCCCTGGGGGAGGTACTGGGCATTCCCACCTGAACCTGAGGGTATACAAGCTCAGGATTTTTTTGTGACTGAGGAACCACTTGTTGGGTCCAGATGAGAACCAGAAACTTGACAGGAGGAAACCTTCACTCTCGACCAGACTGCACCCGTCAGCTGCGCCAACAGGTTTTTCACTTTCTTTTACTTTGGGCTCATGGGAACCATGTGAGTCTCAGCACAGGGGCTAACAAACACTTCTGGGTGTTGTGGATTAAAACCAATTTCTCTTTGTGTCACTGTGTTTATGGTAATATTGTTAGTAAACTGTAACTCTGACTTATAATCCCTTTTGTGTTGGGTTCATTTCTCCTACTGGTTTACCTTTAAACCAGCACAATATTATTTAAATTCATTCATAAAGAGCCTGCCCATATGCAGTTTCACATACTCTTGTTTAAATACTTGAGCAGGTCTGAGCACAGTAGGACTTTTGGATGCCTTAATTTCTTTTTTATATATATTTTTTCCAAGATGTTTACTCAATATTTTAACAGATTGCAATAAGAGAAAGTTCTGATGTAAGCCTACTGCATTCCTCTATTAAAAAAAATACAAGTTTTTCTTGCTTCCACCATAAAATACTTACAATCTTTAGATATTTTCCAAATAAAAGTGCCACAACATGGGCATTTATGACTGATACTAGACAGCTAATAAAAGCTTTTTCCATAATATTGTTTCTCTAACAAAATTTGAAAATTGTAGGAGACCAAATGAATTACTTGTGAATTTGAAGCAAAGAGAAGAAGCATTAGTCAGGCCAGGTCCTCTAGCATAAAGCTGAGAATAGGTCCCTTGCCTTTGCAGATGTCCAAAGGCATTTTTGCAGTCTCAGACTTGGAGGGTGGATGGAATTACTGTGGAAAAATTATGTTTCACAGTTCCCTAAGCTAGGATTTGACTCACAATTCACCTCACTTCTTGTCATCACTGACACAACAAAACACATGCTTACAGTACTGAATGTGCTGTACCCCACTATGATCTTCTTTGAGTTAGCTGTTTGCACCATTTCTCAAGACAGTGTTTTTCATTACCTTTGGAACAGAGGTTCCCCCCCCTCCCCAATACTATTTTATCACCAACTTGTGTGCAGGTAGCACTGGTAGCTTGAGCTTACAGAAGCCTCTTCAGAATTATACTTCCAAAAAGCAGCAAACTTTTAAAAATATTGTAAAGAAAAAATGTATCCTAAGGAAAAGTCCATGACTACAAGAAGACATCCAATGGGGTCTAAGGTAGTAACTGCATATATTATAAAATATTAGTCAAGTGCTAACATAGCCATTAATACTCTTTTAATACAAAGTAATTTCACAACCTCATTTACTAACTGGAATTTAGAAAGTCTAGTTGGTAATTATGCTTTTTACTTATTTCAGTAAATTCCATTAGTGCTTTTTAGCAGTTTCTTAGCATAAAAACATTGAATGTTCCTAAATTGAATTAATAGCTTTTATATGTGATGTATGTAACATACATTTAACCGAAGGTGTTTCAACTCATGGGAGCCTTTTTTATATTGCATAATTTTTTATTTTTTTATTGATTTCTCCTCCAACTAGTAATATTTTTGGAATACATATTTATGTTTCATAAATAGGGTCTTGGAGGGTATGTAGAGTTACAGTCATCTTTAGCTCACTTTACACTGTTTTAACTTAAGGCAAGCATAGGCATTAAACATTTTCAGATGAGTAGAACCTAGGTAAATAATTAAAACTGTTGTACAGTTAAGCATTTTTTAAATTTACATCTGACTAATTTTGCTTAAAACCAGTGAAAAATTGGGAGTGTTGTGCAGTGGCCTTATATTTTAAAATGGTCTTTTGTAGCACATTTTCAGAATTATAACCAGATGCATATTTCAGTCTCGCTTGATTTCCTTCATGATAATTCCTGTAAATTTTAAGTAAAACCTTGATAAAGACTGAAATTGTTAAATGAGGTATATACTGTCTGATCTTTGAAATGCTATGGCCTTCAGCAGCCAACATATGACAGTCAGATCAGAGCGTGACTATATGAGAAGACTTTTTACCCTGCAATTTAGTGACTAGTCAGTCAGTACTCAAAAATAGCTGACTGATTAACTGACATCATCAAGTACCATCTGCATTTATCTTTTGTGTCATGTTCCTTGCTTTCCTACTGATAAAATACAGGAGAGGAGCAGAAGCACAGAATCACATAATTGTGCCTCTTTAAGTCCTTTATGGAGCAGCATGAGTATGCCAGCACAGCAGTGGGTGCCTGCTGTGGTGAGTAGGGGATGAAAAATAAAGCCAAACCTTACATGTGGCAAAGACAGGGGAAGAGAGGTTCCCATTGCAGGTGTCTGAGAAGGAGGAATACAATAGGTCAGCATATACTGGTCCCAACAGTGCATGCCTTTTCATGGAAGCATGATGCCAGTCTAGCCCTTGTCCCTGGCTGCATCTCTTGAATTCATGTCCTCAGGGATTCACCTTATGGGCAAAGTAAAATCAACCAAGCTACAAAGACAGGAAAGACCAATCCAGAAGTGAAAAAGCTGAGAACCTAAATGGAGAGGTTCAACTGCGAATCAAGAGGAAATACTGATGCTGCAAAATACAAGACAGAGTCCTCAAAAAATATCCACATACATACATACATATATATTTTATAAGCACTTGTGGTCATATTTTAAACCATGAGACAAGCCACAAAAATAAAACTGGTTTGTTGATCCCACTGACATCTGTTTAGGTTGATCTATATCCATATTCCTTGTTCTGGCTTCACTCATGGAAAAAGCTGCAATTCTAACTTCCATGGAATATTTAACATGTACTCTGATGTCTTGAAATATCAGATGTTTCAAAATTATCTATAACTGTTAGAATATTACTTAGTTACATCTCATGCACTTCTCCAGAAACTTTCATGTAAAGTATAAACAAATGTGGGGAAAAATTAGAGTGCAAGGTACTGTAGCTTATTGTACCTCTTCTGTTTTTTCAAGTCTTCTCTGCCTCTGAGGAAGAGGTGGAGCAAATATATTCTCTCCTTTTTGTGAGTTTCCAACACACTGCAGTCAAAAAAACTCCCTGTATGTTCTGAAAGCTGCTGAGTAGACTAGGAATGGATCCATTATTGGACATAGGTTTCTGAGCACAAGCTGTTGCTAGATGTGAATCTTAACCATCTTTCTACAATAAATAACAGCATTTTAAACAGCCTGATGCCACAAGAGCATATGTCTTTTGTGTTATTAATGATCTATGGCAAAAAGTTAAGCACAGAAAAATATTCTTGGGAGACATTAGATAGGGCTGAAGAAAAGTAACAAACATGAAGAAAGGTGTAATTGCCAGGGTTGAATTAACCAAAGGCAAAAGGAGATAGGAAGACCTCACCATTGCCATTTTATTTCATTGGAGAAGTCTATACAGTCTGGTTTCTTTCTTTAAAGCAAGCACAGAGTGTCCTGGTAACTCAGTTCTAGTTTTGGCCCCAACATTGTTGTACAACAAAATGAGACTGTTCACTCCTAAGAAGTATCATTTGTTTTTTTCCCAGGGTGAACAGTCCCATTTCTCATTACTGTCATATAGTAATAAAAGTTGAATGACATTTTTAAATCCTTTATTTTCTTTCATTCAAGGGATAGAAGCAATTTTTCAATTTTAATCTTCCAGATTCCCACTTCAGAAAACAGTTTCCATCTTTGTTTCAATTAAAAAAGTAGTCTATTATTTACATACAGAGCATATTTTTTATGAAGTTTTTATCTCTAAAATCTGTAACATTTTATTACTGTACTAGGAACAGATATTGGTGATGTATTTCTTTACTGCATGCAGCAATCCATTATAGGTGGTGTTATCCTTGTGTTAGGAATTACCATTGATAAAGTACAAAAAACTTACATAAATTGACATTGAAGACACAGCAAGCTTAAGTTTTTGAATGCAAAACATCAGCCTATGCACTCTGCTTTTATGGTTGTTTATGAAATCTGTACTTTAGAAATAGAACCATGCTAGGGTACAGCATGAACTCTTCCAACTTCAGACCAAACTTCAAACCTTGTTAACCACAGGTAAACATATGCAGGCAGACAAGCAGGGAGACCAAAGACTTCATTGTCAACTTCACTGACAGATTTCAATTGTGGTTAAGGGAGATTTCCTTTTTCTTTAATAACCATAGTTATTAATATTGAATTCAAAGTACCATTGAAATACAAAATCATGACCAAGATAAAAATCAAAGCATATTGTTTCTGTCAACTGAGATGTTTTTTCTTCTATGCTATGTTTAATACTAGTTTATATCATTTCCCAGACTGCTGCCAAAAATCTTTTTAGACCTTTCTTTATTTCTTTGTTGGAAGAGCTTCATCAGTGTTGGATAGAAAAAAGAAATCCTCCCATATGCCTTGTAGTCGTTAATCTAGCAAAAATCAAGTTTTGACTCTATTTTTGCAATTCTTGCTATCTTGATCAAACAACCTTACCAGGTTCCAAAATATAAACATCCCAGATCATTAATCAGGATGACTCAGTTCCTTCATTTATTCGTGAAGAATTTTGTTGCTAACCTGCTTTTACCTGTGACAGTCAAAGGTAAATCGCAGATTAAAATTTATGTTCCAATCTAAAATTGATTCTTTATAATATTGCCCAAAGCTGCTTATTTAGGAATTTTGTAGTGTGTTAGAATACTCTTCAGTGATAAGAGTAGAGATTAGATATGTTTCAAGCTGTGTATATGTTCTCTCTCTAAACCAGCTGAGAGAAGCAGCCTTTAAAGGATTTTTTTTTCCTCCTCAATTGATATGTGGTGTATTTGTTTCTTGCACAAGGTGACAGCATGTGTTAGATGTAAAGACTAGTTTGCTCAGGCAATTACCCCTTGTTGATAGCAGATTATTTCCTCTGGCAAACTTGAAAATAACTTGTTGGTATATAAGTTACTGCTGTTCTGGGGATGCAGTAATTCACTTTCCTGTCTCTTTTATGAGCCCATTTATTTTAATCAGTAGAGTTTGGAATGGCTCTTTTTCATCTAACTCCATTTCTTTCAGAGTTATGCACACTCTTATAATATAACAAAGGAGAGTGTATTTGCACACACACAGGAAAAAGATTTGATATATTGCATGCCTTATATGGGAAATCTTATCTCATGCTCTTTTTTCATGTAAAGAATGTAACATTCATTTTCTACAGCAGTGCCCCAAATTATTTTTCTGAATAAAGCAAGGTTTCACCTCAGTGAGTTACCAACAGTATCACTTATAGCTGAGAATAGTGTCTGAGAAAACAGTGATCACATACAATTGGATTATGGAATTGTGCCATGGGAAATCAAGACTTGATTTCTTTGTGGCTGATTGCTTATTTTTTTTTCTTCCTCTCTTTTCTTTAGTGCATTGTTTTTGTTGGAGGTTTGTTTGTTTGCTTATTTTACTTTAAAAGTTTTAAAATAAAACATGCATTGTGTGGAGTTTCTAGTGAACTGGATATTTTGCAGAAAAGATCAGATAACATAAATTAAAAGATACCTGTTAAACAAAGTGCTTTCTGTACACTTGTACAAGAAAACAGAAATTAAAGTGAAAATTACCCGTCTCCCTCACTGGACAACTTTCTCAGTATAGAAATATTTAGAACTTTCTTCTGCTATCTACAGTTCAAGACTCATTGTGCTGAAGTATATGGAGCTATTTCCATGGCAAACTACTATATTAGCTGAGTGTGGCAGACACTGGCCTAAATATGAAATAAAATTGTACCTTATGATAGTTTGCATATTTTGGGTCAATATAAAATGATATCGTTGATAAAGTATAAACACCAAAACCAGCACAGTACCTAGTTAAATACATTAATAATTAAAAATGTTGCTAAACAAGCATATTTCCACTTCCTGCTTAAAAATTAAGAGCCTTCCTTGATGCATGTTGAATAGCCTATATTAAAATTAATGGTACTTTTGTCAGCATTATAGATTTTTACAATAGCAATCAAGTGTTATCATACATCCTATGGGACGACTGTAGCTAAACATAATCTTTTTGAGTAACCTTGCTGTGGCTGCAGACTCTTAGCCTTTTTGTATGTATCTCTCTTGACTTCTGTTCTGTTTGCTTAGTGCTGTTTTCACTTCTTACTGATATTGCATTTCATCCTGTTTATTCTGTTAGATTTTTTCCTTTGTATCCATGTGTGGTAGTTTTGCCTTTAGTTTTAGCTAGGCCTCAGTTCAGTAGGCCCATAGAGTCTATGTAGATAAGAGCATCATCTGACTTAAGCAACCAAAGAGATATTTCATATAATTTTGACATCAAATCAAGTATAAAAGACAGTGTAGGAGGTGCCTGGCTCTCTTTTCCCCTTCATGGCCGGGTGCTGAGGAGACCTGCTATCATGCTTGCTGGGGGTGTTGGACCTTGTCACCACTTCACAGCTGTTTGGTTTGGGAAGTACTTTTTTCTTCTGCTTGTTGTTGGTTTTCCTCCTCTCTTGCCAGGTATCCTTTGCAAGGAGTTTGTTGGAGTGTGTTTGTGAGCTCTTCTCCAGGGACACTCCCTTG
>VWZD01002151.1:0-19458 GCA_013396695.1 Sakesphorus luctuosus
GCTCCTGGGCAGGGAAGAGGGGCCATTCCTGTTGCTCCTGGGCAGGGCTCCTTCCCTGCAGGGCAGCAGGAGGGGCTGGAGAGCAAACCAAGGGCAGCCTCTGCAGGGAGTGGGATGGGAGAGTGGGAACAAAAGCCCTGGAAGGAAATGTGTGGAAATAACTGTGGATGTGCAGCCCCCTCTGTACCCAGCACGGCCTCTCCTCAGGGAAGGCAAATGGATTCCTTGGGAATGGCCTTTGGAGGGCTTTTCCTTCTTATTTCTTCTTTTTATTATTCTTTGACTAAATCTTTGTACCTCATTTCACTTCTGGAGTTCATCTTGTAGCATCCCACACTGCTCTGGGTTGGCAGGACCTCAAAGCCCACCTTGTGCCACCCCCTGCCATGGGCAGGGTCACCTCCCACTGGCCCAGGCTGCCCCAGCCTGGCATGGGACACTTCCAGGGGCACATCCTTTGAGCCAGGAGCTGCTCCTGTGTTTTCCTGGCCCCTGGTGGTACCCAGGGACATTTGCTGACCTCCCCTATGCTGCCCCCAGAGCCCAGGGTGGAGTTTGGTGTCTTAAATAACCCTGTGGAGAACGGTGGGGAAGGTCTCAAAATAAGTGTAAATGCAAAACATAACTCCTCATCTTCCAGAAGAACAAAGTTCCAAACCCATGGGATATTTTCTGCTTTTTTGGGTATTATTTTTGTGCTGCTTTGGGGCAGGTAACTAAGGTGACTAAATCAATTTGCAATTAAAATGTGATGAAGTCCAGTGGTTTTTTTCCCCACCTCTCCTTCTGTTTGACTTGCACCTGATAAAAATCAGCAATTTTTAGTTCATGCAGCCGAATCCTTGGGCTCTGATATTTGTACAGCACTGTTTTATTTTCTAGCACTGCAGGGACTAAGTTATTGAGGCATTTTTATTGGATTCAGAGGAAATATGTTGCTGTTCTCTCTGATTTTAGAAGCTCCTCTTTCCTATGGTTTTAATAATCCGTCTCTCATGTGAAAGTTCCTGGAGTTGTAGTTCCTTGCAAGGTATTTCCTGCCATTAGTGAATATCCCAGAATAATTGCACTAAGGACATGAAAAGGTTTTGACAAAGAGACAAAGGACAAAACTGCTGCTGTGTTATTGTACACTTCAATCTCTGCATTAGTGTGGTTTGGGACTTGGTTGCTGATTAAAACACTGAAGAACTGCAGGAGGAATTATGGTAACTTTTGTCTTTATAAATGGTATGGAATCACAGAATGATTCACACTCTCTCAGAAAAAACTTCTTTGCAGAGAGAGTGCTGAGGCATTGGAATGGGCTGCCCAGAGAGGGGGTGGATTCCCCATCCCTGGAGGTTTTTCAGCTGAGCTTGGCCGTGGCACTGAGTGCCATGATGTGGTAAAGGGACTGGAGTTGGCCCAAGGGTTGGACTTGATGATCTGGGAGGGCTTTTCCAACCCAATCCATTCTGTGATTCTCTGGATGTGGCACTGAGTGAGAATCCACCACATCTTGATCCAACCCCACTGTGATCACCAGCCCAGGGCACAGAGTGCCTGGGCTGGTGATCACAGTGGGGTTGGATCAAGGGTTGGACTTGCTGCTCTCAGAGGTCTTTTCCAACCCAATCCATTCTGTGATTCTGTGATTCTATGATCTTGTTCCAGCCCCAGGGACACCTCCCACTATCCCAGGCTGCTCCAAGCCCTGTCCAGCCTGGCCTAGGACACTCCCAGGATGGGGCAGCCACAGCTGCTCTGGAATTGGGCCCTTCCCTTTGTGCCCTCAGTGTCTTGTTGGATTCTCATCTTCCCTGTCCTGGCAATGCAGCTCCTTCCAGGTACAAGAGGCTGCAAAGCTGGGCTTGGTAAAGACATTTTAGGTCAGTCCCTGCCGTGTTTGCCCTCCTGATGTGCTGCTTTATTGGAACAATGGAAATGCCTGGGTGGAGTGGACTTTGCCAGTGTCCCTGGCACTGAGGTGGCTGAGCTGGCAAAGGAGCTTTGTTTAAAACAGCACTCTGGGAGGGTGAAGTGCCACAAATCCAGTGGATGCTGGATTTCTGCTTTCATTTAAGTGCCTGGGCATGGAGGGCGAGGGCAGTGCAGAGCTGGGCTGGCTCGGAGTGAGGCTGGGGGTCCCTTTCCCTTGGTGGTCCCTTTCCCTGGCACCAGATGCCACCAGGGCAGGAGCTGGAATCACTGGGCTGTGGCTCTGAGCACCCTGCTCTGCTGGGAGGTGTCCCTGCCCAGGGGGTTGGAGCTGGGGGGGCTTTAAGGTCCCTCCCACCCCAAACCAGTGTGGGATTCCCTGATTCACCCTCCCTGCTCCCCCCCAGCCCTTTCCCACCCCCAGACTTTGCCTTCCAGCTCCTCATCCACCCAAGCCCCACTCTGTGCTCTGCAGGATAACCCCGACAATGGGCCTGTCAGAGGCATTTCCTTCCGAGCTGAGCACAAACAGAGCCCCAGTCACAGCAGGTTGGGGGGTGACTGACAGCTCAGATTAAAAATGTATAACCCCCCAGGTTTATTAAGCAGGTGCTGTCTGGGAAACCACCCACCAGGTTTTGTATTTATTGTCCAAAGCAGCCAAACCAGGGCTGTCCTGTTCCTGCTCCAGCTGGCACTGCCACGACTGGCACAACAAACTGCTGCTCCCCTTTCAAGTCTCTCCTGACTCTCACTGAGAGGAGAAAAGCAAAATAAATACATGTTCAAGTGGAGAGGGCTCTGCAGAGCCTGCTTGAATATTGCAGGGAATATTCCTGGTAAACAAAATGCATCTGGAAGCCCAGCAGGAATGTTGGTACAACTGGGCAGTGCTGGGAAGTGGGGCAGGGCTGGGCCGTGCTGGGAAGTGGGGGAGAGCTGGGCAGTGCCTGGGCAGTGGGGCAGGGCTGGGTAGTGCTTGGGCAGTGGGGCAGAGCTGGGCATTGCCTGGGCAGTGGGGCAGAGCCCAGTACTGGCTGGGCACTGAGGCAGAGCTGGGCATTGCCTGGGCAGTGGGGCAGAGCCCAGTACTGGCTGGGCACTGAGGCAGAGTTGGGCATTGCCTGGGCATTGCCTGGACAGTGGGGCAGAGCCCAGCCCTGGCTGAGCAGTGGGGCAGAGCTGGGCAGTGGGGCAGAGCTGGGCAGTGGGGCAGAGTTGGGCAGTGGGGCAGAGCCCAGCCCTGACTGGGCAGTGGGGCAGAGTTGGGCAGTGGGGCAGAGCTGGGCATTGCCTGGGCAGTGGGGCAGTGCCTGGGCAGTGGGGCAGAGCCCAGCCCTGCCTGGGCAGTGGGGCAGAGCCAGGTCCTGGCTGAGGGTCCCAGAGCTGCCCCAGCCCTGGAGGTGCCCCAGCTGTGCCAGTTCCTGGCTGTGTTTCATGGGGACAGCCCAGCCCTGCCCTGGACTTGCCCCTTTCCCTGAGCAGGGTCAGGTTTTCCTGTGGCTTTGAGACTTCTCTCACCACTCGGCTCTCTGGGAGCAAAGCAGGATCCAATTCCATGTCACTGAAAGAGTGGTGAGAGTTCTCAGGTCGTGCTCTGGGGCCTCACCCCTTCTGCCTTCCCTTTGCCTCACTGTGGGTTGAAACACGACCTTTCAGCCCTCGAGCTGCTCCCCCAGATCCTCAGCACTGGAGGGGGTTCACTGTGTCTGTCCCAGAGTGGGAACCCCCTCCCTGCTCTTCCCAAGCACTCCCACCATCCCTGGGGATTCCTGGCGGTTTCTTGGCAGCTCTTCCCAATAATTCAGCCCTTTGGATCAGGTTCCACCCCGGGCAGTTGGTGTGGGGAGTGTCTGTCACCAGCACAGGGACCTACAAAGGCAGGGGCTGATGTCCCAGGCCATGAATTATTCCCACACTCCCCCCCTGGGATGCAGGAGCAGCTTTGGGATCCACACTGGGCTGTGCCATCCCACCCTCCCTCCCTGCTGGCAGCTGGCACGGGCTGCCCTCGGGAAAGGGCTCCTGGAGGGGACCAAGGGGAAGGGAAGGGACACAGAGAGGAGATGGAGATGGGGCAGAAAGGGGAAAATGGTGTTAAAGGAGATGGAGATGGGGCAGAAACAGGAAAATGGTGTTAAAGGAGATGGAGATGGGGCAGAAACAGGAAAATGGTGTTAAAGGGAATGATGCTCAAGGATGGAATCATTGGATGTTTAAGCTGGAAAAAAGCTTTAAGACCATCCACCCATCCCTCAGCACTGCCAAGGCCACCATTTGTCCCCAGGAGCCACATCCACAGGGATTTTAAATGCCTCCAGGGCTGGNCCAGAAGGTGCCCCCTGAGCCTCCTTTGCTCCAGCTGAGCCCCGCCAGCTCCCTCAGCTGCTGCTCCAGCCCCTTCCCAGCTCCATTCCCAGCCCTGGGCACCTCCAGCCCCTGCCCAGCTCCCTCGTTGCACTCCGAGTCTCTGCTCCTTCCTTGGGTTCCAGGGGATGTGGGAAAGGGGCTTTTTGAGAAGGAACAAAGGAAGAGCCCCTGGAAAATGAGTGGCTGCTGCAGCATTTGCAGATGGAGCTTTGCAGGTTTTGCTGCCAGGAATCAGGAGATGGGACCACACCTGCTGCCTGACCTGGCGTGTTGTCAGCCACTAATGGAGCCTGTGCAGGCTGTGGGAGGAAAGCACACACAGTTTTCCAGGAAAACATTCCTCTAAATAGACTCCCAGAATGGCAGAAAACCACCCACTTTGGGTTTGTAGGGATTTTAATGTTCCCTGGGTTTTATCCTTGTGGATGCAGAACTCGTGGCTTGTTTGAATTTGCACTTTTATGACTGAGTGGTGAGAACAAGCAAATGGTCCTGGAGAGCTGCAGGTGAGCTGAGCTCGTTTCTGCATCCCCACAACTCGGCACATTTGCTGTAAATCAGGGGAGAATTCCCTGTTCCTTTTCCAAAGGGCCCATCCCTGTCCTGCTCTGCCAGCTGGGAGATATTGGGGGTGCCTGAGCTGAGCTGGCACTGAGGTGTTTTCCAGGCAGGAAAGATGCATTAAAGAAATACCTCGGGTTTCCAGAGCAAAATCCTGGGAAGAAAGCAAAAAATCCTGGGAGAAGGTTGTGCTGGTGGGTTGGGAGAAATCTCACCCTTCCACCAGGGTGGGACAGGAGAGAAGCTCCAGTAGAACCTTCTGCTCTCTCTCTGCTCTTGGTGGAAAATAAATGGGAATGATGTTGTGGGTCCAGAGATCCCAGAGCTGCTCTGGAGCCAGGCTGGGAGAGCTGGGAATGTTCCCCTGGAGAAGAGAAGGGAAGGCTCCAGGGACACCTGAGAGCCCCTGGCAGGGCCTGAAGGGGCTCCAGGAGAGCTGGAGAGGGACTGGGGACAAGGGATGGAGGGACAGGACACAGGGAATGGCTTCCCACTGCCAGAGGGCAGGGCTGGGGGGGATATTGGGAAGGAATTGGTGTCTGGGAGGGTGGGCAGGCCCTGGCACAGGTTGGGCAGAGAAGCTGTGGCTGCCCCTGGATCCATCCCTGGGAGTGTCCAAGGCCAGGTTGGAGCCACCTGGGCTGGTGGGAGGTGTCCCTGCCCATGGCAGGGGTGGGATGGGATAATCAGTAATGTCCCTTCCCACCCAAACCACTCTGGGATGATTCCATTAAATAACGAGCAAAAAGCAGTTCAGCAGCTCCCCCAAAGCCCTCCCTTCGTGTCTCTGCAGGGGCAGCTCAGCCACAATCCCAATCCTGGCTCTGACAGGACTTCCACACCCCCTCCCTCAGCAGTTCAAGTGCCATTTGCTGCATCTTTTGTGCTTTTGGCAGAAATAAATAGAAACTTCTGTTGTTCTGGGCTTTTATGGAGCTGTATCTCCATTTTTAATGTGAAAAACTGATTCACCTGTGCCATTGGTGTTTAATAAACTCTGTGCTGCTCCTCCAGCAGAATTAGGGAGTGCTTTGTGCTGGAATTCCAGGAGGGAGTAAGTGATGGCCTGAGAGCTGCTCTGCACACAATCAGTCCCCAAATCTCCCTGGGAATGGGCGTAATTAGCGTAATTAGCGCTGCCAACAGGAGCTGCTGCTGGCTCAGAGCCTGGCAGGGAGCGAAAAGCAGGGCTGAGTGGCACTTTCCCTGGCAATAAGGAGGCAAACTCTGCTGGTTGCTCTCTCTTTGGCCCTCAGTCCCTGCTCGTGCCCCTGGAACTGCCCCTCCATGTGCCCTCCTGCCCCAGCCCTCTGGATCTGCCCCAGATCTGCAGGTTCTGCCCCCACCTGGCCAGGGCTGTGGTGGCAGTGGCAGCTGTTGGCTCAGTGGTCCCTGTGCCCCTCCCAGCTCAGGCCATGCCAGGAGTCTGGGGGTCTGTGCTTTGCCACATTTGGTGTCCATTGCCCCCAAAATCCCTCTCATTGTAAATGGATCCCCAGGTCCAGGATTGTCCCTTTTTCCAGCCTGGAGAGCTCTGAGCTCCCAGGCCCTGGCACTGGGCTGAGCTGCCCTCCTGGCACCTGGGCAGGGGTGCAGAGTGAGGGGGGACCTGGGGGGTGACTCCAAAATGAATCACTGGATCCNGACCCAAACCAGTTGGAAGTTCCATGCCAAAGCCCCCATTAATGTGCTCCCCCCTGAAGTGCAGCTTCATTAGCAGGGCTGGCTAATCAGGGCTTTGATCTTCTCTAATTGTCGTTGGATTTTATGTTTCCAAAGCAGCTAAAAAAGCCTTCCACAATTCCTGAGAGTTCCTTTGGGATGGGGATTGTTCTCCCACCCTCTCCTGCCCCTTCCATGGTGTCCAACCCACCAGTCTGGGCTGGGATTACAGCTGTGTTTTCAGCATCGATGAAGGTGGGGGAAAGTGGCCCTTTTTAATCAGCAGCAGAGCCTGATGAGGCTTTTTACGTGAGGAAGGTGGAATTCCCTGGGGGAGAGGCTGCTGATGTGTCTTCACACCTGCTGGGTTTCACTCAGCTCAGAAGGCAACACTTCAATGGATTTTCTGGTGGAAATGACTCATTTGCAGATGGAAATGGTTTTAAAGTTCTTTAGAGACTTGTTTGCCTGCAAATCAAATGTGACTGCTGTTGGTTACATGAAGCATAAAGTTGATTTCATTTCATAAAATCCTAAAGTCCCAGAACCCCTGAGGCTGGAACAGACCTCACTCCAACCTGTGCCAGACCCCAACCTGACCAAAGCACCCAATCCAGCTGTTTCCAAAGCTTCCAGGGGCTCCCAAGCTCCAGGTGTTCCAGGACTGTGTGTGCAGAGCTCTGGAGCTGGATGGAGGACTGGGAGGCACCCAGGGGAGCAGATCACAGAATCACAGAATGATAGAATGGATTGGGTTGGAAAAGCCCTCTGAGATCATCAAGTCCAACCCTTGATCCAACCCCACTGTGATCACCAGCCCAGGGCACTCTGTGCCCTGGGCTGGTGATCACAGTGGGGTTGGATCAAGACATGGATTCTNCTGCTCTCCAACTTCAATTTCCCCTGGCAGAGCTTGAGCCCCCCGTGCCCCCTTGTCCTATTGCTGAGTGCCTGGGAGCTCCCCTGCCAGGCCCCAACATGCCAGTCCTTACTCACTGGTGCCCTTTGAGCTTCTCCAGCACCCAAAGCAGAGGGCACTGGCCTGACTCCCTGTGGTGTTGCCCAAACTCCCATTTCTGCTCCCCATCCCTGGAGGTTTTTCAGCTGAGCTTGGCCGTGGCACTGAGTGCCATGATCTGGTGAAGGGACTGGAGTTGGCCCAAGGGTTGGACTTGATGATCTCAGAGGTCTTTTCCAACCCAATCCATTCTATCATTCTGTGGTTCTCTGGATGTGGCACTGAGTGAGAATCCACCATGTCTTGATCCAACCCCACTGTGATCACCAGCCCAGGGCACTCCGTGCTGATCTCGGAGGTCTTTTCCAACCCAATCCATTCCATGATTCTGTGATTCTCAGCCCAGCCCCTTCCTTACAAAACTTTCCATGCAGAGGTTTGCTCTCCCCTCTCACACGTTCCCCATCTCCTGCCAAGCTCAGGAAGACTCTGTGACATCCAGCAGAGACGGTGGCAGAGGAGCAGCCCCTCCCCAGGAGCAGGAGGGGTGGGTGGACACTTTGTGCTCACACTGCCCATAAAGCTGTTGGTGACTGAGCCGGAGCTGCCAATGGCTCTGGCCACAAATGCAGGGATAATCCATTTGCTGATGAATATCCCTCCCAAAGTGGTTTAGCTGCAAATTAGGAGCCTCTGCTGCAAAGTGAGAGCACTCTCAGCCAGATCAGGCTTTAGTTGAAGATTATGCAAAGAATCAAAGCCCTCCTGCCTTGCCTGTGTTTAACAGTTCGTGTCTGGAGCAGCTGAGCTGCTGGAGGGCAGGGCTGGGGTTGTTCTCACTGGGCATCACTGATTGGTGACAGCCCCAAAATGGCCTAATTCGAGCCAGTAACAGCAACTCACACCCTCAAGGACAATTGGGACACTGGGGATGGGTTTCTTGTCACTTGGCTGATTTCTGTGTCCAAGTGGTCAGACAACACAGCAGGTTGAGCAGCAGAACATCTGGTGCTCCTCGAGCTGTGGCTTCCTCTGCCCCTGCTGCTTGTGCAGTTCCTCTTGTCCCCTCAGTCTGCTCCAAAGTCACCTTGGGACCATTCTCCAAGTTCCTGCAGCCCTGCTGCCAGCTGGATGAGCAAGGAACTCACTGACGTGGTGGCAGGTGCCAGCTTTGGTAGTCAGGGCTGGAGCACCTCCTGGATACACAGGAGGGGGAGAACAAAGGCAAAGAAGCTGGGCTCTGAATCCTTGGCTTCTGAATCCCTGGGCTCTGAATCCTTGGGCTCTGAATCCCTTGGCTCTGAATCCGTGGGCTCTGAATCCTTGGCTTCTGAATCCCTGGGCTCTGAATCCTTGGCTTCTGAATCCCTGGGCTCTGAAACCCTGGGATCTGAATCCCTGGGCTCTGAATCCATGGGCTCCCCATCCCTGGGCTCTGAATCCCTGGTCTCTCCCCATCCCTGGGCTCTCCCCATCCCTGGGCTCCCCATCCCTGGGCTCTGAATCCCTGGCCTCTCCCCATCCCTGGGCTCTCCCCATCCCTGGGCTCTCCCCATCCCTGGGCTCTGAATCCCTGGCCTCTCCCCATCCCTGGGCTCTCCCCATCCCTGGGCTCTCCCCATCCCTGGGCTCTGAATCCCTGGCCTCTCCCCATCCCTGGGCTCTCCCCATCCCTGGGCTCTCCCCATCCCTGGGCTCTGAATCCCTGGCCTCTCCCCATCCCTGGGCTCTCCCCATCCCTGGGCTCTCCCCATCCCTGGGCTCTGAATCCCTGGCCTCTCCCCATCCCTGGGCTCTCCCCATCCCTGGGCTCTCCCCATCCCTGGGCTCTGAATCCCTGGCCTCTCCCCATCCCTGGGCTCTCCCCATCCCTGGGCTCTCCCCATCCCTGGGCTCTGAATCCCTGGCCTCTCCCCATCCCTGGGCTCTCCCCATCCCTGGGCTCTCCCCATCCCTGGGCTCTGAATCCCTGGCCTCTCCCCATCCCTGGGCTCTCCCCATCCCTGGGCTCTCCCCATCCCTGGGCTCTGAATCCCTGGCCTCTCCCCATCCCTGGTCTCTCCCCATCCCTGGGCTCTCCCCATTCCTGATGTCTCCACATCCCTGGGTTCTCCATGTCCCCCTGTGGTTCCTGGGATGGGTGGGATGAGGGCATGGCCTCCATGACCTCCAGCTGGTCCATCACCAATGTTTCCATCAGAGGGAATTTAAAATACTGGATCTGGAGAGCCCATTTCTGGGAGAGGTTTAATGCAGCTTTTAATGCAAGAAAGCAAAAACCAAGCAGTGCCTCGACCCTTTTGTTGCTCTCTGGCTCCTCCACACTGGGTTGAAATTCTTCCCTGTCTGGAAACTCTTGGAATGAGATCCAGGCAGTGCAGGCTGGCTGGAGTTTGTGTGGCTGCGCTCCAGAGGGTGATCCAAGGAATTGGGTGAGGGTGTGGAGGTGCCCTGAGCAGGTTTTTGAGAGATGTCCTCGGGCACCTCCGAGTTCTCCTGTTGTACAAACCCAGGCTGGGCTGAGCTTTGGGCTCAAATACCCCCTGGTAGTGTTGGCATTTGGGAAACTGATGGTCCTGCTCAGGACCCAGGGCACAAGGTGGGATCTGATCATCCTGCCTGGAATTCTGCTTGGAGTGATGGTGCTGGTAGTGACTGAGAGATAATGGAATCGGGGAATGACTAAGGTTGGAAAAGATCTTTAGGATTATCAAGTTCAACCCTCAACCCAGCACCAGCACCACGGGCACTGGGGAGCCATGTCCTCCTGGCACATCCACGTGTCTTCTGACCATTCCAGGGAATGGGGACTCCACCCCTGCCCTGGGCAGCTGTGCCAGGGCTGGACAGCCCTTTTCAGGAAGGAATTTTTCCACTATCCCACTTGCCTGACCCCCCTCCTGGCAGGGATTGCAGAGCCAGAAGGTGCCCCCTGAGCCTCCTTTGCTCCAGCTGAGCCCCCTCAGCTCCCTCAGCTGCCACTGTGGCACCAGGTCCTGGGCATGGAGAGGGTCCCCCTGCCCTCTGGCCACACAGATCCCAGGGAGAATTCCCTGGAGAGCAAAGGGCAGTGCCCAGCTGAGCCCTCAGGAGGGTGTTTCCCAACCCAAGCTCTTCACTGCTGTCCCACTGTTCACGTCTCCTGGTCCTTGTCCCTGTCTGAGCCAGGTTTGTGGGACTCCCCTCATCCCATGTTTCCTGGGGGTGTGTCCTGGGATGGCAGAGCTGCCACCAGATGTGCAGCACCTGCCCCAGGCCTTGCTTTGCCCACAGAGGTTTCAGCTCCTGCCAGATGTTGATGCCACCACATGGGAGGGGACAAGGGCAGGGCAGCTGTGACCTGGGCATGAGCAGGGATCAGGGGCAGGGAGCTGCTCCTGGCACAGCTGGGGCTTTGGGCATCTTGGCATCCTGCTCTGGGAGCAGGAGAAGCGTCTGGGCAAGGCTCGGTCCCTGATTAGCGCCAGGATGTTAATTAGCAGGGAAGTGCTGATGACTGAGCACAGGGCACAGTGATGAGGGGCAGGGATTGGAGGGAGAAGGATGGGAAAGAGCAGGGATGGGAAGGAGAGGGATGGGAGGGAGAAGGATGGGAAGGAGAAGGATGGGAAGGAAAAGAATGAGAAGGAAAGGGATGGGAAGGAAAAGGATGGGAAGGAGAAGGATGGGAAGGAGAAGGGATGGGAAGGAGATGGATGGGAAGGAGAAAGATGGGAAGGAGGAAGATGGGCAAGAGAAGGAGGGNGAAGAAGGATGGGAAGGAGAAAGATGGGAAGGAGAAGGATGGGAAGGAGAAGGGATGGGAAGGAGAAGGGATGGGAAGAAGGATGGGAAGGAGAAAGATGGGAAGGAGAAGGATGGGAAGGAGAAGGGATGGGAAGGAGAAGGGATGGGAAGAAGGATGGGAAGGAGAAAGATGGGAAGGAGAAGGATGGGAAGGAGAAGGGATGGGAAGGAGAAGGGATGGGAAGAAGGATGGGAAGGAGAAAGATGGGAAGGAGAAGGATGGGAAGGAGAAGGGATGGGAAGGAGAAGGGATGGGAAGAAGGATGGGAAGGAGAAAGATGGGAAGGAGAAGGATGGGAAGGAGAAGGGATGGGAAGGAGAAGGGATGGGAAGAAGGATGGGAAGGAGAAAGATGGGAAGAAGAAGGATGGGAAGGAGAAGGATGGTCTCTGGCAGCCCCCACTCCCCCAAGCAGCCAACAATATGTATGCATAATATATATAATACACATAATTGTATCAATATATAATCAATATATTATTATTATATAATATTTGATATTGAATATATTCAACCTATGTTTAATATATCTGCATGAACAGGACATTCTGAACTGTAATGTATCTGCATTAGTGGCACATTTTGGGTGAAGTTCTCCCTTTCAGTGTGGAAATGGCAGTGCCTTTGCCATCCATGGAGGTGCAATAACAGCCTGATGGAGCTGCCCCTGCCTGGGCCGTGCCCTCCTGCAGCTCCTGCAACCCATGGGCATCCCAGAGCCATTAGGGCTGGAAGACACCTCCAAGAACATCAAGTCCAACCTCTGATGGAGCTGATGGAACCCCTGCCATGGCCCCCAGTGCTGCCCCGGGCACAGCACGGCGGGTTTGCCCACCCCAGTGCCCATCCCAGTGCCCATCCCCAGGGATGGAGGAGCTCCCAGTGCCCAAAGCGCCCCGCTGGAGGCTGTGCCTGGTGGGACTGCCCCCAGGGCCGAGTGGGAAGGTGGAGGTCGGGGTTGGTCTGAGCTGCTCAAACCCAGAGCCAGGGAAGGGATTCCTGAACTTGGCCGGAGTTACGCGAGGACGTCCCTGATCCCGGAGGGGCTTTGCGGGAGCGGCTTAGGGAGACTTACTTTCCATCTGGAGTCTTTCTGGCTCGGATTGTAACGAGCTATTTGCTCCGGGGCTCATTTTGCCTCCTTTCACACCCAGTGACAAAGCTCTGACCGTCCTGGCATCAGCACAGACTTGTTAGCCCCAATTGCTCATCAAAGACGCCAGGACTGGATCCTGCCCTGCAGCTCCTCCTGCTCCCCCCGCAGCTCCTCCTGCCCTGCAGCTCCTCCTGCTCCCCCCGCAGCTCCTCCTGCCCTGAATCATCTCCTGCCCGGCAGCATTTCCTCCCCTGCAGCATCTCCTGCCCTGCAGCTCCTCCTGCCCAGCAGTTCCTCCTGCCCTGCAGCATCTCCTGCCCTGAATCATCTCCTGCTCAGGCTCCACGAGGGCTCTCTGGGTGGGCTTTGGGCTCTCAGATATCAATGACTGGTCTTGATCAAAGCCCAAACCAGTTCTTAATTCATTGCTGAGTTCTTGGGAAAGTTCTGGCTTTTAGGGACATTGAGAACTTGAAATCTAAGACAGGACTTAACAAAATCAGCTCCTGGGCCCACAACCCAAGAAGGATGTGGAGCTGTTGGAGGAATCCAGAGGAGGCCCTGGAGATGCCCCAGGGCTGGATCCCTCTGGGCTGGAGCCAGGCTGGGAGAGCTGGGGGGGTCACCTGGAGAAGAGAAGGCTCCAGGGACACCTGAGAGCCCCTGGCAGGGCCTGAAGGGGCTCCAGGAGAGCTGGAGAGGGACTGGGGACAAGGATGGAGGGACAGGACACAGGGAATGGCTTCCCACTGCCAGAGGGCAGGGCTGGGGGGGGAGATTGGGAAGGAATTCCTGGCAGGGAGGGTGAGGAGTTGGATATTTGGATGGGTGTGCTGGGGAGAGGCTGCTGCAGAACAGAGAGGAAAATGGTTAATCACTCAAGGAGCAGATCATTGAACATCTGGAAGCAAAGCCCTGATCTGCAGAAATGAAACTGTTAAGAAAGAAGAAAAGCCCCAGAGTGAGTCCCTTTGCAGCTGTCACTGTCCTGATCCTTTCTGAGCCACGAGCTCTGTGCCAGCCCCAACACCCTGCCAGGGTTGGCTGTTCTGGGCACCACCTGGAGAATCCAACAGCAATCCTGGAAAACCTGAGGGAAATGCCATCAGTTTCTTGGGTAAGGTTTGCCCCTTTCTCTGAGTGGTAACCTGAGAGCTGGAGCCCAACCAACCTTTCATCCCTCCAGCCCCACCAGCTCAGGAGAACTTGGAGAGCACCAAGAGTTTACATTTGGAGTTTTCATGGGAAATGAGTTACAAAGTGCTGTGGGGGTGGGAAACTTTAACCCCAAGCTTGGCCTCCCAAAGGGGCTCTGTGGCCTCTGGGAGTGACTCCAGGAGTTCTTCATGCCCACAACTCCTGTGTGGGCAGAGCAACCAAAGTCAGCGGGACCTGCATGGGAATAACCGGGTTGTGCCTCACAGAAGGGGCCCTTGAGGGACAGGCTGGGATTGTCCATGCCCTGCCAGCTCAGGCCAGGCTGGCATTGTCCATGCCCTGCCAGCTCAGGCCAGGCTGGCATTGTCCATGCCTTAATGGGCTGCCCAGAGAGGGGGTGGATTCCGCATCACTGGAGGTTTTTCAGCTGAGCTTGGCCGTGGCACTGAGTGCCATGATCTGGTGACGGGACTGGAGTTGGCCCAAGGGTTGGACTTGATGATCTCGGAGGTCTTTTCCAACCCAATCCATTCTGTGATTCTGTGATTCTATGGATGTGGCACTGAGTGAGAATCCACCACATCTTGATCCAACCCCACTGTGATCACTCCCTGGGCTGGTGATCACAGTGGGGTTGGATCAAGGGTTGGACTTGCTGATCTCAGACATCTCTTCCAACCCAATCCATTCCATGATTCCATGGTTCTGTGTGCTTGGCACTAAAGCAGGACCTGAGGCCCTGCTTGGCTGGGGCTCTGGGATTGGGGCAGAATTATTAATAATAAGCCCCATGAGCATCCCCAGGATTGTTTTCTGTGCTTTGGTCCAATATCCTCCTTCAATCCTTCATTCCTGAGTCTCGTTCCCAGCAGTGGCTCCTCCTGGGAGCTGCTCCCCAGGGGCTCTGCCATCCCATCAAACACTGGGATGGGACATTGCTTGCCCAGCCTGAGAAGGAAAATATTTACCCTGAAGGCAGATCAATGGGGAAAGCAGGTGCAGCTTTGATGCTCCTCTCTTTTAATCAGCCCCTTAATGAACAGGGTGGTTGTTAATGATCCATCACCTGCACAAACACTCGGGGGATTTGCCCACTGGGAAGTTCCAGGTACTTTGGGGGTTGGGTTTTTGCAACCTGGGATGAACAAGGACAGAAAATGAGGAGGATGATTTGTCTCAGGAGCACTTGGGATGGGAGGTGGCAAAGCAGGAGCAGGTGCTGTCCATGCTGGAGGGGAAAGAGGGGAACCTGAGGGGAAGAGGCTTTTCAGGAACATGAGTGTTGTCCCTCGAGGGAATCACTCTCTCTCTTGAGCAGCTGAGTGGAAGGATTGTTGTTCTGAATCCCGAAATTATTTGGGTGGGAATAGACCTGAAAGTTCATCCCATCCCACCCCTGCCATGGGCAGGGGCACCTCCCACCAGCCCAGGGTGCTCCAGCCTGGCCTTGGACACTCCCAGGGATGGATCCAGGGGCAGCCACAGCTTCTCTGCCCAACCTGTACCAGGGCCTGCCCACCCTCCCACCCACCAATTCCTTCCCAATATCCCATCTATCCCTGCCCTCTGGCAGTGGGAAGCCATTCCCTGTGTCCTGTCCCTCCATGCCTTGTCCCCAGTCCCTCTCCAGCTCTCCTGATTCCTGTGCAGGAGCATTTGGGCTCTTTGAAGGGGCCACACCTGACCATGAACTGCCTTTCCAGCAAAGACACCCCTTTACATTGTGCTCTCTGGTTTCCATGTAGGATTTTTTCTACTCCTTTGCAGTAATTTAAAGATTGATGCTTTGTAATTAAGTGTAGCTTCTAATGAGGCAAGATTTAAAATGCATATTAAGCCTTCAGTCATTAGAGATGGATCTCTCCAGGCAGAGTTTCTCTTTCTGCTCTGAGTCAATGAAATATCACTTTGTCTTTCTCTGCTGATTTTCTCAAACTGTTACAGGCTCAGCCCATTCCAGGGGCATAAAATGGGATTTGATGTTCCAAAAGACCAACCCAGAGGTGAATTCCTCTCCCCCCTTCTCCAGCATGGGGGGTCCTCATGCCACAGTTATAAAACTATTCTTAGGAAAGTCATAAAGTTATTATGGCAAGTGGGGACCTTGTGTCAGAACGTGCTGCCAGTTTGCACTTCCAGGAGTGGGGTTGGGATTTCTCTGTTCCAGGAGCGGGATTTGGGGAGCAGCTCGGCCCAGGGGGCAGAGCTCTGCACTGTGCCAGGTGCCAGCTGGGCTGCAGGGCACAGGGGCAGTTCTGGCTGGCAGAAATGATCCCTCCTGTTCCAGGAGGAGGCTCCAAATGGTCCTGGCTCTTCCTCTGTCAGATTCCTGTGCCAGAACAGTCAATGGAATCCTGGAATCCCAGGATGGTTTGGATGAGAGGGGACCTTAAAGTCCATCTCATTGGCCGTGGGCAGGGACACCTCCCACCAGCCCAGGTGGCTCCAGCCTGGCCTTGGACACTCCCAGGGATGGATCCAGGGGCAGCCACAGCTTCTCTGCCCAACCTGTGCCAGGGCCTGCCCACCCTCCCACCCACCAATTCCTTCCCAATATGCACCCCAGCCCTGCCCTCTGGCAGTGGGAAGCCATTCCCTGTGTCCTGTCCCTCCCTCCCTTGTCCCCAGTCCCTCTCCAGCTCTCCTGGAGCCCCTTCAGGCCCTGACTTTGCTCCATTCCACCTGCTGAGTTGTTTTTCCTGCCTCTCACAGGACTGTATTTTGATTTCTTCTCCCCAGGCAGGAGCAGTTGGGCTTTATCTGACCTTTGGCAACCCCAGATCTCCAACACTTCCCTTTCATCCTGAGGGGACACCAATCCTGGTTCCAGGACTACCCTTGGTTCCAGGACTAATCCTGGTTCCAGGACTACCCTTGGTTCCAGGACTACCCTTGGTTCCAGGACTAATCCTGGTTCCAGGACTACCCTTGGTTCCAGGACTACCCTTGCTTCCAGGACTAATCCTGGTTCCAGGACTACCCTTGGTTCCAGGACTAACCCTGGTTCCAGGACTACCCTTGCTTCCAGGACTAACCCTGGCTCCAGGAGCATCCCTGGCCCTGCCCACACTGGAGGACCAGCCTGGAGAGCAGCCACACAAACATTCCAGCTGAGCTCCCCCTGCTCCTGCTGCTCCCCCAGTTTGTGCCCGGGGCATGGAATGGGCTCTGCTGGAACCAGCTGTGATGTCACAGGGGGTGGAGGCTCCAGAGGAACAGCCAGGCTGGAACTGCAGCCTGGGTTGCAGAAATGCCCTTTGGGTTGTGTTTCTGACAGGAAAGAAACGCTGGGAAGCTCCAGGGTGGGTGGGGGAGGTTGTTCTTTATCTCCTGATGTTCAGCCTAATATTTACCAGAAGGGACTGGGTTGGACTAATTGAAGTGCTTTCAGAAATCAAGACTTTTTAGCATCTAATGAGGAATAAAACATCAGCAAGTGGCCATTTCCAAAGTTAATTAGAATTTTTTCTCCCGAGGGTGTCCTGACCATTATTGCCCTGCAAGGAGAATGCAGAATGTTGTGATATCTCTGCTGGAGGTTTTTCCTGCTGAAAATCTGAATATTCCTGCTTTGTACAGTGAGGGAGAACACAAACCATCCCGTGCTGGATGGGAATATTCTGATATCTCTGCTGGAGGTTTTTCCTGCTGAAAATCTGAATATTCCTGCTTTGTACAGTGAGGGAGAACACAAACCATCCCGTGCTGGATGGGAATATTCTGATATCTCTGCTGGAGGTTTTTCCTGCTGAAAATCTGAATATTCCTGCTTTGTACAGTGAGGGAGAACACAAACCATCCCGTGCTGGATGGGAATATTCTGATATCTCTGCTGGAGGTTCTTCCTGCTGAAAATCTAAAGATTCCTGCTTTTTCCAGTGGGGGAGAACACAAACCATCCCATGCTGGATGGCAAAGGAACGTCAGAGCTCTGGGAAATGAGGTGGTGGGTCGTGCCCAGTGGTCCTGGGGGTGCCAGGGCTGGCCAGGTGTGAGCAGGAGCAGGTGGTGACCAGTTGGAGTATCAGGTGTGACAATAAAGATGAGAAATTGGGTTTCTACTTCCCCTTCTCTGGTGGTGACTACAAGAGCCAGGGATGGGAGAAACGGAGGAGAACCTCAGCAACTGGCCAGGAAAACTGTCTGTGCTTCCTCGGAATGCTGCTGATCCACAGGGACATGGCAGGGTGTTCCCAACAATGTGGCCCTGGATGGTGAATGTGTGGAGAGACAAACCTGTCCTTGCTGGGGTGACGTTAAACTGGGGTTGGTTAAAGGGCTGCAGAGCAGAGGCAGCTCCTCAGTGTCTGCCCAGGCACCCTGGGGCAGCAGCACTGCTGGGAGAGGTGGGCATGGCTTTGTGCCAGCCCAGAGCCTCCTCCCTCTGCATCCCACTCATGGGAGGGGCTGTCCTGGGGCTGCAGAGTGGGCACAACTTTGTGCCACCCCTGAGCCCCCTCTCTCTGCATCCCACCCATGGCTGGGGTGCCCTGGGGCAGCAGCACTGCTGGGAGAGGTGGGCATGGCTTTGTGCCACCCCTGAGCCCCCTCCCTCTGCAAACCACACATGGGAGGGGCTGTCCTGGGGCTGCAGAGTGGGCACAGCTTTGTGCCACCCTTGAGCCTCCCCAGCCTCTCCCTTTGGCCTCCTGAAGGGTGAGGAGCATCAACATCCTCTCTCAGTGATGGATAAACCTCCCTCAGTGTCTGAGGCCACACCTGCCCGGAGGGGAAGGACCATCAGCTCCCCTGGAGGGATGGAGGTGGGGTTGGAGGAGCTGAACCGGGTCCTGGAGCAGCTGCTCAACAACCCCTGGGAGGTTGGGAGGGACTGACAGCACTGGGGGCTTTGCCTTGTAGGAGGCCAAGGAAAGGAGAAAACTTGAGGCATCAGGTTCCTCCTGGGGCTGGAAGGGAAGGGGGACCAGGGCAGCTGTGCTGGGGGGGCAGCAGGACAGTCCTGCAGCTCCCCCCGGGCAGGGCACTGCCCCTTGGGCTCAGAGGAGCCTCCTGGGCTGGTGGCACTTGGGGCCAGCAGGGTCCTGGAGCAGCTTGTCCCCTGCTTGGGTCACAGAACTCCCCCTGCCCCCGCCCTGCTGTGTTCCTGACCCCCCAAAGCAGAATGGCCCTGCTGAGGGTTCCTGGGGGCTCCTCAGAACTCGCTGTGCCCACAGGGCACTGCCCCTTGTGCCACACCAGTGCTCCTGTGCCTCCCACCCCATGGACCTCCAGCCCTGCAGAACAGACACCCCCCACCCCCCCCCCTCCTCCCAGACCTGCCCAGAATAAATGACTGGAGGAAATGGAGCACAAAACCTCCCCCAGCAGGTGGCAAAGGCAAAATGATGGCAAAGAAACACAAAATAACTGCGGGGCTGCCGCTGGTTTGGTTTTTTTCCGTTTCCCAGAAGGGGAAAATGATTCACAAAGTGATTTGGGATGGATGTTTGGAGCCCTGGAGGTGTCCCTGTACTGGGGTGGTGCCCAATCCTCGCCCTCAGCCAGGGGGGACACCAGCTCTGCTTTGGGGGGTTTATTGGGCACCTGGGGGCAGCCCAGGCTCCCAGCCAGGAGTTTTCCCTCCTTTAAACCCTGCTCAGAACTTGGCAGGGGGAGCAGAGAGGTTGGAAAGCTGTGCCTGGCCAGGGAATTCCCTTGGGAATGGCTGCCCCCAGCAAATGGGCTGGCACAGGAACTGGGGGTGCCCTGAGGGCTCCCCAATGAAACCCACCCTGCCACCAGCCAGTCCTTTGGTGCTCCATCTCCTTGGCCCAACTTTCCTGCTGTTTTATCTCCCTTTGAGGAGCCCTGGGAAGCACAGCAGGACCTTCTGCATGGAGTGAGGGGGATGAGGTTACAAACCCTCCCTGGATGGAGTGGACTGTTGGGAATGAGAAGAGGTCCTGGAGAAGAGGAGGCTGAGAGGTGACCTCAGCACTGTCTGGAA